>SJOL01005306.1:21673-250652 GCA_004794785.1 Opisthorchis felineus
TGGCATTAGTAGCCAGGAGGAACTTGGTTAATGGCCCTTTGACCAGACGTTCAAGGGTTCTGATTAGGAGGGAGGTATGGTGGATTCCCCTGTATTTGGAAGGAGCTTGTCTAGATCCTGATTTGAAGCGCGGGTGGATTATAGATTTCTTCCACTGGGAGGGGACGATTCCGTGGTTTATAGAGTGTGTAAAGTGACTTAATACAAGGATTCCAATATCTTTTCCGCCTTGTCTCAGAACACGGGGTGGAAGGCCGTCAGCCCCTGGCACAACTGTGTCCCTAATCTTCAAAACCCTTGTCCTAAATCATTTGAATCACTCCATTAACTCTGAAATCGTCTCCTCCCAGTGGAAACAATCTGTCGTCCGCCCTCATTTCAAATCCGGATCTAGACAAACTGCTTCGAACTACAAAGGGATCAATCATACCCCTTCTTTGATGCGCACCCTTGAACGTCTTGTCAATGCCCGGTAACCGGGTTCCTTCTAGCTACAAATGCCAGACCGACAGAACGGATTCCTGTCTCAGCGACCCGTCAATAGCTACCAGCTTCACTTTTTTCAGACCTCCACAGCAGCTTACGAGGCCGGGCACTCTACTGTAACAGTTTATTTGACCTTTGACTAGGTTTTAATGCTTCCTCGCTGAAGGAACTTAGCTCTGTTGGCATCGCTGGATTCTTATTTCACTGGTTCACCCCCTACCTATCTGATGGGGCACAGATAACATAAACTGGCGACAGTCATCCCCAATATCGATCACCAGTGGATTCATTTAAGGGAGCGTGATAGGCCCCATCCTCTTCCTACTGCACGTCAACGACGTCCTCAGCACTGTATCCCACGTTAAACCCTTCCTTTTGCGGACGATATCGAAATGGCCTACACATTTCTTCCCTCTGCTAAAACTCTTGCCTTTCGCCAGATCCAACAAGACCTAGACTCTCTGACTCGCTGGTCAAGTGCCTATAGCCTAAGCTTCTCTTCTTCCAAGTCCCACGTAACTTCCTGTCGCTGCCGCGTCCCGACTGATACCTTCACAATTAACGGGAATCCTGTCACTCATTCCACAGAGATCAAGGACCTTGGTCTCAGATAATCTTGTACCTTTAGCTTTTCTCACCAAGTCCAGTTCCAGGTTGCCCGGGGCACGTGGGCCCTGCTCTCTGATATTACGCCGCTTTCATCTTCGAGACAAGGAGGTCGCAATTTCCCAGCTATGCGTGCGAGCAATTTTGGAATTCTGTTCTGCTTTCTCTTCCCTTTACACCCAAAGTTGCAGACCAGCACTTGAGAACGTTCAACGCTCATTCACCAGGAAGTCATTCCCACAGTCCCTCCCTCTCTCCTACCGTTCCCGCTGCATATTCTTGGGCCTTGAGCCACAATCGCTCAGGTGGTGGAAGCTGAATCTAACTCTCCCACGAAATGCTTTTATAGCAGAAGCAAGCCTAGCCTATATATATACTCGCTATAAATTCAGTAAATCCAGCAACCTCTTTGTATGTCCTCCAGCGCGTACAATCCTACGCCACTGCTTCTTTCTAATTTACTACACTCACACCTGGAACAATCTCCCCGACCGGTTTTATAATATCACACACCAACATACGTTTTCTTAGTCTGTAGATAACTTCCCTATGTGTGAAGCCGCAGCCGCCCTACTTAATACCCAACTAAACCCTGATCTCCTTCATGAATCGGATCCAAACCACCTCTGAGTGTGGCGAAGTTACAGTTAGTGGACAAAAAAGGGAAAAAATAATTTTAAAAATAAAACCACCCCCTTACTATACCTTGCTACCTCTTGCACTTGCTTGTAGCAACAGTCACCCGGAATGCCTGCTTGATCAGTGTATGTTCTAATACTGGCCCGGCTTCTTCTCTAGGCAACTTATACCAGGCTCCTTCCAGCTAGGTCCCTGCCCTGGACTACTCCATCCTCTCTGTTCGACGAGTGGTGCTTCGTCTTGCCCAGCCCAAACCAACATAAATCAAACAAAAGTCAGTGTTTATCATACCTGAGAACGTATTTTACTCCACACAACCCATTAAGAACACGCACACGTAACATTGCTCTGCGCCTCTGCTTGGCTCGGTGGCTCATACTCTGTGATCACACGCTCTAGGAATCTCCGTTCTGTTCCCATTGTCCCTATGTTAGCTGCTGCCTCATCTGCCTCCTCCGCGACCTGCCTTTTTCAGTGTCTGTTTGCCGTTTGCTCGCTCGAAATGACTGAGCTCTTTTACTGGCCTGGCTTTCCCCCGACCGGACAAAATATCTGGAAACTGGAGTTCTTTATTATTGTACAAGCCGCTATTATAAATACTTTGTGGCATGCCATCTTGCAGATCTGGTAGCATGCACGAGGGATGAAAACCTCGCGTGGTGGTCGGTACGTCCTGCACGGAGGGTCGCCCTGTTGCGTTGCACCATGGTGTGCTAGTATAATCGCCACCCCTCCAGTATCCCGGGTGCTTCGCCCACCGCCGGTGGTTCTGAGCATGGCCTTTAATTCAGGAAATCCATAAAAGAGCACTGTCGTTTTATGTATGTTGCTGCTGGGCTAGACTCGTCCCGGTTGTGTCCCTTAACTGACAACCCTATAAAATACATATGGTGAAAAAACTCACCTTTCGTCTGTTAAAAAAGGAAATTCGTAAAAAAAACCAGATGGGATAGCTGAGGACTCTGCGATGCCCACGGCTTGCACCGACGTGCGAAACTGTTGCTGCCTTCATCACGATTGGCGTTGCGCCGCACAACGGCCCACTTCGTCAACCAAACAAAACACACGCACCTGCCTACTGCTCCCGGGAGTGGACACATACAACGCTATCAGCGTACAAGACTAGTGCCCTAATGCTTTTTTCGTCATGCGCTACTTGTTAAATTGAAGCTGATTGCAGGGCTTCGGGAACTGATGACCATTTCTTTTACATTCACTTTCTCTCCTAGATTATGGTACTGTACTCACGTAATAAATTCCAGATAATCTATTCCATCATCTCGGAAGTCCACTCCCGTCAGTCCTTGTACATTTGATTTCCCTAACCACACCTCTCTGCTTGCTTATACCAGTTTGCTCTAGATCTCTTATGTATGATATCATATATCAGCAAAGTCATCTCCTGCTTGACCGCTAGTCCACTAGGTACAAATCCACCCCCATCTTGTCTAATTTAGTCACTTTTTGTCACCACCCTACTTGTGGTAAACGTTAGGTCTTTTCTCTCTATTAATACAAATTATTCTATCTGAATTTTCCACCAACTCACTAGAGTTTACTAATCTCATCCCATTCCCTCGTCTTCCCAACCTTCGGCTTTCGTCAATATCCGGTTTGGACGCCCTGTTTGTCTGTTATCCACTCCATCTGGCCTGTGATCTGCATCCACAGGGATCCCCAACCGGACCAAAATATGCCCGCGATCTTACGTCGGCTTCATCCCACCTCTGCGGATTTCCTTGGCCAACCTGAAAAAATCCCGCTGTTCATGGAATTGCACATCTCAGCCAAATAACCATAAATATGACGTCATTTACGGGGCTGTCCAAAAACCGAAGTATGTCAGGCCATTGATGGCAGGGCACTGCCATGCCCAGTTTTATAGCACGACTAAAACTATTCCATCCCCACTCTTGATCGTACCCTCTCGCCCACTCGTTCCATTAATTGCAAATACAAACAAACTGTTCACCTGGCCCCATCCGCCTTCAGGACGTGTTCATTCCAATCCTATGAACTTTTCGTTCGAAGTTAACCATTTCGGTAGACTTTCCCCACACAGTCAATACTTTTCTGTACAGTTTGCTTCCAAGGACCTTTTACACCCGAGTCCAATACAACAGCGATACTAGTGAGTCTCTACAGTTTCACTGTACACCATGATTCTGATATTCCTGCTACCATTTATCCGGATTGCTGATCCCTCCACTTCATCATCCCCACTTACGCTTTTCGTGACCCCGGCCATAAGCCGAACAGTCCAAGGCCACGGGGCCTCAGCGGTGGTTTCGGGTTTTAGTTCAAATTGACCGGCTGAATGACATCAACTCTGCTGCTTCACCAGATCCGTTGTTCTGGTTCCTCACTTTTCGCAATTCGCACCTTTCTTGTCGCACGTCTGACAGAATGCCTCTTGTTTTCCCGTCCCTCGTTTTGATTTTGCCCGTGAACCTTCAAATACTGACGAACTGATCTTGCTTCAGCTCGATATTTCCCCCAAAAACGCAGTAGTACATGTGTTTCCCTGCCTATGCCGGTTTAGGGGTAACCACGTCTACATTGGATAATGCCCACTATTCATGACACTGTCCCTTTTCCGCGCAAACCCGGCAACCACATACCCCGCCAGTCATGCTTCTATTCTGACCGTGACATTATGATCATGCTTGACGGTATGCCATCCACCAGTTGGGAATAAACATCATTATTTAGCCTTACACTGACCTGGAAAATCTCAGAGCTCGTGTGCATAAGATAGACAGCGAACTAGCATCCTACGAAAGCATACAACCAGTTGCTTGCCTTGTAACTCCTGATGCAACGCGCGATCTATCAGATCTAGCAAAAGCGTCACTCCTTATTGACACACATGCCTTAGAGGTTGGTCAGCGTGTGGAATGCCGTAACCAAGTCCTAATATACCGTGCTCCCGATCGCATCCCGATGGAGGGCACAAAAGCTACTATTTTGAGATCATGTATCACGCATGACAGCCTGCACCTCCACACCTCCTTATGATGCAGAAAATGACACGGCCGACAAACCTCTATTTGTATGGCCTCTTGTGTAGCGAAACAATGGAATTCCCGGACACTTATACCGGGGGTTTTTGCCATCAACGCTGACAGTCTTCAGCACCAGTATCTTGCTTTTTCACAGCCACAATTTATTTGAAAGCCCCTGTATGATAAAAAGGATAGAAGTGGTTTGTGAAGCAACCAGCTGCCAAAATACTACAGTGCCTACGAGTTACCCACACTTCCAGAGGCTCATTTAGGCAATCCGATTCGTAGGAAATGCAAAAGGCCACTGACACTGATTAGCATTTGTATTTTACGGGTGACGCATATCATGATCCAGAAAGCAAATATCCCCGAAAGTACGCAGACATTTCCTAAGCACTCTTTTTCAGGTCAAAGGGCTGACCAACACACTGTAGTCAGCACAACAAACACGCTTTTCAGCAGTTGAACTTTGCATCACATGACCGAAACGTCGCAGCTTCTAGCGCTTTACACAATATCTGATTGAATTTTCTAAGGCACATAAAAATAATTGCTTTCCAATTGCCTCGCTGTAGATTTCTTGATTCCGACACAACGGTGTTCAAAGGCCCGTTGCAACTCCGCTATCTGCATTTGTCCTGTCGCACAACCGACAGCATCGGATTCCACAGTTAACAATAGTTGTTCCAAACCACCCCCTTTTCTGAACAACTATGGAGCCGCGTATGATGAACATAAATAAATCTGCAGTTCAGGACGCTTTGGCACGTATAGTCGGTCACAAAGCACCTAATAGTTCAAGTCTGTGTCCCTAGACCGAAATCTGGGTTGAGGCGCTCCATCCTCGACCACCGACGGCAAGTTGTCAGTCACAGACGTTGAGCCCTTTTGCAGCAGGATTTGCTTCTGAACAATCAACTGCTTAATAACATCTTTGGCCCTCCTGAGTTCCAGCCCCTGAAGTTTATCCACCACTTGGTTAACTTATTTACCCAGGCCGTCGAAAGTTTTCGGTGGTGGCCTGGGAACAAACGTAAGGAGTATACCTTGTTCCGGTAGGTTATAATCCCACAGCCAGTGCTGGTGGACCGAGAAGAAACCTAAGAAAACATCCATGAAAAATGCTTCTCACTGCTTGGAACCGAGTGATCTCTAACTACGGAGAAAATATGGATGCATGAGAGCCGCATCGCCCGGTGGAAGCGGTAAGTGTGTTCACCAGAACAGGTGTCAACCGCATGGGAGCACCTGGTTTTTGCACCAGCAACTATAAGTTAGTTAATGTTGATTGACCCCACCTTGTTAGTTCCAACGCGATGATGTTGCAGCCCAGGGGGTCGCGTTCCGCGTGTCTCAAAACGAAGGGACACGCATACGTGGTCATTCAACGGGCAACGTACTTTGCGTGCACAGATCATTTGCGGATGATGTACAACCAGTGGGCCGTAAGGTAAGAGAAAAATCGTGGGTCCGCGCGGTCCGTCCGTATTATGATAGTCGAAAACCTCATTAGACGGCATTGTCTGGGCAATCCACATGGTTGAATATGTGTCGGCTGCTTGCAGAGTGTGTCTGTGATCAAAAATACATGGATGGTATATGATATATGTGCTTCCTGATAGCTTTCGAATATGGAAGTAGCACAACACGACATCACAGCCGAATGCTACTCTCGCTGCCAGAATTTTGCCCCCGGTTTGTCCATCACAAAAGCATTCGCGGGACACAGTTTGCCAGTCATTTTCCTGAACAGGCCGAACAATTTACGTGTGGGAGCAAACTGTTCGTCTCCCACGGAGGCAGGCATAACCGGACGTCCGGTACCCATGCCATCTGTGATCAGGAATATGTAAAGCTTGTATCCACGGGCCAGATATACGTTGATTTAAAATATTCAACCAAATCGGTTTGTGGCGTGTGTTCCATCAACATTTACTATATCCGAGAAGCGTCGGAATAGCGCTATCTGCTGCCATCTGGTGAAGCATATGTGGCTGTAGTGACCTTCCCTCGACCGCAACACATGCACACGTCCGGACTCGCTAAAATTTGTCAGGACCAAAGGCATATCATTTGCCAAAATAAAACTCAGCTATCCATCGCTTACTGAAAGGAGGCCGCTGACACTTCCGGTGGTAGTTGTATATGTCCTTAGTGGTAAGAACCTTGCCGAATTCATCAGCCAGAATCTGCTCTAGTTCACAATTCGGCCTTCTATAGTTCAGCAGGGCTCTGCAGGTGCGAAATTCCTCTTCCGTTATCCGTCAATTCACCGGAAGCCGATCGTACAAAAGCTTGGTGGCTGTATGATTGTGTTGGAGACATAAATAGGTGACTACGCGATTGCTATCATGTCTCCTTAGGCAAAAAGCGAACTGGACAGCCGGTGCCACATGTACTGTTTGTAATCAGCAGACGCGCTCAACTTGCCGGCTTCTTCGGTTCCCTCGTCTTTCAGCTGGTTTTGCTGTTCACTCGATGCGTTTGTGGTATGCTTACGCGCAACGCAAAACCGTGTTGGTGCTTCGATTACATGTTGCACGCACAAGCACTATATAGTTATACTTCATGTATTCATTTAACGCTTTCTCAAGGCCAATTATGGTGGCTGTTGAGCAAACATACAGCAAAGGGTTACATTTTTACATAAAAATTTTATTCAACAGATTAAGGTTTCGGAGAAACGAGCATCTTCCTCCTAAGGAGCAGCCAATGAATCCCATGTATCCACAGATGTTCAGCTGCTCTCCTCAGAACCTCGAATAGTGCAGAACGCTCTCCAGAGTGATTTGGCGATTCTCGGTTTCCTGAACGTGTGCACATTTGGCAAATGTGTTTACCCCAAGCATAAACCCCTTACATTGTTCAGGTCTTTTGTTTTACCGTGTTGACGTATCACCGATGACCTCCCACGAAAATAACCCAACATTCAAAGACCCTAAGACGAATGCAAATCATTGAAGCTAGACTACACAATTTTTCGGAGTGCAGCGACGAGAATGAACTACCAATGGGGACAGCAAAATAATTTTCGAATATGCAAGGGATGCAGTATGTCTCCCCTGGATCGAGTGGTGCGCAATTTGTAAAGGTCGACTCTATCCATATAATTCATGCTTTTCAGAGTCCGAATCCATTTAAGCGTTGTGCTTTTCCCAGGACAGCCTTTTCGCTTCAGCAGGCACTTAGTTCCGTCTTTTCACCGTGACCGACTTATGCGGTTATTCCCATTAAATTTTGGAATTCCATTACCAATGACCAGCTCGAGTGAATACCGTAGCCAAACAGTAAGAAATATATTCCGCTACACAACCAGCACTAAGACATTCAAACGTGGGACCCCTTAATACGCTTTGTGATTATGAAGGTCACATAACGCCCGAATTTCGGAGTTGAATAAAGCTATGCACCAGGGAATTCCGGGACCACTTAAGCGACCCCAGGAAAACAAGCTGCCGCAAAACTTGCAGCATTAACCCACTATTGATGGCCTTAGTAGATGTCATCAATCACTATGACGGAAGGATCAAACTGTATGGGTAACAACTGTCCAACCTGAGGCTAACCATAGACCCGGACCCAGCTGAAACTCCCCATTAAAGCCACCTAGCTTTAACTGCTCCTGAATCCACTTTATCTCCCTTTGCCCTGCGGTAAACGGCTGAAGTCATCGTGGCGGTCAACATTTTCGTGCTGGAGAGCTCTCCATGTATTTTCTTATGCATTCTCCGTCCATTTCAACTTGGCGTCATTTCTTCACGTTGTTCGTCGGAACAAACTAGTGCGTGGTTCGCTGCCCTACCCAAGTGAAAACCGAGACATCGTCACGCTCTCGGATTTCTGCAACCTAGCCGACCCTTGTCAATGGCTGCACACTTTGTTTAGATGAGCACGGAAATTCTATTTCTCCCCAAGACCGTGCAACGATTGGTTGTGCTCCTCAGCTGCATCTTTTTTTAACCATTTTTCTTCGCCTAGAGATTTTGGCTGCGGTTTGTCTAACCAGTTTAAGTACATCTTAACCAAGTCCCATTCCAAAATATGTTTTACGCTAAATGTATTTACTGGGGTTTGTTCTAACCGAGTCCTCTAGATTTGCTTGGTCGGGACGTTACCGTTTCGCACCCCAGTCCAAGAGGTTTTGAGGGCGTATCTGCTGTAGCATGGTGCTTGATGTTTAATTATGCACATCTGTAAAAGCTGACCGTCAAATTTTTTCCGGCTTAACGGGGATTTTGTTGCCGTCCTCACTTAATTCGACTTTTTCAAAAATCTCTGCCAAATCCCGAAGAAACATGGGTCAGCCAAACCGCTGACGTTGCCACGGTTCATCATCGAGCCTACAAACCCCATCTACAAAGAGTTCAATGCAGACGAACATCAGAGCTTCAAAGCAGCAAGCTGCATTAACATTTCATTAAGCACTGTTTCCTTCTTGGTGCCCAGATGGGTAAAAGCGGAGGGCACTTGTACTCACTTTGTCCCACCACGGGTGCCAGCGTGAAAGCTAGGATCCTCGTTAGACCAACGAAGAAGCCTGGTACGTTACATGCTGAATGACTTCTGATCGTCATTCCTAATGCAAAAATGGTGCGGGACTGTATTTATGGCGGCCACTCTTCTACATAGTGCACACGTCCAAACATTTTGAGGCAAGAGAATCGAACATTGTGACTCAGTGCTCAAAAAGCCAAGGCCGAAAAAAATACAGCAGCAGTTTTATATACGGTGTGTCAAAGCTTACCAACCCAGATCTTATAGCTGAGTGTGGCCATCATTGCGCTGGATACAAGTATGTTCAGGGGTCCATGGACCTCCCAGGTCTTCTGGCTACTTAAGAGATCGTCTCTTCGCCTCAGGAAACCACAAGAACGCTAGTTTAGCATTCTTGAGGCATCCTGTTTTCCGTCAACAAGGTATTTCAACGTTTGGAGACATGATGCCTGCAATAATCTATAACCTCCCTACAAATACACTTACGTCGCGCAACAAATGGAGTCAGGATTCCGACACTTGGCGGACTCCATCAAATGCCCCGCGGTGCCCATTCTAACTCGGCGCACTTTGCAAACTAACTGTTCAAACCATTTGCTCTTCATGTCGAAATTCTCACATGTCGGACAAAACTGGTTCGGTTACGTATAGCGCACAAACCGCCAAAAAAACTGAAACTGGGTGACTCCAAACATGCCAGAAGAATAAATTCAACTACCGATATTGTTACTTGTGATGCATAGTTGGCAAGATTTCTGTCTACTAGCAAAGCATGCCAACGTGTAACACGTTATATCAGCAGTCTCTTTGCAAATAACAAACACCACCCTCTGTAGTCCATCCGTTGCCAATAAACTCAGATGCCTCGTTGAAGCACTCTGCCTCAACTCTCAAACAACACAGCCGAGGATGGTAGTATACAATCATCCATTCGGGCCGAAACCCTTCTTAATTTATTCTCATCAACCACTCACTCTGACTTTTCGTTACTACCGGCCTCATTCCTCTTGGAATCTGCTTCCATGTAATAACTTCTAGGCCTCATCTGCCGCTTAAGAATGAAATGGCCTCAACTTGCTATCGAGGTTCCAACACTCCATCGTTGCTCAACGTCATAGTGGCAAACGAGAAGCACATGATAGAAGCGGTCATCTACCACTACCCACTTGATCTACGATGTCTCTGAGTTCTTCTGTGCCACTAGGAAATCTGTCAGCGGAAACTTAGGCTATAGCACTGCAACTAAAATCAACCTCCCAGTACTACAAGAACCAACGACTGGAGCTTCATTCAAACTCTGTCACTCATGGATGCGTAGATAACCTTCATATATATCATCTAAAAGTCTTTGCCAAAGCCATGTTGACAACCGAATTCGACCAAAAACCCACAAGCCTGAAGATCGGTATTCGCAACAGCCCAATTACGTTGATAAGGGTGAGTGAGTGCGCTTAGAACTGACACAAAGAAACTTCAAGAAACAAACCGGAGCAATCACGCTGCCCTAAGAACTCAACACACTTCAATTTTATACGAAGACAATGAGCGACAACAGTTGTCGCTCGCTGCGTAGGTCACAACAAACACGTAACTCCTGTATAAATACGCTAGCCAACTGAGGAGGGTCAAGCGGCACATAAATTCCCTTCACACACAGGAGGGTATTTAAAAGAAGTTGGTAACGGGGCTAGCAGACGTTGTACTAGAACATTGCTCCAGTGCTTCCTTCTCAGTACCACACAACCGCGTGACATTCCAAACGCTTTCTCTGGTCTTAGCTATATACCCTTTATTCCATTGGCGATGGAATACAAATCCAGTACCCTCGGACAAAACATCGTATGGATCTTGACAACATATATTTCAGAATACCGTCCTTCTTGGTCACATCGCTATCTTAGCTCTTCTAAAACATCTATACCGCATTTCACTTTCCTTATAGCAATGGGTTATCACGCCAACCCAATAATGGATTGACGATCCGATACAGATAAGTACTGGCCGATACACTCCTTATATTGCTCTACAATGCAATGGAATCAGTTTCGATGGACCGTTTGCGGACTTACTTGTGGCGAATAAGAACAACATCGACAAACACAGCGGGTCTGGCCTCAGAAACCTCCTATTCACTAGAAACCGCTAGACCAACAATATGAACACCGGAATTGTGAAGGCTATCATCTACCTACAGTTGTTAGAGACATTTCATAGGGTACTGCGCTAAGCCGCGCTGGAAAAGCCAGCCATCTACGGGAACTAGGTCCCGCACAAGGACTGTACAGAAAGCTGTGCAACCAGAGTGAATGAAGCAGTGTCCAAGGTCATTCACTGTTTTGTAGCACAACGTTCAGTATCTGGCGTACTAATGTTTCTTGATTTCATACATGATTTGTCTGCCATCGTTTAATCACCGTTCGAATCATTTGCTGGTAGAACAGATATCCAACAGAGCATCCAGGAGGGTCACAATCGCTGTTTACTTCAGAAGGTCCACCAGGTAGCCTTTCAATTTTGTAAAGTGCCATGTTCTCCTCCTCAAATACCAAACCTTAGAGAGCTGTTTAATCGGCCACCAAAACTGCTAATTGCCAGTATGGAGACGGGCTTAATAGCCATCATGCAGCAGAGTCTTGAAGACTCAGGTAAGTGTGTCAAGGCTGCTAGCGATGCGAATAAGTACACAGGATCTGTGCACTAACTTTTAGAGTCCTTCAGCGCAAGACGCATTGTTTTACTACTGCTTTTATACACCAGACCCACACCAGACATTACTTATTCAGGCATAAGCGCTATCGGCTAACCGTGGAGCAAGTAAAACATGTGGAAACGAACCTCTCTGGAGGCTGGCAAACCTAATCTCCGCCGAGCGACCCACCACCCTTCACTTATTCTTTATGTTCTATAAGAGGATACAAGGGTATCTCATACTCACGTTCCAAGTCACCACCATCTCCAATCACCCCTGTAGCTTGCTGCTATTGCGATTGTCAACGATCAACTTTCGAAGCCACCATCTGGACCTAGAACACCAACACAGTTGTCTCAATTGCCGCATAAACTTTCTCCCCCAGTTCTATCCACATCTGGACCTCTTTACTCAGAATCCCTTTTTGTTACATCTATGGCGATAATTAAGCAACCACTCGATGCATCATTAGGTGAGCTAACTTTTGGAATCCAACTGGTAGCTTCTTCATCGGATCCCACTTGACCCAGTATCTGTTGCAGCCTGCGGGGAATTGAAACGTAAAGACCTATGGGTCATTACATAACCCTACGAAACTCTTGCGCCTTACTGCCTTGAACTAACTAACGTTTCTTAAATCCTCGTTGACTTACTTTCCGTCCCAATGGCTTAGTTGATCAAAACTTCTTCTCTAAATTTTTGTGTGCAAATATGATGTGCATTGGCGCGCTCAAAGGAGACATACCATGTTTTGAGGCAAAACTTTACAAGCCCTTGTTTTGCAATGCTGGTACCGCATGTCTAAAAAAAACCCTTCTTGACGACTCAGGTCTTGGGGTGCTGCCTCAACAAAACTCCCTGTCCTGTTTCTTCAGGAGTCCTGAAGGCCTATGCGGTGCACCGATGGAACTGCAACAAAAATACCTACTAACTCAAAGGAACATCAGCGAGCTTATCAAATCCTGACCATTTAAGGACCTATGAGTTTCAGAGCCAACTCTTCCGTCATTGTCCTTCATTCTTTGGAGCCGTCGCAGCCGAGTTGGTGGCGTCTTTTTCACTACGCTGAGTGGTTACATTATGAATCGCTAAAATCCATATTTTCCGTGACTGACGCGCCTGTTTGCAAACTGTATTTGAAAAAGCATGACGTATACCGCTTAGCACTTATCCACAGGCCAACAGATCATTCCGCTGAGGTTTATCGCCTACTAGAGTTAGCTATGTGACACTCTCTTTGGACGTACCATTCCAACATTCTGTTTAGGAATTTACCACTCTATCTTTTATAACCAGCGTGGCCACGTTGGAAACACCATTTGATTTCACTCAGAGGAAGTATGCTAACCATCCTTGATTTTATCTTCACCAACGACAAAATAATGATTGAAGGGATCAGTATCACCGTCTTCCTTAGCCAAAGTGACAAAGCAGCACTTTTACTTGACTTTTTGTGCTACGCGTACCGCCTTGATCATATTTTGGCTAGATTTAGAATAATCAACAATTATGAGCAGTTGGAATACTTAGCACAAAAAGAGGGTTGGCAATTTCGCCAAATGCAAGGAGAAAATTATTTCATTTACTAGTGAGTCGTTGTGTACAACACCAAAAAATACGCAGGGAGTCTTTTTGAAAAACAAGATCAATACGTGAACAACAAAGCGGAATTATATTTGCTTTTACTACCCCCAAGATGCTGACAGACAATAAATAGAACAAGTAAACTTGCCTGCGCAAATATTTTACTACTTTATGAAGCAGGAGAGGAAGTATAACAGAAGAACGTAGCTGCACGGTTTGTTGTCAGTTTGAAATTGCCTTACAAGTTCGTTAAACCGAATCGACGAGTTCACCATGGAACTCTTCCCTCTCAAACAGCTGAGAAGCTCACATAAATTCCATCGGATACGGCCAACGTCCTTGCAGCAGCCCTTTGTATGAGTCGGATATATGTCTTATTTTGAGTCATTTCTTCTTTCTCTATCAATCATGTTTTATAGCCAAAGAAGAAAATAAAAGGTATCAAATATTTAATGCAAATTTATCACTGTGCATTGAGAATATTCACCTTAGAGTGCTTATACCTCAGACAAAAAACTATACCCAACTGTCTCAAGACTTCTCTTACGGTTATTTGACAGGGAAAGAATTCCAACCATCTGGAACAAAGGGGTGATATTTCGTATCTACGTAGAAGGCATTCCAGCTGGCCCTTTAAACCACCGGCCCAAAAAATTTCTTCCGTTCTTATTCAAGATTAAGAAACCCATAATCAAGGATGACCGAATAGTGTAGTATCCAACATGTGCTTCAAATGAAGCATGGCTACTTGCTAAACCTGTTGCATGCAAGGGGTAACCGAGTGGTGAAGTAAATCACAGTTCAGACTTAGATGCTACCTGTTCGAGTTCCTCCAAAGCGTTTGACAGAGTCTGTCATGGTATTATCCTAAAGAAGCTGGCGTTCTGTGATACCGGAGGCTGGCTTCTTTAGCTACTTGAATTGTTCCTTGTGGGACGGTTGGTTCGTGTGTAGGGAAGTAGAACACACTCTGAGCCGATTACCATGTCATTGATGTACCACATAAAACAGTGCTATGACCTCATCTTCTGATTTCTACGAGTGATCTGCTTCCACAGATTCAACCAAACATTCTGCAGTTTGCAGACGACAAAAACATATTGTGACCACTATCACACTAGAAGACTTTGACACCCCAAAGTCTGACCTGTAGTGGCATATAAATGTAGTGTTACAGATTCCCTGCTACTCAGCAAACTTAATTGCCATGTATTATTCATCGGACATCTCATGCCCCTATATTCTTGGTGATACGTTATTGCATAAGAATACGAAGGGGAAAAGTTTGAGAGTTGTCTTCCAGAACCGCCTGCAACAGTCAAAGCACTATGGTTATGCTTCCACAACTGCGGACTAACAGCCAGGATTACTGCATCACGGCTTTGTTCCCTTTGATAAAACGATCCTTCCAACGACTCTGTCGACTTAATTTTGATTACACCTCAGATACGCCGTGCGAACTTGGAGTTTGTGGTAACAACCAGACAAGCGACTGCTAGAACAACCACAAATAAGAGCAATAAAAGTGGTTCAAATTTTGCGCACCTACGAATAAGAGCAGAGCCTTGTGGCTCTCAGTCTGTATTCCGTACAATATAGCCGATGGCCTGGGGGTACCATTCTTGTGTGCCAAGCACTGACGCAGCCAAATCATCCGTGTGGACTCCCGATAACCGTTGCAGGTACTATTTGAAGCCATCACGTAAATAATCGTTGTTTGATGTTAGCCTTTCTCACTCCCTATGCGTGTTTTGGAGCACCGAGACTGCTTTCTTCTACATCTTGTATCATTCTCTCTAATGCCGGTGACCCAACACCTTTTAAAAGAGCGTTTATTATAGACACGCTTATAAGGGTTCTTACAAATTCGTTTTTAAGTATCGACTACTTTTGTACTTGTCAACCTGTGGGGTTTTCAGGAGCACACATGCTTCATCTTCTAGTGCCCCACAGGGCTTTTGGCGCTTCACATTTGCGTCAATTACTGCGAACTCTTTGCTTACAGAACATATCCACTTGTGGGATAAAAGTGATCAAAAGCGCTTGCAAAAATTTCTGATGTGAATAATGTTAAATATGCCTTAGTTTGGTAAGCTGTGCATTACCTGTGCTTGAGGTATCTATGATGGAGAACCGGATAATATATTATGAATATGCTGAAATTCGGAACCGAGTGCATAACAGTGTGACATATATAACGTACAAAATTACCGCAGCAACTCGGGCTACCGGAAGATATATATCAGTTTATCTCACGGAAGAACTGTAAGTAACGCCCGCCTGGGCTATAAATGTCAACCGAGAAAAGCAATGGCGTTTTTTGAAGGAAGGTCGCTCTTGCTCAGGCCAATGGGAGGAACAGTGCAGACATTTGGGCAATCAGATAAACGGAAAAACCGGAACCGATACCGTCTGTGAGCAAAATTAGAAGCCTAGCAAGAAGAAGCAATAAACCGTAATCATTTCATTTTTAGTTTGGTGGACATCAGTGTCAAGTCGCTGCTATAGTAGCAACCAGTCCAACAGAAGACGTGCTGAACGCAACAGTGGCTGCCAAGGGGTACAGCTTACACATGTTCGGCAGAACGGAAAGGGGATAAGCGACAGCTAACCTCCAAATGCAAAATAACTTGCCACCAGCAAAAGCCACGGAGTGCCACTGGAGTTCCGATAATGTGACACAGAGGGATTGGAAACAGGCAGAGATTCGGAGAAAAATTCGGCCATGATCGCCATCGAGACATCCACATCGCTTGCAAGGGCAGAATGAACATCATAAACGAAACCTTTAGGGAGCAGTTGTTGAGACCTATGAAAACTGCGCTAAGGAAAATGTATTAGTCAGAGACAAAGAGATAAGCACAACCCACTATTGATGGACCAACAGAATGACGTACTCATAACGGACGATCGACCGTACCGGAAAAACTTTCGGAAATTGGGTGCAAATCATTGTCAGTTTCTTCTAGAAATGACCAGAGGCAGCAAAGTGGATGAACCAATTGGAAAGGTCTGTCGTCTCTGATGCCTGAAACACTCAGCATGCTCACTGAAAAGTTGCTAGATGTGCATCTCTTTACATACTGCAAATTACACGAGATGCGAATTGACTCTCCTGCAGAGAAGTCATGCAACGTGAAGCTGGTAACCGCACTCAAAGCAGGACCCGATGTCTGAGAGACCCGGGGGTAAAGTCTTCGTTATACTGCGTGCGTCTTGACAAAAGTGCTAACTGAACGCCTTGGTGAAGGTATCTGAAAACGATTGCACTACTGCTTGGATGGTTCGATTCTCTAGCAAGTAGGGCAAGTCATAATCAACAGGGCGCTCCCCTAACGGCGACATGAGAGAGATGTTGCATCACGAGATGCTGTTCTTTGTTCACCAATACATACCGTCCACATTAGCGCATTGTATGAGGCCATGAGCTCCTCTTGTTTGATGTTTTCTGACGAATCTACGCTGTGGATGAGATTAAGCGGACCAGAAGAAAAAAGACGGAGGGACAAAAGCAAGCACATCTGAACAAATTGAAAAAAAGAATGCACTGCGTACAGGCTATCTATCTATCAATGCTTTTACCTCGCAGTCGTTGGTTTTTGGCGCCGCAATGCTACATGACAGGAGCAAGTGACAGTTTTCGGACAATTTGCGCTGCTATGATGTATTTCGAAGCCGACATAAGGCCTATTCTGGCCACAACGCAAACCTACCAGACACAAACCGCAAGGAAATCCGCATTGTAGTGCGACGGAATTTGCACATTATTCTTCCGTCTCGGTCACTCAGTTTCAATTAATTTCGTTCAGTCAATTTTAGCACAAGTTGTCAATGTGTACATATGGTTTCAAAACACAGATGTACCAAGAAAAACGGACAACATCCACTGAGCGAAAAGAATACATTTTTCGAGTTAGAACGTCCAGTGAAAATAAACGGGGAAACCACGTTATAAATTGTGATAAGGATTGATTGCTGAGCAGCTTCAACTTGACTTGGAAAGTTACTACGTTAAGAGGGCCCACTAGCTTTTGGGTCGTTGACGTTTTTACTTCTTGCTGCGTCTCTGTGTTTTAATGAAATCCCCACTCAGGTGTTTTTTCCTGGTAGATGCGTGAAAGAAACTGTATTTGCCAACGAATATAATGCGACATGCATTTCTGAATTACTCTATCTCCGTTCAAAGCATTTCGTAATACTTCTGATAGGGGCTGCTAGGAGTACGTTTGACTGGAATGGTGCAGAGGACAAATCCGAACAGCAGACTGTATAATGGTGGGAAAGTAAACCACCTTCATTCCTCAGTAAACGATCCCTCAGGAGCGATCGGCTCTTTGGAGCAGATAAAAATCTCAGGCCTGATTGTGTAGGGAAATAGCTTTACAACGGTCACTGACGGGCCTATAAAGGACGATTATTCTAGAGAGTACACGCTATAAAAAATTCTATTTCCTCATGCCAATCCACGAAATCAACGCTGCCCCTCCAAATTTAGACAAAAGCATCTTTACTGCTGATGTATCAATCAACTGGATCTGACTTGTGTCAGAAAGGTAGAAGTTCTTTTTTTGGTATTGTACCGGGTAATGGCAAATGAATGACATCATTATTAGCCCTTTTTAACAATATTCTCCCGCTTCCAGCCTTCTGAATGAACTATTTACGGTTGGTTCATCGTCATTTTGAGAGTTCGTGTATATTTCTTTTCAGAACATGTGCATGCTGTGTGATACGAAGTCATGAAAATCACAGAGTATTGGATTAGATGCCGGGTGCAAATTGAAAAGAGGAGTTTGGGTAAGTATGACAAAGTCAGCTAGAGATGGTGAATACAACAGGTGATGTCAAGACACTGATTCTTCAAGGGAATTGTGAGGAAAAGATTACACATCTGGGTACTGCCTTGGCACACTTTACCCATTTGAAAATTTTGGATCTATCGAGAAACCTGCTCCAAAATATTGAGGTACGATTTGCGAACTACTTCTGATTACAACCCTTCAGGGTATTGAACATATCAAAACACTGGAAGTCTTGAATTTGTACTACAACTCAATTGAAGACTTGTTCGAAATCAAGCGACTGCAATGTAACCCCAACCTGAGGGATCTGGACTTACGCTTGAATCCAATTTCCCGATTAACGGCGGATTATCGTCGCTACCTTAGTTATCTTCTACCACAACTGAAAACATTGGGTAGGTTATTAATTACAAGCTCATGAAAGTCAAATCGAAAGTTGACAACAGTGACTACTGGCATTCCGAAGTAGGGTAGTAGTGTACAGCACACAATCTTAGAAAAACATAGGAGAAAGCGTAGTTCTTCATAATTCTCAGTTTTTCTAGATTGTTAAAGCAGCATTCGCTCTGCATAAGGAACGTGTGTCTGAGAAGCGCTTTGAAGAGGAAAATCTTTTGATTCAATTGTTTTTTGGTGGTTGTAATCCCCCACAGTAAACAGATCTTTCCACAATCAAGCGAAAGTGTATCGCATCCACATAATAACCCCCGTTCGTATGTGTGGATGACGATTCCACCTGTGACCTTGACCTTATTCGCTTGCTAGTTAAACTGAGTTCTACTCATCCAAAACAAGTGAACATTTGACAAGTGGTGGCTTTTTGGTGTTAGGTAACAGCTGATATAACAGCCTTTTTGCACTCTTGGCACACTTGTTTGAACAGTCTTACTAATGTTCAAGACAGTTATTCTGGTTAGTCTACAACTAAATAGGTATGGCACTCAACCCAAGCTTCGCTCAAGTTAGAATAGGTTCGACTGTTCGGGATTGATAGTTCAGATGCGTTTAGACTATACTAGCGCAAAAGCGGTGACACCATTGTATCGTGTGTTAAATGTTCTGGGTCTAACTTCCGGCAGGGCCAAGGTATGTACTGCTTACGAGGTCTAAAAGGAGCGAAACTGTAGTCCAGTGTTTCCCCGCCTTTAGTGTGGACCCACCAAAAAATGTGTACCGGGGCAGAAGAAGTACTGCTCAAAAGAGAATGACGTGAATGCTACCTCTACAGGTCACCTATCCATCCACGGCTAATGACAGCATCGTTTTTGTCGATAGATTATCTAGGGAAATGCCTATCCTACGAAATTAACAAGGTTGTGTGCCTTACCAAAAAGGATTGCAATTTTTTGACCGTCATCAAGAATGGCACACAGTTCGAAACATGACTTCATGGATTAAAGTCTAAACTACTCAGGAAGAGGGGCCCTGTGCAGAAATACCTAAAATGCAAAATCCCGAAATGTAGGAAAAGATCAAACACTAGGTTGTTTATCGTCAATGAAAACTTGAGTGATTTCTTATGACTTCGAATTTTTTCTGGAAATTGAAACAGAAACAATGTCTTCTTATCGTCAGACTATAGCTTAAATTTTTTTGGGCCGAACCATCAAATGAGCATTACCTCGAAGTTAGAGGCAGTTTAATTACTTACGACTGGTGTTTCTTACAAAGACTGAGTAGTGCATCATTGGAAACAATGAAATAATGAGGGTGAGGCACTTTAAGAGCTACTTTTGGAAACATGTATGCTGTATTGTTTGATTTACTAAATGATTTCCTCATGTTCATTCCGAGCCGATTTCTGGTAGAGCTCTTCCACTGGGTGTTTGAAATTAATGCAAGTAAACACAGTTGGTTATACAACGAACTTTCTTTTTCCTCGATAATTGCCTTCGCCAAGTCACGATCAGTACGTAGACTTATTCCCTTGAAAGTATTTTCTAGCGAATGTCGCATGAGATTAGCATTAAATCACTGACCAAAACGCGACACCAGTTGTGTTGATTAATACACACAATGTTCCACAGACGAGAGCACGTGGACCATTCACGATTCAAGTGCACAGTACGTTGAGTCATATGTTCCTACGAGAATGTGAACGTACATTTGGTCGTTTATTTAGTTCGTCTACTTGTGCGGTCTTGACCAGTCGAATGCTTGAGCTCCTAAACCACAGGCCCTTAAATGCTGCACCACATCCACCGTGCACATTGATGTATCGCTCCGACCAAAGTTGCAGTGTGGTTTTCAGTAATGTTGCCTAAATGTACCACTCACTAGGATACAAAAAGGTCGGACACAGAAAAGTGTTTGAGGCAAAGCCACCTGGACTGTGTAGTATGTACGGTTTCGCAACTTCTAGCCGCTTGGGCTGGAACAAAAGTTCGTGCATCAGCCCTTTGGTAGACGAGCTTCTAGAAAGCTAGCTAGATTTTCTTACAAACACGATCCCAGAAAACGGGTTTCTGGGTACATGCGTGACACCGGAGCTTCAAAAACAACTGATGCGAAATGTGTTGGAAACTCGCACCCTTGCCCCTGCATTTCACCATCATTCAGTTAATGAAGTCGTTGTAAAAAGACAGCAAACCTGCGAATGAACATTCTTTGCGGTCTAGTCGGGTGCGTCGTTTACTGGTCACATTGGAAGTGAAAGACGGGTTACCTTGTCAGGCCACACTCATTTGTAGTCCTCAGTTGGCCTGCTTCCTCTGGAGCCAGCCATATCGATCGGACGAGAGAACTGTCCAAACAAGTGGCTGAACACCCACCAACTTGCAAGTCGGTGGCTGTGCACATTTGAGCACAAGAACTTTTAAAGGCAAAGTTCAAAGTGATGTTTTGTTACTGCGTTCAATGCGTTCGACTCAGTTTGGAGGTGGCGCTGGCTGAAGTATCCTGATATCTAAGACGAGCTCTTATTATAGCTTGGAGGGACATGGAACACGGTTTACACGCAAGATATCGCAGATGAGTAGATTTCGCTTTGTACTGTCCCTGCTAGACCTCGTGCTGTGACTAACCCCGAATAGAAACAGTCACTTGGGCTGCACAACAAGACAACCCAGCTACTGGGTTGAAAAATAGATCGAAACACATGGTAGACATATTTTGTCGTGCTTTAGACCTCACAATTCAAAATCACGGGCTGTCTTGAGTTAGAAGCTCGCAATAGACCTTCAGTGAATCAGCAAATTCACTCAAACTACCAGATGGATGTCCGAATCCCTGCGAAAACGTACAACAGTATTTGTGAGTAAATTGTAGATTCATAACACTCATGACCAATGCAGCCCTGTTGTCCGAAAGAGAAAAATAGGTGGGAATATCTGTTCCTCCTTTGTTTCTGCTGCCCTCCCAGGATTATATTTATTCACTGATATTTCGTGTGTTCAAACCTCAGATTGTCGACCACTTCGGCGCACGGAGTCACCTTTAGAAGATTTACTACCAAACAGCAACGAAGAACACAACAATCACTCAAAAAATGAGCGAAGTTGTATACAGTGGTCTACTGGTCACACAGGAGAGCGCTTTCACTTTGGAGGTTGGAAACAGGAGTTACTGAGAGATTCCAGTGAATATACCGAAACTCCACTGCGATCACGCAGATATGCCGATGTCCAAAAGTCAGCAAAGTGGTCCCAAGATAATAATACTAAGATCTTTCCACCTGAAGAGTCGCCAAAAATTCCAAGTTGCATAGGTGTTTCACCTTGCTGGTTGGACGATCACGTTGAGAAACAGCGTTCGGCATTAGTTGAGTATTACTCACCCAAAGGTAAGCATACATGACTTTTTGGCTAAATACTCTATTCCGTGATCTAAAATCGCACCGAAGTGTCTTCGTTTTCTTGCTTAGAAAATACCGGTTTGTCTGTCGGACGGCACTGAGTTTATCGTTAAATGAGATAACCAAACAAGCAATTACTCAAGCCAGACAGCACCACCACAGGAAGAACCTTGCCGCTGTACACCAAATCTGATGTTACCTCTCAACTTCTATACGTCTGTGGATGCAGATACAGATACACATATGGTTGAAGGTATCTCCTGATCACTTCCAAATGCCTTTAATGGAACGACTCACCAAACACCTGGGACCCACTAGATTCGAGCTTCAAACGGTGTTCAGAATATCCAAACAGAAAATGAATAGTTAAGATAGCGGAGCCCCTAAACCTGATTCACTGTGCTCGGAAACAACTGTTAAGGGAGGTCTCACACTCTTGATTAGATAAGGAAATAATCCATTCAGTTCTTCCATTTATACTTTCAAGTTATTTTGTCCTGAGTTACTCCAGATATTTGACTCAAGGGTTCTACATGGACGTCGAAATTGAACCTACAGTCAAATGTCACGTGACCGTCTCAGTGGTCTAGTTACAGCCAATTGATGGGAAGCTTCGGAAGAGTTAGAAGAAAAGATATCATGTCCAATGACAATCAGCTCTTCCAAATACATTCGAATCATTAGTTCGAAGTTGTTTCTTGTAGACATTGATCGGGAAGTTGGTGTTGTAAATAAAAAGGGGTGTAATTTTCCGTAGATTTGAGGACTCAAGTGGCCAAAACGACCAAAACGATCCTCCTATTCGCCCACGTTAATCTGAGTCCCAAGCAGAACTGTTGATGCTGTGATTGTTTAAATTAGATTATTGCTTCAGGACCACATCCCCGTATGGCACTAGCGGACTATATAGTACCCCTGTTAATGGTTAACATGGGTGAGATATATTGAGGTTTCATTAAACCTGTGGTGTTTTAAAACTGACCAAGATTTCCTTCTCTGTGTCAGTTTTGGCGAGCTCTGAAGACCGCGGAAATTCACGACCCTCTCCAAGAGCAGTTATCGGTCTCCGAGAAATGAATTATCTATATGGGTCAATAATAAGTTAGCGTTTTATATATCAAACCTGGGATCATCTAACAGCTGTACCCTCCTGTAAGCGTTTTTCCTTTGGAGACGCCAACTTCGTGACCCACAGTTGAGGCACTGATTCAAACAGCTAAGTTGGGCAAGCAATAGTCCGGCAATCCTGGATTGTTCCCTCCCGGGGAGTGCGCATCAGGTACTCAGCCTGCCCTGTGTTAATCAATCTGTTGTGAGAACACTTTTTCTTAAATGCCGTACAGTCCGGTTGAATCGTCCAATAATGTCCTATGAGGAACAGGAGAATAAAATTGGAAATGTATAGGTGCCTAGCGTTAGCTTGGTGTAACAATCCGCTACGTATAGGCTTTCTAATCCTCACTCAGATTACCTGAGTAAAAAGTGACGTCACATATGACAGTGACATTGACTGGCAGCTGTCTTGCAATATCTTGAGCTGGGCTCATTAAGACCATTCTGATAACAGCGTGGTAACCTCAGAGACCATGCTGGCAGAACCCTTCTCCGTTTCACTCTGCATTTTGCTCAGATTATGGTTGGTGTCACTCTGATTTGGTACGATAAACGACGCCTTCCAAGGGGTACGATAACTCGACAGGCGTAACACACGATCGAGCTTTAGTAACCCGGACACCCACTACCTACCACGTATGGCGTCGTCTTTTCTGTCCATTGCATAGGACTTTCGTAAAACAGAACCAACCTATCAGAAACAAAGCAACCGAAAAATGAGGTGAAGCTGCAATGCACAATTTCGCTTCTTTAATCGTGATTTTCACAAGAAAAACTGTTCCTAGTGTCTTGCCTCCACGGAACTGTTCGGTGCGTCTGAGAGCTTATTGGCATGGAGAGAGACTTGTCACGCACGACCAGCGGCACTTCCGTGAGCCCTCTAAACTAGCGAAAAATACTTCTGTTGTTTAATGCTTTCGAATGCTGCACGTTAAAATCCTAAAGCTTTAAAACCATAAATATATTGAAATGAATTCCGATTTCTTTTGACAGACGCTTTTCCAAATGAGCTTGATTTACCTAGTGCGAATGAACCTCGTCTACACACGGAAGACGTGAGTAATTTCTCTGATTACACCCTACACCCTGCATCGGAAAGATATATTAGTGTACGGAATATTCATATTTTTGCTTCAAAAAAGACCACTAGGTATAGGAACATGAAGATGTGTTTATACCTAATTGAGAAGGTTTGCATTGCTAAGAGATAATCCAATGTATAATTTGAGTGTCTTCTTAAGTTGCGCAAGAATTTCACTTCCTCGGTGGCTCATTCAAGCGTCATTGTCAAGGGGCCTTAGACTTGGTTAAGAGTGAAGCCGGAAACAGCTCAGCTGGTCATCTACCCATCCAGCGAGCGAAAGTCACCGATTAACCTATCGTTTCCAGTGTTTGTGTTTCAATGTATATGATGTGTATATCGTTGTGATTCACAATGGGAATGGGGAAAGCTTCGCTAGGAAATCAGACTACTTGCTTTTAGCATAATGTTCTTCCAACTGAGAAATTGAATTCAGTTGTCAATGAATGATACCCCAAAACCTGTTCCCAATGATGCGCAAACATCTAGGGCTGAAGATAACTGTCCTCCGAAAAAAGCTTCCGACCTGACCAAAAATGACCTTCATGGCAACTTATTGTGGTTTGGGAATCAGTCCGAGCAGATTTTTTCACTCATTTTAATGGCAGGTGTGACAGTGAAACCCCATATCTTGCTATCCGGCATAGAACGACAGACTTCATGAATATTTTCTTGCCATATTCTAACACTGAACACATGCTAACAAACCATTGACTTAGAAGGTTTATCAGCAGCCCTTCAGTGTCTAAATGGTCCTACTACGTAAGGAAGAAAAATCACAGTGTATCTCACGCCCCTGTGTTTTTACCTACCAGAATAGAAATGCACTGAGGTGTGTAACTCCCCGGCAGACTAAGAGAGAGACATACAGACATTTTGACTAGCTTGGTAAACTGAATTCAGTAATATATACCTGTTTGTACAGCGTCTTACAGAGAGTCGAGATACACCGGGAGTGTTGGAATGCCCGAAAGACGCTTACATTGTTTTTTATCAAGGACCAGCTTATAATATTGTTTGTCTATACCAGAAGCTCTTAGCCTTTCGAATTCCAACTCCTTATGGCAATCCCCTTTACAGACCTACACAAACCATAAGGAAAGGGCAGGAAAAGCTTCGAAGGATGCTAAATCAGGTGAGTTTATTTGGCGGTTTTTATAAATGTCGCATAGTCGCACTCACCAGGACTTTAAATAGCAAGTATATCCTAATTTCCGGTTGACACGAAAAATAACGAAAGCACTCAGTTCATAAGATAAACTAGAAGTCGCTCGTCGAAAATGTGCGCCCAAGTATAATATTGGCAGATGGATTATTCACGATAAATATGGCTGTGTCGAAAGTGTATTGAAGTGCACAAGTGGTCCAGTTTGTTCACTCTAACTAGCTTAACATCCACTAAAATGAGAGACATGTGACGGGAGACGTTGTGAAGAGCCCATGGTTCTCAGGTTTACTGTGTCCGTGAACATTAATTCCTCATCGGTGAGCAAATAAGCAGACAAAAACGAACGCCCTTGGGTAAGTGGAAATTCAGTTTAAGCCAAAAAGATCTAAAGACAATATGTAGTTCACTGTTACACACTAGATTTAAAAGAAAGGTAGGAATATGTGAGTAGTAAACCATACATTTTCCAAGAAACAGTCGGTCGATTCCTCTGGGCAATACAGTACGAATTTGGAAATCCACATCTAAAACTTTGATCTTCGTTTATTATTTCACTCAGTCTCTGTTGCGTGGGACTAGAGCCGGTGAGTCATCTCTGATTGCAAATGCAGATGGCTGAATCGCCGCTCAGATGGGCGTGAACATTGAAACCGAGCTCAAAGTAGCCAAGGCAACCAGAGTATAGTTCACAAACAATCCCATCGACAACTTTAGACACTACAAGACAGTGTTCCCAGCTGGAAAGTAATTCAGTTCCAGACCTTATTAATGGTGGGTTGAACTCAGCTCATAAACTATTCAGCCTTACCTTGTTAGGAATAAAACGTAACTGAGCCATAAGTAAGAGGCTGTTAACCAGCTCAGCTGCAATTTACGATTCCCTCATAACTTTGTACTGCATGTTTCTGGTTTTTAGAATATTTCTGTCGTACAAAGCCACCAGAAACGCACGTGGAATGTGAGAAACCGTACGCCTCTGTTTAATTGCTGTTCAAGAGCCCAGGTCAACACCATAATCGATGAATCTAGTTGGTAGTCAGCGGAATTGTGCGTAGTTCACGGAATGAGGTAGAACTGTCTAATAGTACACGCGAAGGACAGACGGTCTTACGTCTTTTATCGTATCTTTATCCCATTACGCCTCAGTGAATGGTCGCTTAGATGGGCCTCGACTGAAGGTAGTGTATGAAGAAATAGTTGAGAGCGACCGGGAGCAGTCTGACATACCTCTTCAGTCAGCCACCGTTGTCGGTGCGACCACAAAAGATGCGTTTGGAGCCCGGAAAGTTCAGTCACGTCAGGCCTCACCCTGAGTTGTCACCCAGATTGGAACCAGTGAAGTTTGCACTTTAGTGTTAGCAATAACTGTCGTAACTGGTGGACAGCGTTTTTTCCTCATTTAGTCACGGGCTTGTTTTTGTTGTTGTTACAACAACGATGCCATCTGGTCGCAAATTGAGTCGCCGAATCCCCATATGAGGTGCGTGAGTTTATATTTCCGGGGTTTGTAGTGGTTTAAGCTGCATCTCAAGCCCTCTGCCAGTTTCGCCGATATGAGTCCCACCGCAACTGCGGGTAGAATGTTAGATACAATGCCCACCGTATAGAACCAGTTTTAGCGTTTGGGTCAATAGCAATGAAGTCATTATTGTGAGTGGTTTTAAGATTGACTTGCGCTACATCATATGTTCATCACGGTGCTGCATCTAATCCCCTTTTCCACGGAAGCGATGTACCATCGTCTGCCTAAAACAGTCTGAGGAAAACCGGGTTCTATTGTTACTTGCTTTCAGATGTTACGTGTCTTTTTCTCAACAAAACCATCCGGATGATTATTTGGTCTAATATACTCTTGGGTATTCGAATTCCCATTTGCACTGTATCTGGAATGCAGAACAGTCTCTTTCTGTGAAATCAAGTGCATACCTGTGAATGTTTGTATTGCATCGGACAAAAAACCATAAAGTCCCGTCCAGATGGTTTTACGGTACATTGAACTCAACAATGAACCGTTTATATTTCTACGGATAAAAAAGTCCAACGGAATTTGACTGTCTGGCTCCAAACCATAAGGAAAAATGAATGTTTTGATAGGGCTTTTTTTAAATATACGGTAAGTTTTCAACCTGTCTGCAATACCTGGCAATGAATACATTATCACTGAACCATCTTTCGTGAAAGGGAACAGATTGAATTTCATTATGTACTCCATATTGGTCATAAAGATGTCTCTGAAGGTTAATCCAAGAGGGCTGCGAATAACTAAATTATCAGGTTGCTTATAACTGGCACGCTGAAAAAACCTAATATTTTTAGTACATAAAAGAATAAGACCCATCATAATTCGCGTGAGAATTACCAGAAACCGCCTGACAAAGCTTAAAAACAATATGCGTATTACTCCTCTGTACTCCAGCATTGTTAACGTGACTTAGCTACTGTTATCACTCATCCAAGATTTACCTATTTCTATTTTCCACTGCAAACTGTTCAATTATCGCCAGATATCACTTCTTTTGAAGACAAATTAGCGGGTCGAACAGTTCTGGAATGATATTATTCATAAAACATTATTGCGGGACTTCCATATTTGACTTCACTCTCAGCGCCCGAGTAACTTCACACACCATGACCCTGGAATTTACTACAATACAATGTTACTGTTTCCATAAGGACAGATAACTGCTTACTAACTGCATCAACAACATATTCTTTACCTGTGAATACCTCTACAGATGACAGTGTCCCGAATATCCGAAAAACCGGCGATAGTAGTACATATAGTGGATCATCTGTCACAGTTTCCGTCCGTGAACCGGCCCCAAAAATTATCGACCTTCCGACTGGGAAAAAGGATTCGCAAGAAAAACAACGAAAAGAAAACGATCTGAGCCCCAGCGGATACACAAAAATTGATCAGCCATTCTTAATTGCACTGAAGGTAAGGGCTGAGTGCCTTACGCGAACTGCATTTTTTTACATCCCACTTATTTGTGGGGCTATGCTAAAGTGAGTTAGCTTTGATTACGATAGATCCTTGCACTTTAAGAAAGAAGAGCCGATCTTCATGACTTTAGCCCATCAAAATATGGTGACTAGGATTTCCATGTAAAAAAGCCGAAACCGTAAGAAGTGCAGATGTTTTTTTTTCAAAACGAATATGCAGTCTAATCGGCACAGGCATATTTCTAAGAAACAGGCTCTGCGTCTTCTGTCTGCATCCGGTTAATCCTATAATCGTTCAAAGCCCATCAATCCTGTTTATCGGGTCCCTACAAGAATAGACTGGACCACACCGTGGCGGTGACGGCTTGTGTGCCTCAATGCCCCATTGTGCTATACACGGGGGTGTCCCTGCAAAGCTCACAGAGTCCCTAATACCAGGCTGGGCAATTTTTACGGGTCTAACCAACATTCTCCTGGTCCTCCAAATGGAGGATTGGAACATATGTGGCACTGGCATTTCCCACTGCATTGCAGTCAGACCTTTGGTTGAGGACCCTAATCGTCCTCCTGTCTAGGTCTGAGTACCCTGACAGTATCCTAGCTCACATAAAACCATGATACCTACAACTAACAATAATCTCATGTCACGCAGGCCACCTCGTGGTGTCATCAGCCGCGTCGCCTTACTTGCTGCATACAGTGGGGCAGGCAAGCGAAAACAGGCTGCTGCTGACCCCTCTGTTTATGCTCTCTCTGTCTCTGTCTCTCTCTCTATTTATATATGTATATGTATATATATATATATATCAGAACCACCTTCTGAGCTCTTTTTCCACTGCTTCACGTCCAATGTCATTTCATCCTGAATTGGGGTCTTCACAGTGTCGGGGGTTTGCCTGTGGCACGATCCCAACAGATCTGTTGAAGCAATGGATATCAGACAGAACAGTTGCATTGCTTATATCTCCAATAAATGTCCCGTCCGTCCCGAACATAATTTATCCTGATGAATTATCAAGCGTTAGCTCAAACTTAACATTCACGCCTACCTTTCAGCCTGGAATACACGGAAGCCTAAGGAAATGGAACAGCACCAGAGAGCCTGGAAGATTGTTTCAGCTTATCAGTGTGGCCGTGCCCTCGAAACTGCCAGTGAGCGAAACCATCAGGGATCAAACTGCGGCCACCATCTCCAGTGAAGAAAAATAGTTTGAACGCTGGGCCGAGCCATTTGAATAGTTATCCTCGTGACCACCTGCTGCTATTCAGTCGGATTGTCGAAATGTGCTAGAGGTCTAGACGGTAAACGTGGAGCCCCCTACAGCCTCGGAGGTTTACGACTGATACGTTCTGTCAAGCGCCACCGAACTCCTTCTCTGGATAACCGCCCACCCACATTGTTCAGGGATGGGGATGAAGTGCTCAGTCAGTGGTTGTCTGATCCGTTTGCCTGCATTTGCGAAAAAGAGACTGTCCCAGACAACTGGGGAGAACCGGTGATAGTGTCCATTTTATAAAAAGAGGCTCGTAGGGAGTGTGGTGAACACAGAGGCATCAGCTTGACCTCGGTCGTAACGAGACTGTTGACGTCACTTGTACTTCGTCATCTTATGGTGGCTCGTGAAACACTAACTCGAGAACAGCAAGCGGGATTCTGGCCTTGTAAGGGCTGCGTTGATTGAACCTCCACACTCCGCCAAGTGGTAGAACAACGCCATACGTATGAGTGATCCACAATTATAGTATTCCTCGATTTCTATGGCCTATTCGACTCAGTTGACCGGTTTCTCCTCCTTAACACGCTTGCTCAGCAAGGAATGACTCGAAGATTTTTTTAAACCATAATTGCCTTTTTTCTCAAACTCCCGCGCATGTGATAGTATACCGAGAGCTCTACAAAAGTCTTCGTACACAAACTGGTGCCGGTCAACTTTGTTCGCTCTCTCCATTCCTAGTTAATTTCGTGATGGACAGGATAATGAGGCGAACCTTGGAAAGTCGTCAAAACACTCGAGTTCAAATAGCTGGCGACGAAAACCTTGTCGATCTAGAATATGCAGGCAACATCGTTCTCGCCTTCGAAGAGGAGAAGAAGGATGAACTGACCAAAGTCATCACGTCCTTTGGCACGCGCTTTGAATCCACGAAGTTTAAGGTCATGCTGCTGGACACACAGTCACTTAACAGGCCACTTACAATTCAAGGAGTTTAACTCGAAGTTGTGGGGCATTTTACGTATCTTGGAAGTTGTATTAGTCCTGACTGTAATGTGACAGATGAGGTCAGTGCTCGAATCTGCTAATTTGAGATACGTACGTCGTCAAAACGCCATATCCCTGAATCGCAGGGGACGTGTGTATCAAGCTACAGTGCGGGCTGTTTTGTTGTATGGCTGTGAGACTTGGCTTGTTCGAGCAGCGGAACTGAGACGTCTCCAGGTGTTCGACAACCGATGTCTCAGAACCATAGCTGGTGTGGGTTTGTGTCCGCGAATCCGTAACGAGACAATTAAAAAGCGAGTTTTTGGTTGTGCAACGGGGACTTCCAGAAGCTGCGTTGGTCAAGCCATGTATTAAACATGCCGAAACATTGTTTGCCGAAAAGTGCTGTTTCTCGTGCTCAGTTCAGAGTGGCGGAAGTAGAGAGGTGACCAACTCTTGAGCTGGCGGAGGGGTATGAAAGAGAGTACAAAACGTCTGGGTACAGTCGGTGTGACTTGCCTTCCAGGATGGGGTCCGCGTGGTCCCCAATGTGCACGGTCGGAGACGTTGCAAGATATGACTGCCCAGTAATGTCAGTCTAGCTCTAAGTCCCTTCAACATCCCTTCAACAACAAGTTCCTGATGGCTCTCATAAGGCTTCTGTGAATTTTTCCCGATGAGCTTGTTCCTTCGGGTTTACAGCGGATTCACATATTCGCCTACAGTAGCATATCTGGCCACACGCAAACAGTTCGCCCAGTCATAGTTGCGAGCAGCTCTCTTGTGCTTCAAACGCTGTTATTAACCAATCTCGTATCCGATGCCAGCCGACCATATCAACGCGTAATTGGGTATGAGATGAGGAAATGACTGAGGGCAATAGCTCTTTCCTGCAGCCTGTATGTACCTCTTTTCTATTATCCCGATTCAGGTTATTCTTCGTATAATTGTGGTAAACCAGTATTGATTATTCGTTCTGCAGGGCTGCTTTGCCGTGGTAGCTGAAGCGAGTTTTTGGAGCACGGTTAATCAGTCACTCAGCAGTTATGCGCCTGAGTTTTAGCGGCACGTTTCGTATTTTTTTCGCTAAATTCTGGTAGGTCACATGAGTTCATGTAGAAAACCTTCGGAGAATCGTTTTAAAAATGAAAGATGGGTTGTTGTTTTGTTCCTTTAGTGGATACCTGGTCCCTTGCTGATCAGTAAACTGATAAAAGGATACACAATTCTGATTTTGCATTCGAAGTCAAAAAAAAGAGTTTTTCTAGGTGTGGACATTTGCATTCCCATGATGTACAACCACGTTGATTCTGTTTCGAGGTGTTACTTTGGTTCTGGGGAGTTTAGGGCTTTCGTATTGGACAGCAGGGCTTAGTTACCTGTAGAAATTTAACTTTGAAGCAATTAAGGAAATCCATCTTGGAAAATCCAATCCCATGAACAAATGTGATCAGGTAAGTTGACTACCTGTCTTCAGGTTTGTACAAAATTATTAGCTGTTATTCTGATTCATTTTGCGACAACTGCGATGAGTGTCACGGATAACTGAAACTTCATTCAAACCGATTTTCTCGCGCGAGCTTCATTCTGTAACTCTTACAGTGTATTCATCCAGCACTTGAGTTTCTTGTCTCACGTGATCTTGAAATAATACGATGGGACTAGATATTGCGTCATCGCCATCGGTGGCACTTCCGGAAAGGTGAGCGCACCTCATTTCAATCTGTCCGGAAAAATCGGTCGCCACGTCCGTCATATCGGCCGCATTCCCTATAGCTTTTAACAGCTGACAAAGCTAAAACTGTTGTTCAATTTCCTTATTAGGAGTGTCACAGCTGACACAATAGATAATCTGATTAAAGTCATACCAGCTTTCTAATGACCATTTACTGTGGACACACCAGAATGATTGAGCCAGGACAGGAGGACTGTTCAAAGAACAGTGACGCGTGAACGTGAACTCTACAAATCCCGCAACCACCTACAAAAAATGAATAATTATTTTGGATTCGTTGATATGAGAGAGAAGGAAACGATGTTTTGAAACAACCTTTATAAGATGCTTAAGTTAGGCAAAAGTATAACAGGGGGATACTTGCAACAGAACCATGAAGGCATCAGTTTTTCATTAGCAAGCAACCATTGCCTCTATCATCTCTGTGGGAACAAAGTTGACCACTAGCAGCAGGATGAATTCCTCCGAGTTTGTTCTGACTGACGGTAGGCTGAGAAAGATAGAACCACAACCAATAGATGTATTTGTTTCAGCAAGCCTGACGCGAAAGCGCACATAACTATTCAGCTCTGTACTTGTCAGAGTACATGCATAAGCCAATGTGAAATTCAACACTCAAAATGACAAATATTACTGTTTTCGGCATCTCTTCTTCCGGTCAATACAGACTGAGGGATTACAAAACTAAAACCCAGCGACCCACACGAGTAAAACAAGGACAAAATAATGTCTACAAGTAACAGTGTGAGTGGCTAGCGATCGCAAGGGCAGACCAAGGAAGGTTCAACGCGCGTACGAACGCTTTCTGAGCGCACAGGCTGGGGTTGTGTGAGCGGATCGCGATTGCCTCAGCTGTGACCAGACGTTGGTATTAAACGGATCATGATAGGTAGACAGGCACTTGTCATAGTATTTGGAAAGCGTTGTTAGAATTATTCACATGACTTGTATCAGTCAAGTGAGCAGCCACTGCGCTAGTAATGGACCTCCTCGATCCGACTGTCAGCCCAAAAGGGGTTACGTTTGTTTACTCTCTAGCATAACTGCCGTGTCGTGCGCTTTATTTATTCTGTCTCACAACGTCAGGTGATGGAGCAGACTACCATGCTTCGGGTGTGGACCGGCAGCTTATCTTCGAAATGTAGGGGCATTAGCTGAGTAGTCGTGAATCACATTTTGAGCGAAGCGGCTGGAAGGGTTTTCCGAAGGGTGTGATGAGTCAGATAGTCTGCGGCCAGGTTTCCTTTGAAAGACTGATGATTATATATTTCCTTTAAGCGATGACCAGTTTGGTTTTCATAGTTGTGGCAGCCATGTGTTTTGAGATGAACCTGTCCGAATAATCATTTCCACGAAGCATGCTAGCTAGCGAGTGGAGTTCGGCTCTAATTTGGCCCTCAGAGCAGACTTATCTTTCCTGTCAGCGAGACACCGTATTGAATGTCTTTTACTTTTCATTGCGACACAGCTCTCGAACTTAGTGTACTGTCCCATCCAAACGGGTTTCCGGTAAGCCGAGCGTTTAATTGTTGTTACACTTGAATATGCACAACAATCAGCAGAGAGCACCGCATGCTACGTTCCTGAAAACGGAGAGGACAACCAAACAGGTTCGATTGTGCCATCCATCGAACAAAATATTCCAGGTTGCCTCTGATTGTGTAAACAGTATCCAAGAGGCAATGTGACCAGCTAAATTGTGGAAACAGCCTGTTCTTCTAAAGGAAGTAATACTAATTTTGTGGTCACCCTAGCCATTACTTCTCCATAACTGTTGTGCTAATCAATACACTCTGAGCAGAAATAATATCATCTCAGCATTCTTCTATCCTCTGATACACACTGCCTAAGGCAGTTGACTACTGTAAGCCATTTGTCTTTAAACAGATATCAACAGGATTTTTTAGAAGTTCCGCGGTTGGGATGAACATATGGAACTGTCAGTCTTCTAAGTTCCAATATGACATTATTCCAATAACCTACTTTTACCCTCGTTTTTTTAGAGCTTGATAAGAGATGCGGTTTCAGAAAGTTTTGCTCAGTATGCGAACAGGTGCAGTGTTCTTGCACCGGATCGCAGAGCGCTGGAAGAAACATACCACTTAGAGACCTGTGTCACCTCCTCAAGATCGGAAAAAGCAGCACTGAAATTGGTTGAACAGCCTTCAGTGCTGCCGGAAAAGCCCTCGGTGTGGAGTAACCTCATCCCGAAGCACAGTATAGCAGAGCCATCAAAACCAGCCTGTCGTCTGGCTTCGCTGAGATCAGACAATGACAATGTTTCCTCTGCACAAAGTAAGATGTTGCCTGAATTTAGTCTGTCCTTTTTTTATTACAAAACGTCCTTTTAGTGATTGGTTTACTTGAGATTGATCTAGACAGATCGATCATTCCCTGCCAATAGTATGTTACGTAAGCAAACACACCTGAAAAAGAAAAGCCTTGTGCTGTGGCGCTGATCATCTGCCAATGCTTACCATATCATAAAACATGTGTCGTCTGGTTTGCCCGGAATGGTAGTGAACAGTAGTGGACACCAAAATTTTTTTCCCGAAAAGGGATAATAATGTTCCGGTTTTCCCTACTCTCATATTACAGATGTATCCTAGTATAAGATAGACCATTCGACTAGTGAGCGACTTTGCTGATTATTGCTGATTAGGCTTGGAAAGTTTTAGGACACTCCGGTAGTGGTAACAAATGGGTTGGCATAGAAACTGCCAACACCGAGTAATTCGATACAGAAGAAAATGTTATAGCTCGGTTTGTGAGACTGATGGTTGGACTTTTGGCTGGGCTGGGCAGTTTGTCGCAATCCTTCCGCCACCCATTGAGGTTGTGTCATCAGCTCATGGCTGTGTGCTGGCGCGTCAGTTTGCAGGCCTTAAGCAATTCTACGCTTGAAGGGAGGATCGCCAAACCAAGCAGAAAAATCAAACGAAATCCCGAAACAGACGGTCGGGTCAGCATTCGGGATCATCCGTTAGACCAAAAAGCAGAAGGTCACCAGGGAAGCATCAAAGAAGTCAGGCCTAAAGACCATCCCATTACCGACTCAGGATAGCTGCCGGCGAATAGGACTGACCAGCCAAATGAAGTCATAGTTGAAGGTCACCTCCAGTTAGTACTGTGGTCCAAAAGCTTCCAAACCAAGCACGAGATGTATCACTGTAAGCCACGTTACTACATTTTGGAAAAGGTGTAAAACAGTCATCATCACGTACTTGCCCTACAGTGGTTATAACTGCTACAGTTAAGTTCAGTAATTATTTGGGGCTTGGGGGTGGATAGCGGTAGCAGACATAATTGACGCGTCAACACAAGAGCCTCTGTGGACTTTTCGCCTGGAAGATCTTGAGGGGAGCTATGCATTGAAGACAACAGCCCAGAAGTGTGAACAACACTGAGGACCCGATTGGGCCACATCTGTCTCTAACCATCGATGTATCCCGTTTCGGCGTCCCCATCCACGGAGATGTTAATAATCAGTGCAGCTGAGTTTCCTGTTATTGGCTTTCGTACTCCGCTGCTAAGCCATTTTTTTACCTCCTGTGGCTCGTTCCCACCATATATGTGGCTTTGCGGAAAGGGCTGTCCGAAGAAGTTCGTCGACTGGCATACGGATCACGTGACCAAGCCAGCTCAACCTATGTAGTGTGGTCAGTTCATCTACCTGGGGCGAGCTATTTCTTCTGTAAACCATTCCACGTACTTTAGAATTACTAATCCGGTGTTTCTACCAGACCCAGGTAATGCTTTGAAGACAATGATGGTCAAACGTTGGATTTTTACGCTCTCAGTGTGTAGCGGCCAGCTTTCTGACGTACGTAACAATAGGGAGCGCACCAGAGCGTTGTAAACTCCGCCCTTGACAGATAATCTGACTTCACTCCTGTGCCAAGGGTGATGCAGTTTCACAAAAGTTGCCCTGTCCTTCCCATTTCGGATGGAAACATCGTCCTTGGCTAGACCACTGTGACTGATACAGCCTTCAGTTAGCCTTTGAAGAAAAGGACTAGAAAGTACCTTCGATGATACGGCTACCAGGCTGGTGCCACGGTGGTTTTTGTACAGTGTTCGCGTACCCATTTTGAAAGCAGGCCTGACTGTCTATGTGTGCCCCATTTTGTAGGCGTTTTATCTTCACTCCGTATGGCACCAATAGGTTTTTTTTACGGATGCGTAACCAAGGATTTTCCGCCTTCTTTGAAGAGAGCTGGGTACAAGCCATCCCGTTCTGGTGCCATTTTAATTTTTAAAATCGATGGTTTGAGTTTTAAATCTTCATTTGACGTGTAGTTAATTTTACATTCTATTCGCCCGTTTGCACTGCCTACAGGGGTTGTGCTGCATGAGACCAGCTAAACTATCATTCAAAGTTTTCGACCGTTCTTCCCAGTCGGCGTTTTTGCAAGTGAATTAATGGGCCGTCTTTTTCACCAATCGTTTCACTGACTGTCGATCGTATTAAGTGTTATAGAAACGGTTGTTTCCGGTGGCAAAAGCCTTATCCGCCTCCTGAGCTTTCATTATCCATCAAAGCTTCCTGCCTTTATTTGGGTTTTTCACTATTTAACGCTGTTGCTTGCTGGTACGGGTGTTCTGGTATCAACCAGGACTAGCGATCTCGACGATATCCTGTGGTCATTTGGTCGTATCGGAGAGATCGGACATATAGTTTTGGACACCTCTATCGTAGCTTCTTTTACATTTCACCATGCTTCATTCAAGTACTCGTCACAACTGCAGTGTTGGTTTACTGTAGAGCGTAGTTGAGCTAATTCAGATGGATACTTCTGAGCTATGACAGTTCTCTGAATATATTGGATTGGTATGCTTTTTGCTGACTTACGAGGGCCTGAAAGAAAGTGAATTATCAGGTGTACTCGCAACGTGATCGGCATCAAGTCGTGTGGCCCAAAGGGAACTGCAGTATTGACTGATAGCTACGCGATGCAGTTGGCTCCACGGTTGGTTTACAGTTGGAAGCCGCAAAGTCACGCAGTGCGAACGTTTTTGCTGAAAGCTTGTACTGGCCGTAAACAGTTGATGATCAGCACACAACTGGAGTCACTCTTCTTTGTCTGTGCGACAAGTAGTGACTCAGAATCGACCGCCCAGGGATGATTCCAAGGAGCTCAGAACCCCGACTTGAGCAATTATATCGCCCGGATAAATTTCGACAGGAAGTATCCTTCTCATAATCAAAACTGCCATCCGTTGGTGCATACGTCTATACTACAAACAGGCACCATTCTCTACATCGAGTGGCTTTGAGCTTGATTGAGCTGGATAACCGAACAGTGCATAGACGGCTGTTCACTAAAATTCAATCCAACAAGGCGTGTTCAGCTCTGGGGCTGAGTACAACTCCCACACCATATATTTCACAAGTTATCGCTTCAGGATCATCGGATACATGAGAAGTGTAATATGAAAAAGCTGAGTTCGTCCTTGACGTTTTAAGCTGGGTCTTGTCTGCGTGTATCAGGGTCACAGCAAGGTACATCAGTCAGATGACTGATAACCAAATGACCCAGTAGTGTTTGCTTATATGGTTGGAAGAGGTTGGGGGCAGACATCAGCGGACAAAAAAACAGTGTGGGCAAATAGTATTTCCCGGTTGCCCAGACCGAAAAAAGGGGTTCGGCTGATGCACCCCACCTTGAGCCTTTGACTCAAAAGTCTGACCGGACGATGTAAGGTTCTGTTAGGAGGCCTTGTGCACAGCTTCTGTATTAAACAAGGAAGACTTGCAATAGAAGTTTTTATGTCCTTTGGTTTTGCTAATTGCAGCCCGAAAACCAAAGAATCCGTGTACTTCTCAGAACAAGTTTCTTCAAAGCCTAAGGCCTTGTAGTTCCACTGCACGCACAGGTTTTTGCTTCTGGCACACCAAAGCAGATGTTAGTAGATGCACCATGCATTCCGATGAAGTGGTATTCCACCGACATGATGGAACTACTGAGGTGGATTACCGGGTTTGGATCTAAGAAGGCGTTTGTAGTGTCAAATTCAACGCAAGCCGAAACTCATTGTGTGGATCGACGTCCAGAAAACACTACTTGTAACCAGTGTACTTTAGTTTCAGACATTTCGTTCCAAAATACAGTTAGATTTTTCGGCAACAAAATGAAATGCGTGAATATTTAATCTCATAGTTGTAGCTGAAGCAGAATGGCGTAACATCACACTACATAATTTCTATGAAAATACTTGGACCAACGATCGGAAGAGATGGTCCAACTAGATGATCAGTAAAGTCACTGAAATTGAAAATTCTGGGTGGCTTTCTGTTGGGAAAAATTTTGCCACCTGATGCCTAAGAGCCACTGGCATACAGTGGATGGCAGTACCGTATGACATTCCTCAATAAACTGAAGAAAGTCGCGGTATTCTTATAACAAGATTGTCGTTTTTAGTCATAACTTGAGGTGGCACTGTGAACATTAGCTCTTACTGTCAGTATTTACTCTTTAGCATTCACTATTTTGCCATTTTTTATTTGAGCAAATAATAACGGTGAGTTATAAACACGATGCGGATTTGATTATCAACAAACTTAGTTACACGGAGTGTGTATGCGAGGCCGGGGATCGGAAGCAAATCTCTACAGGTCATTGAGAGTTAGACAAAAAAGGCAGATGAGTAACTCTTGACTTCAGTACCGATTCTATGCGTTGGAAGCTACTGGCAATGGTGTCTTAGGTCCGAGGCCATCTCTTGTCGGTTGTTTCTGTCTAGACCTGAGTGATCTGGGAGAGTCCATTCTTCGTGGCGCCTTCGATCTGTGTGGCTGTGAACCGAAACGATGTCAAATCTGGCAGACCCAAAGTGTTACGAACGATATGCTGTTAAAAACTAACCGGTGAGCTCTCACTTGTGGCTCATCCAAATACCGATGCTATTTAATGATTTAGTTCCTTCCAAATCGTTCGTCAGTCACGAACGAAATAAAAAGTGTAGACCCACGGAGACAGAATTTCATCAGCTGTTCATTATAGAAATTTTCCTCTGCCAATGAGGTCAACCTACGCTGAAAAGCTTCATTTTTTCTGGAAATCAGTGCGGTTCCCGCGAATCTATTGAGAGTTCTGAACCCTCGACTTTCCTGCTGATATTTGCGCACTATATCATTCGGCCGCGAAGCCTTGTCAGCAGTGGGATTAATCTGATTATGTAAATCACAGTGCTGGTCAGCCACTCGTGGTCGAATGTTTCAACTAAGAACCAAAAGTACACGGGTTCAGTTCTCTAAGTGATTGGAGAGACGTGCACTTTTGGTGATTCCCAACAAGGCTGAAGCAGCTATACAGTACCTGTCGGCTTCTCAGCATAGAATAACCATTTGCAGAATGAAGTCGGCATCAAAATTTCCAAATTTTCTCACAATACCAAAATGTTTTTGTTGCTAAATGTGTCTCGATAGCGAGAAACCCAGTCACACGGAGCATTTCGTCACTGAAACTCCTCGGATGGGTGTGGAAAAGTCAGCCATGTGATGAGCTACACCGGTGCACATTATTGGTGTCATCCTATTGGCGACGGACCGCTCAAAGCTCAGCAAACAACTAGACTAAGTAAAGTGTTTTTTCATTAGTAGTAGAGCGTCAAGTTCTCTTTCTTGACATAACACACTACTCAAAATCTCTTCGTTTGTTCTGAGTTCTCCACTCAACTAACCACGGACGTCCTCGCTTAAGCGGAAACATCAAATCCCTGACCCTCTCACCAGGTGTTTAATTTTGAATGTCTAACTTCCGGCTGAGTCAATGAACAATATCACTCGCCAACTTTTTTTCACGCACTGCGTGGTTCAGCCAACTGAAGAACGCGTGGAAGCAGTCACCAAGTTATCGTTTCTAGAAAGTTTACCAACTCCAGCCACTTTTCTCCGGACTCTCCCGGAATGACAAACACAGTTCCTATTGGTTATGAGCTGACAGCTTACCTGGTGAAAAGTAGGCAGATATTGACGGGTTATTCAACTGAATTGGACTATTAGTTATGCAACCGCTTCGCTTTATCCCACCTAACAACAGACGTTTGCTTTGGCAACGGACACACTAGCATTACTCATTGCTGCGAGAGCAAAGTACACAGCATCTGACCACTAACTTGTGTCTGTCAGTGTGCTCTTTCGCTCGATCTGGTCTGCCTGTTAATCAGTTTAATTTGATAATCATATGTTTCAACAGCACCAAAGAACCCAGACAAATCAGGAGGACAATCTCGGTTTCAGTATTACCATGAAGTAAGTCCAATAGAACCTTTATCGCCAATTTTTCGTTACACAATAAGCTTTGTACCAAAGGTATAGTATACTTAGTTCGACATAAACCGAGGTCTCTGTATCTTCACCGCTTACCAAACAAAAAATATGGGCTGCGTGACCACTGGTATGGGCATAAACTTTGGTGACACCTTTGTAAGAGGTTTGAACTTATTTGACGATCTGCATACCGAGATCCACTTTCGAATTTGTTTGGCTACTAATTGTTCATTTCCATCGACCATCCAAATCTAAGTTACTGAGCAATCTGTTGAAAATGCGCGCACAATTCGTCCTTACTGTATGCTCAGTTATTTGAGCACACCAAACGGCTTCACGGATGGACCAGCTAAAAACTTAGATCGATTGAATTTCCAAGGCTGTACGCACGTGTCCATAACACACATTATGCATCTTTCCGTTCAGTGGTTACTTGCCACAAAAACGTATACGTGGCAAACGCTTCTACCGAATCCGATGAGCCTAGTTGTCTGTAAACGACTTTTAGATGTTCATTCCATCAGGATAACCACAAGTTCAACCAAGTAACCGCCAAACGAGAACATCAAAATAGAAATGCTACGACTAATTTTTTCCAGATGATATATATATATATATATATAACATATATAAAGAACATAAAAATGGGTCCTGCTGTTTTCCCTTCAGTTTAGCAGCACACTGACAGCTGCGAAAATGGACTTATTGAATAGGTAAAGCAATTTATCTCACTGATGCATTATCTAATCTTCATAGAACAAATCTTGTATTGCAATGAACGAAACTTATTCGACATCTTACCAGGATGGCGGACTGTCGGTTGTCTTTAAACTTTGACCATTTTCGATATTCTAATACTCAACTTATGGAGATGTGTCACCTTACGGTTGGTACCAAATAACAGAAAAAACTCGCCATTAAGGTCAGCAAATTTCATTGCATTGTCTTTTCCCAGTGCAGCCGTCCATCCTTATCGTTTTTTGCTAGCCCCCGCGGAATCGACCTGGCAGTGACCTGCAGAGAGCCAGAGCATCATCGTGGCTCCATCCGAAACCAACCGACTTTGTTGGCTCGTCTTTTCTAAGTTCTTCGGAAAGTCGTTCATCCAACCGTCAAATTCATATCGAAACCTACGTGAAAGATGTGCGTCAAAGCGACCAGTCTGCACTTAGCCAGCACCATGCAACTCTCGAGCCGAACGTCTACTGTTTGACAGGCTCATCCGTGCTGGAATAGTCGAATAGGTACGTTGTGGTGTCAAACAATTGACTTGCCGTCCACCGCCTAGTATTTTCTTTGTGAACCATCAGCTCACACTACACATCCCCCTCATCTTCTCTATCCTCGTTCAACGTGTGAACTATCCAGATTCTTACGCCCCAACCTTACATAGGCAAGCAAAAAAACAATTTAAATTAGCATAAATCGAATAACGACAGCACTTGCCAAACACTGATGAACTAATTGAATGATGTTGCCTGATTCTCAGAGAAGCAGCGCAGGGCTGAATGAATCATCGATTTGCATGATGAGTCGGTCTGAAAGTGAAAAACGGAGAAATTCCACAGAAGTTTCCAAGAGACACGCTTAAAGAAGTGCAATTCACTGACACATAAAAAATCCTTGAAGAACAATAATGGCAACCTCATGAACAGTACGAAGTCATGAAGTCATAATAGTCATGCAGCAGACCTGCCGCATTGCGGAAGACGCCTTTTTATCCCAGTGGACCTTCGCGTAGGTGCTTCCGGATCAAGCAAACCATGCCGGATTGCATGAAGTTCACAATAGAGGTTCTAGGACTCAGCCCAAAATGACCGTTCTCATCCAAATGTACTCCATTTTAGTTGTGTAGACGGCTATGCTAACAGGTACATCGAACGATCAATGCTGGAGAGTGACGATCGAGAGTACATTGGAGGAGCCGATTCATCAGGTATTCTTAGCTACTCAGAAGTGTGTAAGTAGCTAAACAAAGCCGCCATGTGAATTAAACCTGACACGCATAGTCACCGCAATACCGGTGCAAGTACTGCGATAGGGTCAACATCAGTTAAAACATGTGAGTTGACTGCTGGAAAATATCCACTGTAGTATGCAAGGCATCTGATGAATAAATCTATGAAGACAAATAAGGCTCTTATAGCAGTATGGCACACTCATTGAATTTTTCAAAGCCTAACACTTATTCATGTCGTGGAGTATATGATCGACACTTTAAACTTGTAAACAGGCTTAGTTGAGGAGTTGTGATTAGCTAGATTGCCGTCGATGTAAGGTAGTTATTGCGATGTTTGTCGGAGAACGCACATTGTTTTCAGTCATTTCCAACGCGTCAACGTGGACCACAAACGAAACAACGGTACGTTGAGGGGACATGCAGCCCTCGGATGATCAAGATAAGAATCGGCCTTCCAGGGCTCCCTACTGTTAGAAAAACCAGATGCTTGTCCTCCGTTTCAATGCGTCCGTCGTTGGTTCTTATTCCTTGAGAGCCTGAATTCTTCACCAAATGTAAGGGTGACAAAGGAGCCATGAAAATGTGCAAACTTCTTGCTAGACTTTTAGAATAACATATATCAGTGAATACCAAGCTGCTGATAACATTCATCAGTACCAAATTAACTGTTACAGAATACTTCATACTAGGAAACAGCTTCCGTCGTATTGTGCTATCGATAGGCTAACTTGATATGATCACAATAAAGCCGACGCCTACAAAGCTAGGAATAAACAGACAGGTTAATAGTCTCAAACTGTTGATCAGAACACCATAAGGTCGTGGGAGAGGCTATTCAGAAATGACATCCTCTTTTTCTGCACAATATCTCACATCCAAGTATGCCAAGCCTAGTCCTTGACAGACCCGTCAGAAAGACCACGGAGAGTTAGTTTGAACATATCTCAAGTAGGGTGAAGTTTTATAGTTAGTTAAGCATCTGAGCTGAGCCAAGAAACCAGGACATTAGCAAGTTAAACCAGGGGGTTCCTAACACTCGGAAAAAATCGAACTGTAACTACGCGTTACTTTTGTTTTTGAAGCAATGATATATAATAAATATCAAATCAGCAGTATTACACCAGCATCTACTGCACCACAAGCTGGAGTCGACGCGGATGATGAGAAAACTAAAAGACGGTTTAAAAGGAATCATTTAGAACCACTGTGTTATATTTCAGTGAAAGGCATATAATCGTTATTGGAGTTATTTATCATTTTTATACAAAGTGTGAGTAGATGGGTAACCACAGTGTTTTATCAACCTCAAGCACTAGAGTTGTATAAAAGCTTTATCTTTGATTGGGATTTTGTGGTCATTTTTGCATCCTGATGCCCAGTATGAGCAGTCGCGCACTCCATGGAAACAGAATGAAAAAGTTTTTTTGAATAATTTTCTTTGGGTTATTTTTTTACTCATTTCAGAGTAATAAATTCTTCAGGTGCGAATTTTGGTTCAATTCCCATTGCTTCTCACTTAGGCTTTCTCCAGCGTTCCGGCAGATCAGACAACAGAAACTAAAGGACTATCCATAAAAGACTGCTTATTACGGGTGCGTGTTCTTATTGATTTTACACATCTTCCTTCTTCTTTTGATCTAACAGGAAATTTTTGGAATAATGCGGTGTAATTTTATGAAGGCATCCCACAACGCAATATCTTTGCTATATACACAATTCTGAATGTTGTAATTTACCTCCAGTTGATTTTCTAATGTATTTCGAAATATAGGTCTTATCTTACAAGCCCAAGTTAATTTCGGGTGTATAGATATGCGACTATGGACTGCCTGCAACAGCTGTTTCCTTAGCCTATCGCGGTTGACACTAATTTCCTGCTGTTCGTTAGACTTAAACCTTTTTCAATGGTTGAACTGGGTATAGCTCAGAGGTTTGGATGGCATTCCGGTTGCATATGCGGTCTTAAGAATGGGGGCGATATATCCCTTGATAAGTCAAAATGAACAAATCATTCGAAGGTAAAGGTGCCACCATACTCCGAAAGCCTCAGCCACACGATCAGACTACTCGCCAGTAGTCAGAGACTGTCCGGAATAATGAACAGCCATTTGGTGTTGTGTCCACGGCCTAACGGTTTTGAGCGGAGTTTATATTGCCTAACGTCTCTATCAGATCAAAAAGCCTTCATCAGTAACGAAACGGTCAAGATCACGTGGACAAGATGACATGTACCCAGTGGCATCGTTGAAGCAATCGATATTCTATACGCTACTCTGATCAGTCCGGTTCATGTTTGGACGTGCAGGTTATGTAGGGGTCGAGGGGGCTTCATGTGAATGCCCAGGGTTTTTAGTGTTGCCCAGTCCTCTCCAGATGGCGTACAGTTGTTGGCCGTCAATTCGGCTGACAAATCCTGCTTGTGAGTGAATGACTAGCGCTGCCGCTCAGTGACATTCTATTTGTAGGGTGGGATGCTAAAGGATATTTTGACCTCAGTAAAGAGTACCGTGTGGCTTCTCTCTCAGGGTATGACATGCGACTGTCGAGTGTTCTTCTGGTTTGTGGAGCTGAGTGGAACTCTGGGGTGGAGAACCTGCGTGCCTTTTGTTTCAGTGATTCGTACGTGTGTTTGTCTGCTAATTTTACCATTTCTCTTGCTCCGCAATCCCTGCACCGTGTTTCGTGGACATATTCGATTTGGTCATCCGCTTGTGCAAGTTCTTTTGAGTAAAGCAAGCTCCTTCTTCCAAAAAACACTCATTTGCACACGAATGTGGTTTTGACAGAAGACTCAGCTGAATCCAGCTGAATATCTCGTGCATGATGGTCCACATATAATTAGTGTGTTAGGTCTAGACAACGTGTTGCGTTATCTTGAATATCATACCAACTTAAAAATGAAGCGACCTGGTGCAGCACATTCAGCTGAAGCGGACCATCATAAACGAGAAATTCAGCTGGATTCAGTTGAGTCTCTTGTCAAAACCAAATCCGTGTGCAAATGAGAGCCTCTGTCGAAACCTGCCCAATTTAGGTTCAAGCAGAACATAAGGTTGGCGGAAACTAGGGGACTGTGCCTATCTGATGAGCCTCCAAGGGTTTTGAGAAACCTTATGAATGGTGTGTTACGTCTAGAAGACAAGCGCCTTCTTATCGTGTTATCCAGTCGAAACACCGTGGGGGATGCTTCGTATCTTTTCAGAAGTGTGGTTCCTCCACGTTATCTGTACAGTTGTTCTGTCCGGAGGTCAGCAGCTCTTAATAATCGAACATCGCGTCAATTAGACGGATGTGTCCCGTGCGGCCTACGGACTGAACGAACTCATGCCTTGATCGGTCAGACTACCAGCCAATATGTATCTTTCGCTCGACGCCTCGCGCCTCCTCACGAAGATTCTAGCGTGACTTTGTGGAACATTCCGTGAAGACCCTACAAATACAGCTGTAATAATCTTTGTCCGTATAAATGGCTGTCTCAAGCTACCGTGCCTTTTGATATACCATAGTGAACGGAACGAGAATCCAAGGACCTATATGGAAGTTGCACCACCGTCAACAAGACGCAACACGTTTTAATACTTTGAATGTTTTGAGGTGATCTGGTGTTGTTTCACCCCATTGCGTTTTTAACGAATGAAGTGGGCTGACAATTTGTTCAGCAATCTATGAGTGCGCTCAATTTTATCGCTTTTTGAGGCCTCGTCCGAGCATATCTTATTCGTTTTGTTTCCCAAGTAACGTAATTTGCACCTTGGATATACCGAGGTCTAGTATTTGTCAATACATGGACCATCCGTGGAGCTGATTCATCTGCGCTTGGTCTACCGAGCGATATCAACCCCTCCGTATATACCTGATGGAACTTATGGAACGACCTAAGGTGAACTAGTAAACGGTAGTAAACGTTGGTGGTATAGCTGGTAAAGGTGACGTTCAGATGTGGTCGTCCAGTCTGGCCTAAATTTAAAACTCCTGAAATTCACAACCATTCTTCTGCTATCAACACCAGTATGCAAGTGTGACAATTGTATGTGAATGAAATGTTATTTTTCGATGTGTTTCCCAAAAGATTTAAGGGCTCTGTGACATTCGGCTTTTATTTGCATACCGCCAAAAGGACATGGCCCTATCGTGTAATTATTGTGCATTTAATTTGCGTTTCAGATCGGTTCACCGTAGCGGGACGTAAGCACTGTAATGCCCGCAAACCATAAGCTGAAGGAGTTGAAACCGTTAGCGTTCCCAGTTACCGAAAGCAGACCAGCATATAATAGCTTTGGTCAGTACACCAGTCCTGAGTACACAGACTGTGTAAGACTGAGTACTCAGACTCACAATCTGGGAATGAACCATCAAAGTTCATATCGTTATCCAAAACAATAAACCCCATATACGCATCCCCATAAGCTGACTCCTCGAAATAAAGGTAGACTGTCGCAATAGCTTTCACTTTACAGAGACACCAGCTGAGCCTATATACAACAGCCGAAAATAGACAAAGTCAACTGAGCTAAAACTGATGAATAACAGAGTTCAGAGGTGTGTGATTATAAAACTGAGTGAACTGACAGACTCAGCATGCTAGCGCCCTCTAGATGCGCACGTCATGAATCTTCATTACTTAAGCTTATCCATACTGAAAAGCTCAGAAGCACTTTACAACCACAATTTATTGGAAATCATCAGTAGAGACTTTCGAACTCGCTAACTCCCGGCTAGCATTTGAAGTGTAAGCCGTTCGGCTGAGTGGCTAAGAGTGGTAGCAGTATGAATAAGTAGCACTTAGAGAGGATCTAGAGCCACTCAAGCTTTAATCACAGAATCCACATCACGTGTTGACTGGTTCCTCGAGTAACGAATTCTCAGACGAAAGGTTCACTGGTCGTGTAAGTCATTCTTCCTCCTGAGCTACTTATAGTTTGTTGGTATTGTGAGGATCGTTCTGGATAGGCGTTTTGTGTAGGGAACCAAGTCACTATACTTAAGATTGTTTTTCAAGGGCGATTTGTACACTCGTATAGTATCAGACGGCCTTAACGGATGTTCGAGGACACTTTTAAGGTGATCCGTTTGCAACTCACGTTCACCAGGCGTCCTGTGTTCAGACGACAACTGAATGACCAACTAACTCACCAATTCGCCTCTATGCAACTCTACCAGTTTGTTTGCTACTGTTTGGTTCGCTAAATCCGCTGAACGATGGAGACTTCTAAACACGTTTCTGGCTACAAGCCTTGTCGTTGGCGAAAGGAGTTGTAAACAAATCGAAGGCAGGTGCAGACACACCCTAGAGACAGATCGTCAAGTTAATCCTGCGAGAATCCTGGGGCAAAAACCGGGGCTACATCAGAAGCTGTATCCTATCAGGATTCACAAGCTTGAATATTGTCTTCAACAGCGTTTGATTTGAGCACCCCATGGTATCGTGGTATGATCCGTTCGACCCTTCTCTGATCAATCGCGTAAAACAACAAGACAAGAAGATAAATCTTAATGAACCTTGTTCGTAACTTGGTGGCAAACAGTCTAACCCGCATCAAGCATTTCGTAGTATCTCACATACTTGTGATATTTGTTTCATTCTTTTGATAATGTGTTTCAACTGATCTAAATGAAGTATGATCCTAACAACCTTCGTCCAAGGTCACAATCCAACTTTGAGGATAATTCGGTTAATGAAACAGGAAACCTTGCATCAGTCGGTCATCCCAACTTGGTGTTGAGTGCTAGCGAAAGATGTGTAGGCTGTAGATCACCAAAATTCTGTGGTATGCACAAATATTTGTTTTTCGACTGTGAGTGTTGATGCTAAATTAACGAATAAACATTTTCAAGACTAATGGACTGAGTTGTAATACATAACGGCTTATCTAGTACATATTGTATGGTGCACCACAAAAGGTGGGTTAAAGTTAACAGCTCATAAACATTTGTTTACTGAGAAAGATCACCCCTGTTAGGAAAACGTCGGGATCGATTAGCTATTAACTAAACCGTAAAAACACCAGTTTTTTTTCAATAAGTCAGCAATAAAACCATCACACCTCCGCGGTTAACTTTGGATTGACTCCTATCTGGGTAGATGCTTTTCATTTCAGTAATAATCAGCAGGTGTTCACTGACTTTTAAAAACATCCGCCTGCCCACCACCCACTCCAAATTGATCATTGACCATGGAAAATTATTCACAACAATCGACACCGTTGTCACTTTATCAATTGTAACAACACGATAATCTTGTTTGTTTGATCACATGCAGCGAAAGTGTAAATTAAGAAGATCATCTTTCAGGCTTTCATTTTTTAATGGTCCATGTGGGAAATACCGCTTAATATCGAGGTAATATCAGGAGAGAAGGGCAACCTCAGGCTGTGATTAGCATGAATTAAGGTTACTGGAGTCGGGATAATTCTGAATTCATTAAAACAGCTTCAAGGCAGTCTCTTCACAGAAAACTTCACGAACAGTCTACTTTACCTACGTGTTGTTCTTCCCGGCGATCTGATTTCAGTTTGATTTTGCAAAAAAAAAATGGCCAGGTACGGTTAATGTTTTTGGTCATTCATTTTTGCTTCTGAGCGTCGAATATCACACTTGCTGTGAAGTACAGAGCGCTTCTTCAATCAGCCAGCAACTAGCAGCGCCCAAGTTGTTTAAGTTCATTAGACTCAGTACAGTCGGTCTACAATAGGTGGCATTTTCCTATACCCCGTCCCTAAAATGTACGCCCAGGGATGGAGAGTATCCTGGCCTTGACAACCGGGCAAATCATCCTGGACGGCGAACCATATAGTCAGGGTTGTCTGTCGCCTATGCGGTTGTGTTCAACCGAAAATATATTTCTTGAAACACCAAGTTCCGCACACTAAATTTTAGTTGAGGGAATAGATGGTGATAGTTTTGGTGTGTACTTACAAAGTGGTGTGTGAACACAGCGCGACTGATGTCAATGCAGGACAAAGATAACACAAGAGCGAAGACGTAGCTTCTTGAGAGAAAGTGCGTACTGGACGAAGGAGCTATTTCATTCATCCAGCTATGACCACTATACTGCTTTAGGGTCTGACATAAGAGTCCACATGTCGATGACAAAAACTCTCCGACATCTCGCTACGGTGTCGCTTTTCTTTTGGCTCATTTAATGGGCGCAGACCCTGAGTTTTCACCGATCTCACCGCCTATTTGAACACTGATTTGTATGTAACTGACCTTATACGCCAAGTTGATTCACCAAGGAGTTTATAAATTTACTTAAGGACTTAAAAATGCCAAATAATATCTCGTAATCTGCAGTCAAAGCATATTGACTGACACAGTAAGTTGGAGTGCACTATCCCCACAGTGATGCAAGTGTCTTAATGCGGATGGCGTCGAATTGCCAAAGTGATAAATACGCTGACATAGGTTAATTGTATCGCCTATTTCTTTTGGTAAGTGTGGTTAGGGTGCACCAGCATCAATAAATCCGTCTCTGCAAAGGGATCTTGTTGAAAGCTTTTCGTAATCCTTCATCCATCCTTCAGCCATCCTTCAAAATTTATGGGTGTTTTCTCAACATGAAGAAAAAATTGCTTTGGGCTACATAGTATCTTCTTTTTATGAAGTGCGCGTAGCTTACTAAGTTTAATGTGGTTTAGTCTGACTCCAAAACACTTTACCACACCACTGCCTAATGTTTCATCTAACGCCACTGCTGTAAAGCAAAATGCGGGCTCAGTAATTTTTTGCATCATTGCTATTGAGTCGCTGAATACAACCATTAAAACAAAAAGTGGCGCATGTTTAGACTCCTTGCAACCCGACCGTATCGGCTTTTCCCAGTACTATCTGCAGGAACTTTCTGACAACTTTTGTATTGCTCAAACTTTGTTTTACACATGTATTTGCAACAGGACTTTGTATAAACTAAAATGTTTTACAGATGACGGCGAACTGTTGAGCTTCCAACTGATAATAGAATACAAATAGGAGACCTTCCGTGGTTAGCCACGGCAAAGTAACAAACCTTATCTTTAATTCACGTTTTCGAAAGAAAGGATAACTGATAGCCTGAAACATATGAACGTTTTCTCTGAAAATACCCTCACAGATAACACACGGGACATAAAGCATCGACAGCAAAATACAACAGAAAAGGACGATCAATTTCATGGTGACCCTGTTTAAAACCAAAACTATTGATTTTTCGTGTGGAAAACCTCGGGACGATTACCATTTCTATGGTGATTGACATTTTCTATTGAAGTTCGGTTTTGTGGAAGAACAGATCAAGATAGCGTGTGCCAAGCGCTAATGGGCTCTGTTGAATACATTTTACCCTTTTCTTTTCGATCGCTACGGCGTATGGATTCGACAAGCTGCTGCCACTGCTGTGTGGATTCGCTTCTCAGAAAGCCATTACCACCAGTTGAGCATTGTCCAACTACTCGGCACTGTCCAAATCGACCGCGAGTACAAAGATATATCACCAAGCCCAATGTATCCTTGTTCAATATTCGAGAAAGACTGACTTGGAAACGGGCAATTTCATTTTGTGAGAACAGCGATTTGCGTGGTCGCATCTGTGTCGAAATACCATCACTGACTTCGGTCCTTAGGCCCATTTGGTTTGATAAATCCGGAATAGGAAGTGGTTGGCTTCGAAAAGTAGCCACGATCTTTTCGCCTTTGTACAATACCGTCCTTAAAAATGCTGAAACTGAGTAAATAAGTGATTTAGTCAAAATTAACAGTCAAATTATATAGTGAGGCCGAAAAAAACAAATGTCCAATATGTAGTTAAAGGCCCATTACAGCAACTTCATCTACTTCTAGGTAAAAGTTCAGCCTTAGTGGGAGGGTTACCTTGACAAAAATGTATTTTGAACAACCTTCAATTCTGTCTATGCATTTCTTTCTTCAAAAGTAGTAGATACTGTGTGTGTCATTTGGAACAAGATGGGGGATCCCTGTTCACGAATTCAGTGTCACAGATTGGCGAATTTGCCTGCATGCATTCAGTTATCAATGTACGACCTGCTTGTGCCATAGCCCATGCATGATACCTCAACTCATAATCTCCAGGGTCATTTACTGCTGGCAATGTTTTGGAATATAGGTAGCTCGGGTGCGCTGCTTGGTTGTTGGTCTGTTCGCCGAGCATGGCAGTTGGATTGCAAACGTTTCATCACCAATCGAGGTGACATCGTCAGTGCGGGGTTGAGTGGGTGAATTCCTCCTCTTCTGCCTGTGCTTATATGGCTTCTAAACAGCATCTGGTAGCTCTGAAGGTGGTCTTTGCGTAGTTTGATTTGTCCCCTGTGAATCTGGGTTGGTCTTCATCTCTTGTCTTTGGTTGGTTCGTTGGACGCATTCAATTCGACAGTTCTGTCCTATGTGGCTCAGAGTCCCGTGACTGTGTAGTTCTTTTGCTCGTAACGGCTGATAGACTGGGTCAATGTCGATGTGTTTATTGATCGACTCTTTTGTGGAGTATCACGCCTCGGCAAACTCTTGTTCCCGTTTTGTTCTTGCGTGAGCAAGTATTTGAACATTGTACCAATTGAACTTGTGTCCTTCTCTGTCCTCGTGGATTGAGACAAGTGACATTGGGTCATGTCTTCTGCTGGCAAGCTTGTGCTCGTGTATTCTGGTAGCGAGTTTTCTTCCAGTTTGGCGAACATAGTGTTTGTCGCAGTCGTTACAATCAAGTTTGTAGACTACTGACGATGTCACCTCGATTGGTGATGAAACGTTTGCAATCCAACCTCCAAGCTCATTCTCTGCTGTATAACTAAGTTGGCAAAGCCATCAGATGAACGAAAGAGCTTCTCCATTTCATCATTGGCCGACACACAGCTGATACTTGGAATACAATCTGTATATATGTGTGTATGTAAACTGTATGTAGAATACAGTCATAATGTGTGGAAACGCTTCCACTTACTCTGTGTGCCTCAGGTACAAATTGAGTCTGATCGTCGTCTTCTGTAATAGCGATTACTGGTATGTAGGTCGACCAAAGAAAACGTAAACCATCCATGATGGGAGCCCCTTTAATCAGCAGTCCTTACTCAGGTGGGAATACATCCATCGTCCCCCGGGTAATAACCTTTCATCAGGCATACGTGATCCCGGAAGGGGTGATTTCTCTGAAGGTATGTAAATGAATGCTCCCACATGAGGGTGTTTTTAGAAAACTTTGCGATAATCAATTCAAAGATTTTTAGGACTGTCGCTGTTGCTAGGACGCTAGCGCACCATTGCATTATTTCTTCGCTAATACGTTTTTATATACATATAGCCACCCCCACATAAACGCGGCATGTGTGTTATGCATATACTGTCAGCACCTTACTACGTTTATCAACATGGTTTTGACTTTCCTCGGTGACCACATTGGCCCCCCCTTTTTTTGCTCAGTGCAGAGTGCCCATGAACGATATGGCTTAACACAGGATAATTATGTTGTAGCAAACAAAAACTAAGGATGTGCCTATATATCCTGCTAAGTGCGAGTTGGCCACGCTGCTTATTAATAGCTCGTGGCCGAACGGTTAGGTGTTCAAAGTGCTAGCCAACAGGTCGCCGGATCGAGACTCCTTAGAGTTTCATGAGATGCACACTGGTGATGGTTCCCAATAAAAACGGAACAGCCGTAAAATGATTCTCGACTTTTCAACATAAATCGGCTTCACTTATAGGACGGAACCTCCATCAAACTTCCCAAATCTCCTCAACTACCACAACTGACAATTTTTGCTCTTGAAGCTTCATTAAAAATGGAAATACCAAGCGATGCAAAGGTGACTTTTCCGTCTGTTTGCTACAGTGACATATAAATGTTCCATTGAAAGCTGTGGGACGCAATAAAATAAATTGAAACATTACTGGTAGCAGTAAACGCCACGCCAAGTCATAGGTAACATTTCTTTTTCTGGTGCTTTTTTAAAAACTCTCATGCGGTTTGTTAAACGCTTCGGCGCCTTGTGGTGCGCAGCTGTTTTCAGATCAGGAAGAAGCCAAGTGTAATATTACACTAGGAAACGTAAAAGTTCAGAACATAGGTAGACCAGTACTAAACAATCCGTGGTTGACGGATACGTCAACAATACAAGACAGTACGTCAAAATCATGGAAAAAATCATAGCTATCTTGAGCTGAACACTGCTGATGATGCCCAATAAGGATGAAACAGCAGTACAGTGTCTTTAGGCTTTTGAGCATAGATTGGTTTTGCTTAAAGGACGGAAGCTCCATTAGGAATTTTCAGTGACCGTTTCGAAACTGTTGTCGTTAATTAGTTCAATATACCGAAATGAACCAGCCGTATAGTTCTTGCTCAGTCGAACGTATGGTTAAGTTTAGACCTCTCAGCATTCACATTTGACGGCATTTGGATGTGGATAAATGTAATGTGCACACCAATATTAAACCCAATTGTCATGCAAAATAACCACAACCTGTTATCACGTAGTTAGACAGTGACCACGACGCTATCGTAAACTCATATCTTGATATTTGCTGTGGCTACCTTGTGGCTTTTGTGTGGTCTTGTCTCAGCCTGACAATAAGGCAAAGAAACCCGAACCTCTGTAGAAGGCAGCGACGACGTCCCAACCGTGGGATAAACACCACTCTAGGGAACGCCACTGTGTGAGACGTTCAAGGCTGTATTTATGCGTATAGTGAACCCAAGTGTTTCTAGATGTTACGTGGAATAAATACCTCCTCAGAGCTTGAATGCTGTCCATACTAAACCAGACTGTGGGTCATGAACACAGGAGTTTATGATCAGTGTCTGTTGCGGATCTGATGTTGAATACTGCACATTGGGACATGGACAATTTTGTTTTCTTGAGCGTTCGTAAACCAGCCTACAGGTAAAATCTGTAGAATGCCAGAAGGTCTATATAGTCTCCGGCAAAAGTTTTTTTTTTCTGGTCAATCTTAAGCAACCGATTCTGTAAGAATCTAGTCATTTAAATATAAGGCATGAGAACAGCTGATTCCAATGAAGTAACACAGAAATTCTGCTTGTTGCAAACTGTATCTGACCATTCAAAAAACCTACCGTCGCTTGGGCGGAACTTGAGTCCTTTTGCACTGCCCAAACAAACAGTTATAATTGAATCTACTGAACTGTAAAAAATAGATAGCTCCATTGCCGGCTTCTCTGCGTCTTCACAATTGGATGTGATATATTCAGATGTCTGGTGAATGAAAAAAAGTTATAGAGCAAGTAGATTATAGGAAAGTCTGTGACAATAACTTAGATACCTCGGAGTTCCCATTTGTTGGGCTAAACATAAGGCTGGGTAGCACCAGATACTCCGGAGAACACTCTAACTTAAAATCTGTTGATGTATACAAAAGTATAAGTAATACGAAGAGGAAGGAAAGCACTGTGCCAAATCATATAGATCTTGTTCTATGAATCCAACTAGATGATCTGAATAAATCTGCGCAGGTGAATGACAAATGGTGTCAACGCCTAGCAAGGTGCGCTTTACTACACTGCTGATCAGCTATCTGTATCCCACTGATGCTGCATTTAGCTGTTTGCAGAAGCTTTGCGGATGGGAATCACCTTGAGTTTCAAGGAAAACAAACTTGTGGGGATAGCTAGTAAGGATATAACAGCCGTGAAACGCTTCTTATCTCTTCAGCGCAGGTTAAATTCAGTATTTCGGATAAAGTTCAAGGTCAAATCTTTGATACATCTCCAATAGTTAGAGACGGAGATATCAACCGATGTCGCTGGGGTTCCTTTGAGCTACTCTTGAAATTATACCACTAGAGATACTATCGCTTAGTAGTGACAAGGACCAGTTTCTGTACACACTCCGATCAACAGCACATTTGAAAAAAAAACAAGCCTTTTTCAGTAATACTGAGTTATGTTTTATAGAGTTCGGTTTAGTATATTCTCCGACAGGTTATCTTCTAGGCATATGTTTTTTGGGGTACAAAAAATGAGGTCTTCTGCTGATTGGGATGGTGGACAAGATTTCATTCACCCATATTAGTTTTGTGTTTCTAAAGTCGGTCACACTTGGGAAAAATTAGGTTTTGCGCAAAGCTCTTAAAGACATCTGCGGCACTGTTGAAAGTTAATGGCTTTGAGTGTCAAACTGCCATAGCTCTAAGTTATGCTAGTGAGTGGAGATGATCATTAAGATAAATGTTCGAATCGGTAGGTGCAAAAACATGTCCAACTTACATCGGAAGGTTTGGACTTCAGTCGTATCTTTTGTTCTGCACAGTCCCCGGTTGACTTTCTCGTAAGCTGAGCATCATCAGAGGATATCTCGTCCAATTCTGTTGGACGCTGGATACCCTGCCATATGTCTTTCATGGTATCTGCTTTGTTGATGAGCACGTAGCTATTTAGTCGGTAATGCACCACACCAATACAAAGATGCTTCAAAGGTAAAAGCAAGTTTGAGGAAGAATATCGTCCAGATGTTGACTGAAGACTGAATGATCGACTTTTTCTGCAAACCATTTTTCCGAGCTCTCCTTCTTGCACCAGTATGCGATGGATGGTAAAAACAATTTCGTGTGCATTGATGTCCTTTACTTTCAAATCAAATGTTAGTGTCTGATCAAACAGCGGGTTCAGGATACCGAAAGCTGGCTGCGTTACCAAAGATGACCTTCGTTCAACAGATTGTTGATCTTCCGAAGTAAGCTGTCTGTTTCTAAGCTTAACATAAACTTTATAAGCTGCTTCCTTTTGGCGCATTAAGGATTGATCAGCAATACTTATCGGACGCATTCCGATCAACCTATTGATTGTTACCTGAAGCACTTCGATGGTACAGCTGTATGACAGAGAAAAGGATATGCTGCCTTGTTCTGCTCTTTGGTGTATATACTGGATCCAATTATCACTCGCATCGCTCAGACTCCGAAGGTATCTCCGCCTTTTTGTGACATCAGGGGGTAAGCTGGAAACATCAGCTTTATAAAAGCTTGAAGGCGGCAACAAACCTAAGTGTGGTTTGCTGGACATGGTTAATGATAGGCATCGTCCGTAAGGTCTCCTCTTTGGCGCTAGTAATGATGGTTGTGCACAAAGTTGTTCCGTACTGAGGTCACATGAGCACGTCTTTTCTGACGTACTGAAGTCACAGCTACAACAAGCGCCTTCAGTCTGGTTTATTAAGGTTGGACTTTTATACTTCAAAGTCGGTTCTGAGGCCAAGTTACTTTTGCCAGATTCGAACTTTTTACTCCTTAAGGACATCTCAATATCAATTGTCCTCAGCCGTTCCAGCAAGGAAGCAGTTTGAGCATGTGTCGATGATAGATTGTTGGCAGCTTTTTTAAGATCGGCTTGCTTTTTTGTGGCTGAAGCAAACAGTGGTTGCTTGCTTTGATCGGTAGGCAAAATTGAATGCCAACGCGCTTTCTGTTTGGTTATTTGGGAATAGATGCTTCTCCTTCTGGACTTGCCAGCCCAAACTAAGAGCCATGAGATAATGGTGACAGCAAGTAACCCAGTCAGTAACATCGTCGTCCACAGAAATGACGTCCAGCCTTGGCTTTTGTCCTCCAGTTGGGACTGATGCATAGTTGGTTTTGAATATTTGGCGGATATTCTCTTAACAGTATTCTCCAAGTTATCTGGAAAAAGAGGTTCAAAGTCTCAAGAATTTACAAAACACCAACCAAAATACACACTTGTTCTACTTTGGAGATAAAACAACCGGAAACGACCGTTTCTCAGAAAGGAACATTTCTATTTGATCTCCTTGAGCCACGTTTATAAGAAATTTTATCTCAGAATCAAACGGATCATAGGTGTCACGTTCGTTCTGCCTCTTGGTCTATCCTGGTTAGGACAACCGTACTATTCAGTAAAACACTTGTGGATCATTCGGTCATTCAGATCACGCTCCTACCTCAGCAGTGGCTCCTATCTACATCTGGATAACCGTTCAAAGCATCGCGGAACGATATACTTCGGTTGTGTACCCATAAAACCACCTTCAGCGCAAAAGCCCGTTAGTTCGTAGTTGCTGTTGTACGCAAGTAGGTAGCATTAGTATAGATAAACCCACCTCCCGTTAGTTACCATTTCGTAGATTACATTTTTTATGCATTTGAATTCTTTTATTAAATCAACTGAAAATAGGCAGGGAAATTTCTGCCCACGACTAAAAGTACACAAAACCACTGCAGCACATCCATTTCAATAAAAAATCCCGAAGCCAGATAAATAGAGTCGCTACTTATCTACTAAGGCTCGCGTCATTCTGAATTCCAAACCAAGGGTGATGCTCAGTTGTGTACCCTAAAGTTCTACCTTTGGACGCCTCCTGTCCAAAATGTTCATCAACCCTTCGGCTGGTAGAATACATTCACCATTAAAGTACTCACCGTAGATAATAAACGATGGTGACTGATGACGTCTCGCAGATGCGCAGCCTGGCCAAAAGAATGATTATCATTTTTCCGGAATAGCCGTGTGTTAACTCATTCCCACTAAATGACCCTAAGTGCTCAGCTATGTCCACCCCAGTGTCGTCTTTAGCGGCCCCGCTTTAGCGGCTCATAAGCCAGCAAACGGAAACGATATGGATGTTTGGGCCGTCAATACAGCAATGAAGCCTCAACACATCCGTGATCGACTGCCCAACATTTCTGCCACATGACGCAAATGGAAACAAAGACAGTAATACAATCGTGATAACTAGCTGGAAATACGAACTCATTCACAAATTAACTAGGTGATAACAAGGGACTCAGCTGAATATCAACAGATTTTCCCTTTTGTGATAATGTTTAACTGAGGTTTCCGTACCAAGATAATTTCACGTTTCAGTTAGTGCAAAATCAAAGATTTTGAAGTGATTTCCTCTACCTAGCACTACCTTTAAGGTGGATGGAAACAATTCGACAGCCTGCTATCGATTTGGTCCTCTGTGTGATTGTCAGGGAGGATTTTTCATATCTGACCACCAAATGTTAGGTGATGGACAGTGATGGGTCTGGGAAAATACTGCAACATCTTGAATGGGCCTCAAATAAAAACATGAGGTAGCAGTACATTCAGTTGAGAAGCATCGCAAACGAGAGATTCAGGTGGGATTCAGTTGAGTGTCCAGTTAAACTAAGTTACCTTGCAAATGAGTGTATTTCGTGAATTGTATTCAACTCGGGTCCAATTTGAACACACGATTGTTGAAAACTCCGGGACTGCGGTTACCTAATAAGATGCAAGAAGGACAAAACCTTTCATGGCTTCTTAGTAGTGTCTTCCGTTCAAGATTAGCCGAAATGTTCATCATTACTCCGTATAATTGCCGTGTAGAACATGTTGCCAACAAGGGTTGTGAAAACCTTCTTCCCCGCCCATTTCGAATCACTTTTGGATTCCCGTCTATCACAGTACAGATTTGATGTGCTCAGATATCTAAACCATATCACGTACCGTGAAGGATTTAACGATGCAGCGCACAATCAGAAATAGACTGGGACCAACCTCAGAGTGAAGGCCAATCAGACTAAGAGACAGCAACTACACGGAAAGCAAAGGACAACTGTGGATTAGGAGCTTACTCTGCCTTCTTGTTGCTAAAGTAGTCCCGAAAACCCTCAATATAATAGCAAAAGAAGGTGCTGATGGAGTAGTGGTAACACACAGGCCTCACACACCTACTGCTCAGGGTAAAAATACCGGTAAGATGAAAGGTGTACAATACTGGGACGTCTGTTCAAGCGAGAGTGGTGTGAAGTCAATTCGACGAATCCCGCAACCACCCACAACTGGTGACAGTAATGTTACTTACGGATAGAAGTTTTACGGAACTGTATGTTTTCTGCCGAGAGTGCCATGGTTGTGTGCTGCAGAAGATTGCAAATGTGTCTGCAATTGTCAGGAATGACCCATAGTTCAAATTAATGAACTAACAACTAAGGACTCAACGACTCCAAAAGATGGTTTGTGCAAGGAAATGCCAGTTTCCTGAAATGTAGCAAGAAACTTGAATAGGAGCTTGTTCAAACTGAAGGAGAATGAGTAGTTCCGCATAGCTCCATAATTTTCATTAAATTTTGACGCCTGCTATTGTGGAGAATGTTGGCAAATCAGATAGCGTAGATGGTCGTTGGTTTGTTCGCTGCAACCAAATTGCCCAGCTCAGCGAACAAACCAACAACCATACTGACATCTCATTCACTTGATTGCGCTGTCGTTTGCTAACATCGACGTGTGGCTTAACAGTAACCAGAAAACAAAGTTTCATCCTCGTTGTGCTAAGCTTTTGTTTTGCACTGAACCACCGGTTAGGCAATACCAGGTGCTCACAACTGGTGTATTATTGCAAAAATTAATGTATACCAACACAATTACATCGCTGTATAAAGGCCTTGAAGGAAGCATATATTATAATGAGTAGGTTTTGAGAACACGTCACATTACGTAGCTATTTCCCATATGTTCTAAAACCCATTTTAGTGAACTCCAATCTCTAATATCAGCTTATGACTCTCCATTACGTCCACGAAATCTGGGGGAAACTCTTGTGCCTCATACGCTCCGCTACTCAATACTACAACCCTGTGGAGCTCATCAGGCAAGGAGGCTTCTCGACTTTCAAACAACCCCATTTTTTACGTGTACATCAAATTCGTGGCTGCGACTGGACAGATCTTAGTACATCATAAATGTTATTTACATCCGAAACCCACATAAACACCAGCACATTTGGGTGAACGTGAAGGCTTCGAAAATTTTCGACTCCGTGCTCAACTACGAAATAAGGCTAACTAATATTTGTGGATAAATCCGAGATAAGCCGGAAAGCTAGCAAACAGGTCTGACCAGTCCGTGAAATGTCTCATCAAGCATATGTGCCCAGACATCTTGAATATTGATCTAAGTGGAACTTCGACCAGTCCTTGAGCATTCCGTTTCGCGTAACACCGTAAATAAGGTTCGTTCAAGTCTCATCGATCTCGTTGTTTTATCAGAGTAGCTATTACCATTTACACCAACACAGTTTTTAAACCCACAAACACCAATGTGGGGTGACAGTGTAATCTCTGTGTGTGTGTGTGTGTGGTTAACTGAAAGCCAGATAGGTCGTGACAGACAGCGCTCTAGATTCTGTCACGAACGACAAACGGCTTTTATCACGTATGACTGTCGCCCAAAAATTCCCAGATGCTGTTCAGCCACTTACATATACACGAATGAAGACATGCCTGAATGCGGATATTAACTAATATCTGGTCGTTCATTTGGTAGGCCTGGTGTCGTCCATTCACTTCAAATGATATGTACCTTTGTCTTAGTGTCCAAAGAACATACTGGATCCGGTTCACCATAGCGTTCTTCCCAATCCAGTTTACTGGAAGTCTGTCCGTTGTGCCACCTAAATGCACCCTCCGAAATTCATATCTTAGCAATATATAAAGCAAAGGTGCCATAGTTCTCTGAGTTATTGTATTGCGGGAAATCGGACATCTGAGGACTCCGGCGGGATCCACTGGTAAGCCTAGCTGACAGTATTGTGTTTGCTAGCTAATATCAATGAAAGATGGTTAACCGATGGCTACACACAGAAACCTGCGAGCTAAAGTCCTTAAAGCGGTACCATTGGAAATGATGAATTTTCAAAGTCCATAGACCACGATGTGCCTCCGAACTAACGAGTGTATCTCCACATAATTTTACCACCAATGGTACGATAAATCCGGAACAATTTTTCCACTGGCACTATATTCCTTATGCAACATTTTCTGGACAATTCTATTCCTTGGTACTTTACTCCAAAGCGCTTTATATTGATACACAACTCGTAATGCAGAATGCAGCTCCCCAGAAGAGAACACCCCGAGGACTGGCTGCGCCTAAGAATGTCAATCGAAGAACTGTCTTCCAGATTTTCAGAAGATGCCCTCTATTGTGTGGGTCATCACATGGCTCTGGAGAATCTACGGTTTTATTTCTCAAGGTATGATATCACCCCCAAAGAACCGTTGCGGATCTGACCATCTCCGAAGAAATACGGAAAATCCCACATGTTCCAAGGGCTCAGTGGAAATCTGGAAAAACTTTTCCATCTCGAGTCCGAACCAGCACGTCACTAGCTGTCCGCTTCCTGGATGAACAAGCTATTCAGTAGTCTTGAATTGGAACTCAAGTAAAGATTGCCCTGGATGCCTCGTCAAATTGGTCCTTAATTGGAAGAGGTCCTTTGAAGATCAACGAAATACTTACTGTTAAGTAGTCACTGAATGGCCATTAAGGCATGAAGCTAATCTTTTGAGAAATCTATTTCTTGATGTTTAGTTCGCAAATATTACATTTTCATCTGACCCCTTTTGAAAGGAGCTTGAATCCTCCTGGAGAAACCACGAGAGTTTTTCCTCATAAGCCACGATTCTGTGACAGATTCTTCAAAAAGCAGGCCACCCATAGAAGAGATACAACCAAATTTCCTAAGTTGTCACTAGTCCGCGAAGATCACTATAGTCCAAATAAGTTTTTGGCTATGACATCTCTTAGACTAAGAGGAATCTGTAAACAAAAGAGGATCTCCCTGGGAATACTCGTATAAAAACGTTAGACGCTACCAACGAGGACACAACAGATACTATCCACCTCATCAAGCAACTCAGAAAGCTTGTTTCAGGGCAGCACTGGAAAAATCTGGTGGAGATTAATAAAATTCGGTATGAATTGCAGTTCACTGATATTTGAACACCTGCTAGGCAAAAGAGCACAGAATATTTTGTTAAAATCATTTTCTAAACCTCTTAGCACTTTTTTGCAGTTGGCTAAGGTGTGATGAACTGATGGCAGGTAGGGGCTTACCCTCCAATCCCTCACGAATAAAGGCAATTGCCAGGTTGAGCCCAAAAGACTTCTCCGCTGTGACCCTGAGATCACAGCATTCTAAAGTGTGTTTTGCGTATTTCTTATCCGAATATGATGCAGGTTCGTAAAAGTGAAATATTGTCAATTTCTGTCGTTTATTATCTATGGTCGCTCTCAAAAGAAACGAGCTAGTGTTAACGTCTACTGTCGTCACTTACAAACTGTGCCAATGGAGACCAAATTTAATGGCCGAAGTCACATAAACACACTAAAACTTCGTCTCCGACTCACACAGTGAGTTCGTTATGTTTTGTTTCTAACGCTATTTATGGCTGAATTGCATTTCCCGGCTTTTGTAAAGAGTTGTGACTAAATTTTTCCTCCAGCATACGAGCAACAGGACCAGAAAGTATGCGCAGTAAAAACGGAAAATATGGGTTTAAAAGGCACACTGTAACGAACATGCTGCAGTAACTCTCGGTCTATTTCTCATTCAGTCAGCTTCATAAGTCCTTCGGAGTACAATGTAAGAAATGTGGGTATGGGGTGATTTTTAATTCGTCAGTTTACCTTAGCGGTCGTCAATACTCAGTGGTCAGAGATCGGATGGAAGGTCTTTTAGGTCGTTTTTCCTATTGAGCTACATACTTACAATATAACGCTAGAGTGGTGATTACTACGGCCTTGACTGCATCTTTCATTTTCCATTGAAAGCGTCATGCAAAATCATACAGAGACACGAAATTCAGAGACATTTTGGTCAGCTCCCCTCACATGTAGGTAGAAATGACCGTAGTTTAGAGTTCTACAAGTTTTTTTGCAGAAAATCAAACTCGCAGCAAATTACATGGTATCTGGCGTTATGTCTTACTTTCGTAATCGTTTCAACTACACTGGAGTCTGGACCATCGATTTCAGCTGATCTTTTGCTGGCCATAGGAAGAACTGAGCTGTTAAATCGAAAAAGCCAAAATGTGATAGGTTGGGGTTTTTTGTACTGTTCACATCTTGCAGTAATTTTGTGGCTCCTTGAACGAGAGGTCTGCGTGTACATAATTTTTCAAGTAACTTAATTTTATTCTGGTTTTTTACAAACGCACATACAACTCTACTATTCCTGTGACATATGGAACCAGTCTGAGAAATCGACGGTCGTAGTACAAGATCATCCCCCATAAGACACAGCCAGTGCAAGCTTCTGAGAAGACTGGAAATGACCTTCCAGAAAGTATGAATAAAAAATTAAAAATACATTCGAGTGAGCAGAAAAACAGTGCTCATACTGTACCATTTCAACTTCAACTGAATTAATCATAAACTCACGAGCAGCAATGAAAATTTCGGGAACAGGAATAGTAAATTCGATAACAGGAAGAATAAGTTCTAGAGTAAGATTGCCAAACACATCACTATCAGACATGATCCACTGACTGGTACGCAGCATGCAAAACGAATCACTGGGATGAGGTTCAAATGCCTTCTTCCCGAATTTGGTGCGCACAGAATAAGGGATTCGAAGGAACCAAAGGCTTACACAGCTCGTCCTGCACCAAATTAAAGCCGCTGCATATTACTCAAGCGTCGGTCATGAATTACAAACATTCACTAGGCGGCTGGTTTAGGCAAAACAAAACAAGAAAGCGCCCACTAGCTGAGTCAAGCGATGATGCCTACATTGTAAAGCCAACTAACAGATCGTATAAGCCCTCCCCGACCCAGACTGAAATGCCGCTAATTGCATCTCGTAGCTAAACAGCAACGAGTACATATCCATATCGGTAGAACGCTGGTGGCGGTACTGAACAAAGCAGAGACACAGAGCATGCATTCTTAACATCAGTCAAATTGTCCATGTGATGGACAATTTGATGGATGTGAACGTGCCTTCATTGACGCCATTCTGGAAAGCAGCGGCACTATAGATCAGATGCATAATCTGCTTTATCATTGTTAAAGCATCTTCGCTGACGCGAATAAAAATATAACTGCATGACAACACCAGCTTCCGGGGCAATGAACAAGGCAAGTGGATGGATTGCTTAATGAAGTTCATTCGCCTGGTCCTATGACACAAAACTATATGGTCAAAGGATCAAACGTGAAATACGACAGGACTATCGTCTTTAGACGAGGGAGTCCACTACGTGTAGGAAAGGCATGCTAGGACCTGAAGGATAATAGGTCTTCAGACAGTCAGCGCATAAATAGTTCGATGTGGGTGTACTAATTCTTGTGTCACAACCAGTCATTGATTTTGACGTCATTAATTTGGTTTCAATCGGCAAAAAAAACTCCATAAATATCCGTTTGAAGTTCTGAGCTAGATGCTAATAGTCGACTGAGACAAATCAGAAGGTGCAATTGGACCGGACTGCACTTCGGGTCACTCCAAACACACTTTTGTTGAGGAAACCATGGCTTCTTCAAAATCGGCCTAGTTGTGTCGACAGGCGGTACCCGAATGCAAAGCAATTAGTTGTGATTAATTAGCACACTGAATCCTTTGATTCGTTTGATTGCCTGCACCATATATGCTCACTTACGTAAACAAATAATCGATCTTCAAACTACGGTCAACTGTGACAGTTACTATTCCGGAAACAGCTCAACTCTTGACAGTTTCATTACCCACATGTGAATACTAACGATGGTTTGATGCTTTCCAAGATTCTGAGGGCACACCTCAGAGAGGCCACGGACTACTTACGATAATCGGATTATCGAATAGAGAAAAATGGATTTTCGAGTTTCTACACGATCTGCATATTCAGTCGCTTCTCTCTGAGCAGCGTATTGATCAAGACGAAGCTTAAGTGATTCGATAGCCAGACTCATACAAGATGTACCCAGTGAATGGTGCAACGCTTAAACAGAAGGAGAAAAGTGTGCGACAACCTTCCGCAAACGGACTTGTTCAGCAGGTGGTGATTCTTTTTCGTTTAAAATTGGTGGTCCTGGAATTGGGCCAGGGTTGACTTAAAAATTTTGTCGCCAAGCTCTCCCCTCAAAGTTGTTGTGACCGTTCTAAAGTTTCTGTAGTATTCTGCATATAAATTCTAGATTTCGCGACAGTGGCTTCTGCTCAAAATAATCTATTTCAGTAAAGAATATATCGCCCTTCATTCTGTTTGTTTCCATCTTTAAGTGATTAGTTCGGCGGGATGTTTCATGCTACAGAGTCATTCTCCACATACACAGGTTACAAATCATAGCTTGACGCAAGCAAACTCCGAGAGTGTCCGCCAGATGGTTAAATGGGAGCCGGAAAGTAAAAATCCCAGCACACGTCAAGGTGCCCCTTGAAAACAGTGAGTAAAGGCGCCTCTACCACATATTGTGGTAAGCTATTCAAAAGGCTAACCATCCTATGTGCGAAGAACCACTTCTAATTACCTGGTGTCCCATCTTAGATATTAAAGCTAACTGGGTGTGAATAAGGGACCATCTCAAAGGTTTTGATGGTTAATTATCTGAAACACATACCCTAGATAGCTTCACATTCTAGTATGTCATCTTGACCTCTTCTAATACACTTTTTTGCGTTTGTTTACGAAACTCATATCAGAATAGAATAATTCATTGTGGAGATGTTGGTATTTCCGTAATCTTAGTGAAGCATATAATCAGGATGCCCTCCCGAATTCCTGTAGCACGAAAACATAATTCATTCATTACAAAGTCTCCCGGGTGCTCTTACATTGATTCACGATGCTCAACCATAAGTCTTGAGGTTTTATTGATTGATTACTGCAGGTACATTGTTTCAAACAACTTGAAATACCCCATGGAACTTGATTGCCAACACGGAAAGAGCTCTGTCCTGCTGAGCCAGCATTTTTGGATGTCTCCTTTCGGATGTATACAATTCAGGTCTACATTTTAGGTTGTTGAGACTAGGAAGTATTGGTTAGATTTGTTTCTACCAGCTGTGGATGTTGAAGTAGGTACTTGCATGTCAAGGCCAGTAGGAATATCAATCAAGCACCGAGGACAGTACACGTCGGTAAAGTTATCTGAAAAATAAAAACGGATCCAACAATTTTAGTGCCCGAATCCTTGTTCAAACAGTCAACTTAGCTTCATATTTACGACGTGACTTGCATCTGGCTAACTGATAAATCTGTTAGCAGGCTACAAAATGCGCCTGTGTGGTTTAAAAACCAGCGGAGGAAATCCATCAACATTGCACATTGTCACACGGCCGTTGCTACAACCCACGCAGGCTAGCAAGCCTTTAAACTTAGTGGTCTTGCATAATGTTGTAGTGTGTATTGAGGCTTTCCGAACTTCTGATCTGCTAAGTGCGAAACCTCACACGAAAATTATTGTCCCTTAGGAACGCGTTGCTTGTATTGTCGGCCCTGACTGTGTATCGATATTTCGCCACAAATTTCAACAAGCTGCCTTTCCGTTACTGGCCTTACTTCATTGGTAATTGTGTTGAACAAACGCGCAGCCTCACTGTCATTGCAATCACGCTATCCGTACAGCACCACTGTCACTACTCGGTCGCCCGGTGCCCGATGAAAACCCACTCAGCTTGGGTGCGCAGCCCTGCCATGAGTGCCTCCGTTTTAGTGTGATCACCGCCAGGTGTGTCTGTGACTGCATCAGCTCGGCACTGTGACAACAACGGATCTAAATGGTTAAGCCTTGTTCTAGAAGCCCAAACACTCTCAACCGAGTTCCAACAGGCCTTGTCATACTGGGCTTGATGGAATTAGCCACTCTCGTTCATGGACTCGTGACAGTGTGCGTGCAGAGCCGTGTTTCATTGCGCGCACGGGGAGGCTTGTCACTGGGTCCTTCGGGGACGAGCAAAGCGGAATGCCTAGGCTGCGTGTACTGGTGGCTGGCGGAAAACACGGTGATTTTCCTGACTGACCATTCAGATGGTGCCCTGCTCTCCCATGGCTCTGCATGCACGTACTGGAAACAGCTTAAGCAGCTGACATCAGAATGCTTTTGTGCAAACAGACAACCCAGCTGGTTTGACCTAGTAGTCAGGAGAGAACAAATCAGTTGCTCGGTCAAACACTAGCTGGAACTTTACTGCTAAGCGCGCACATTTGTTACTAGACCTTTAGATGAGAACGAGTGACATTTTCCATGTTTTCTTTCTCGCGAGCTGCGTGCCCGTCTCTAATACTTGATATGTGATCATAACACGCAGCTGATGTTCATCTGGAAAATTGTTGGCCTCAAAAGCTTCTTTCTCAAGCAAGCGTACTCACTGACTTTCATAAATATCTCGCCACTGAGAAGATGAAATTTCAACTATAACAGATAACCAAGACATTGCTGCGGTATTGACCAAATATGATGAAACCGCGGGATTTTCAGCTTAGGATGTTTGTTGCGTCACTATCAAAGTTCCTGCGAAAACGGGATACGGAACGCCGTTTCACACCTCTGATAATTTGAACTATAAAACATGACTGTCAGGAGTGGCTGCCGACCAACCCTGTTTTTTATCAGTGGTTAGCAAGTACATATGGCTGTGGTCCTCCCCGTAATACAGTGCAATAAACCTCAGCTGCAGCGAGTGAAGTTTGTCCAATTAAAGCTGAACATGTTCTATAATAGTTTGTTCGAAGTGTTCAGTCACAATCCACAGTTGACGTTCAGCACGGACAACCATTCGACCACGCCACGGCTCTAGCATGCAACCCCGTTGTCAGTCCCGTAAATCAAGCAAGTCTGATTTTATGGTGTATGTATCCATAACGTGATTATTCTTACAAATAATTCTGGTACACAAGTTGTCTGATGGTCACCGAGTAGTCGGTCAGCATATTCGACTACACTGTGAAACCCCATATCCCTGCTGCTGGGTTTACCCTTGGCTAATTAGGTGACGTAGTCACTCACTAGGTGGGCTTGGGTTCATTAAGGAGTTCACGATTATTCTGCTGCCTTGGTATTCGATCTGTTTTTGTAAGAAATCTGAGATGATCCAATCAAAACAGGTTGAGGGACAATGACATGGGAGAGGAGATAATCTGTAGAATTCATTTGAGACCATTAGAATTGTTCCACAGTTACCTTGTTTCATTCACAGTGCTGCATTCATCAGTTCTAGATTAGCATCCTAATTGTATGAACTTATGTCACACCAGCATATTTCAGACGGCCTCGACCACCCAGAAAATAATTTGAAACACATCTAGTCATGGCACTTATTTTCGAGTACTAGCCAGTTGACCCTAGGATAATTCAGTCATCGTAGAAAACAAGCAACTAGATGGATATCTTAGATTACAAGCCTCTGTCAAAACGGATTCCTTTTCCCACTTTTAAGTGGCTACGCTCAGTAGAGCGGATAGTTTTATTTTCGTAAGCTTTGTTGTCCAAAAAAACTCCAAGAAGTTATACTTCTTTCAGCTGAAAGTCTCTGTTTATGTTTTGACAACCATAATGTCTTTATACAGTTGAATGGTACGAGGATAGAACATCGGTTACGTGTGCTTTTGTTTGTGACAGATAAGTATTCTGTCAAGAAAAAACTGCCCCTTTCGCTGAGCTGTTTTAAGCATATCCTATTTCTTCCATGTTTAAGGTGGTACAAACGGCCAATTCGTTTTTTTGTGGTCAAGAGTGAAAAACATACCGGTTTAACTGGCTTACAGTCAAACTTTCAGAAAATTGACTGGTAACGTTCAACTTATTTGTTCTATCCCGGATAATGTGATAAGGCCAAAATTCTAAAGAGATACATACTTGAATGCTCCTAACGGTAAACTATACAATTAGTTTTGGAAAAAAATTCAGCTGCATTATCACTCAGGTTGTTCAATTCAAACAGCTTACAGTACTTGCCACCCAAGCTGCTATTTTTAATTACCTCGTTCATTTAGTCCACCTACACATCGAGCTTCAGTTTACCACACTTGTGTTGAAAACATTTCATAAACTGATAAAACGAATCAGTAATAATAGTGTCTTGTGTTACATCTACACCCAGCCTACATTTACTCTGCTTGGTTTCAGGGGATTAGAAGAAGCCTTATCCTAAAATTAGAGCCAATATCTAGGTGGTTTGGGCGTTGCTTGGTTATAGTATCACTTAGCAAACCTTACTCCTGGTAGTGGGCGAATTATGCAGTCACATGACTTTGTCAAAACATCTCGTAAGTACATGGATCAAACGAGGGGGTCTTCTTATTGCTAATAATATGGGCGGCTCAGCTTGCTTAGGTGGCCGTTGGGTTGACTATAAGCAAAACAATCGTTTCTGTGCCACAGAAGAAGACCACTTTATCCCGGTCTCCCGAAATTAACTTCAAATGGGTGGATAAAATTCTAAAAATAGACTTGAAAAATGTACAGGGGAATTTCACTCATTTTTGCCCTACCTCCACCTAAAACAGGAACCACTTTTAGAAGATGCCAGCAGTGCTTAGTAAATTACCGGAATATTAGCAGCTTGGATACACTCACTGGTCCTTGATCAGATGGCTGCTGATCTGTTCGCCCAACTTGTCAATGAACTTGCAAACGTTTCGACACCAGTCAAGGGGCTGTGATCAGTGAGTGGTTAAGTGCAGCGGTTGGGTGCAGCCGCTCACTAACCACCGTTGGTAACGAAACATTTGTAGGGTGATTGCTAAGCTCGGTAATCAGATAAAAAAACCACCTGATCAACGACCAGTGAGAACTCAAAAGTACGAGCAACGCTTAACATAGTAATCTATTTTTATTAGCACTGGTGGCCCTCGGCTGGCAGTTCTGGCAATGTTTAATGAGCTTAAAATGCGGACTGTTAGTTTAAAAGCATGATATCACAAATTTTGGGTAATGAAACAAGTCAGGAGATACACCATGGAAGCCCGTGGCCCGACGGTAGTTGTTGGAGTCTTCCCGGCAGCACTGAGAACACTTCGGATTGTTGTTGGATTAGTTTTGAGGATGCCACTTTAGCATCACGGTTCAGTTTCTTAGTGGATTAGATAATGGGAAAGATAATGCGCTTATCTTTCGAAAGTAAATGCCGTTCACTCAGCTCAGCTCAGTCGGAAGGACGCCGTAGGACACTAATCAACTTTAGTGAAATTGTTAATGGTCACAAATGAAATGGCCCGTTGTCGTCAAAAGAATGATGGCCCGTCACCTTAGATACTTTGAGGTACTTGAGTTACTTTGTTAGAACGTGTTCCTCCTACTTCGTGCACCAGTGAATAGCAGTGGTAAATGAAAAGCTTTTCCGAGCCACATGATACCGTGTAATTTTACTCCAAGCAACAGACGCTCATCAAAGACAACCTATTTCCTTATACCGTTTATTATCTGGGTTGTTCCTTTATGGCAAATACATATTGATTTTTAGATATGAAGTTTTGATCTCAGTCTGTTGCTGTCTCATTACGCTAATCATCTGACTAGTGGTGAATAATATGAACAATCAGCTATTCTCATGGAGGACCGAACCGTGGGCTTGAGTTTTACTGCATGTATGTGGCAAAGGCGAAGATGGTAAAAATAAAGAGCAAAACCCTAGAACTCTTAAAAAAGGGGTCACTCATTTGATCTTCCTGCACTTACTATATGGAGCCAAGTAAGCATGAAGGCGCTTGTATGGGTGAGCTATTCCGGATCTGACCTTTGTTTAAATATTTAGCCTAATTTAACCATTACACCTGTTTGTCATCATGTCTTCAGTCAGTATTGATGGCTGAACTATTCACCGACAGTCAGAGGGTTGTACGAAATGGTCAGCAGACCGTTAGGACCAAATTTTCACATCGCGCTTAAATTCTTAGTGATAAAGACGGGATTGACGACTATGGTTGTCGCTCTAGGAAGAAACCAATATCAGGAGAGATCAGCCCTGGAAAAATATCAACGATAGCTTGAAGCTACTGGTGACTTCTAAGACCCCGGGCAATCAACCAGTCTGGCTTCGTACTCACTGATTTACCCATTCAGGATTCAAAAATGTTTTTTTTTGGCCAAGCGAAAAATATGGCTTCAATGGGCTAATTTGTCCAGTGATCACTTAATTATGCGACTACTCTGAATATCATCTCGCTGAAACTAAATTCCACTTTTCGCTGATTAGCTTGGATTGATCGAATGCAACTAAAAACTGGTCGCAAGTTTTCACAACATATCTGCAGCAAAAAATACCGTACACAATGTAGTGAAGCCACTTCTTCTTTCCAATCGCTGTTCCGTCATTTTAGGACTGGATCATATAGACGCTAAGTCTCTTTTACTAATAGCATGTCAAACATCGCTTTACGCAACGTTTTTACACATATAACACAGTAGGTAAGTGGAAACTCTAAAAAGTACCCAGTACGGGACATTTCAGAACGCATATCAACTGTAGTTTCGAGGACGACTAGTCCAGTTTTCGGATTTAATGTCTTTCAACCCAGTAAGAAGTCAAACTAAACACATCAGTCTGAAGTGGAGTGAGATACTCTGTAATGTCATGAAGATTTTATAATGTACACTGTTTGATGAACTTTTCATGGTATATGATTTTCCGTGCTAGGTTATGAAACTGAGTAAGCCGGAAGAGGTCCCTGAAAAGTGATGTTAAATGAGATCGCCAGAATGAGGTGAAGTCTGCCTAAATGATACTGACCGACGTATTCTAAGACCACGCCAAACTGCGATAATCTACGTGAGAGGAGCTTTTGGCCAAGGCGCAATAAAATACAGTCTAATCTAGTTGAATAATAGACAACCAAAAATAACATTTTATCCTTTTTCCACTTCAGTAGTTCTCTCTCGTCTTGAACCAGCTGTCGGAAAATACCACTTTCGTTCGGTTCAGTCAGGTGGTATGGTCATAACCGTACAGCCTCACACAGTTTACTGCATTTTATTAGAAGGCTGTAAGGGCAAAAAAGGCCTTGTCATAAATTTGTTTGCTCAGCATATGCCCAAAGGTAACGAAAGTTGTAAGCTGTTTTGTTTCAGCTGATTTCAAAACAGGCTGACTTGATCAGGGAAAATTAATGGGCCAAATAAGCCAACGTGATGTTGAAAATTGTGCGCAACTCTCATATATCCCCTCATCATGGAGGTACAAATATTTTTACAAACAAAAAGTCATAAAATAACCTTTAAAACAACAGGCAGGTAACTGAAACTAGGAAATAGCACCTACACTTCCGAATAAGGGCAAGTGAGCCCATATGGAGGTTATGCGGTAGTGAGTTTAAAACCAATAGCCCCACAATTTCGCAGCATTTATGGTCAACTGTTTATACTACATGCTTCTCATTAATGCATTTTCATATGCTCCTAATACCAAGCCGTTAGTACAATACTTGGTCGATTCCAGCCAGCCACAAAGACGTGAGGGATCTCGTCCACATTGAGTTTCTTCAAGATGTAGAGGATGTTTCAGTTTATTTACCTTTTACCTACGCTCATACTGTCCGGTTGGCCGGTAGCTAGTAAATGTGAATCATTTCCATTTCTCTATCTTACAAGTTTTCAAATTACTCAAGCAATCTGACCACCGTAAATAGCAGGCATTCTCTACTAGCTATCATTCAGTATATGTGGATAGACCAACAGCGGCTTAGACTGCCATACGGAAAAATTACGCCCAGTGTAAATCCATGGATTCAGATGGGAGCAATATTTCCTCGGAATAAACAAATCCTTTAACTTATCAGACAATCAAATAATGCTCATTTTGTTCTACGGATTGTGATTTTTATTCAACAACACTGTTTATTACCTTAACTAAATACATGCTGGTACAGAGGCAAAATGGTAGCTTACCAAAGATTCGTCCCATTTTTCGCAGTTTTTTTCAAGTGTTCTATTTCTGTCAGATAGTAAAACGAGTAAGGGTTAAAATAAGTACTCATTATTCCGACGTTACTCACCTGGGTTGATGGCAGTATGTATGAGGGGCTACGAGCTAGGAAGGCGTCAATTTATGGACAGCGTCCTTAGGTCATCGAGTTCTCCACGCCTACTCATGTTTGCTATGCTTGCGCGTTTCTCATTTGTCACTTACAGTCATCCCAAACCCGGTACTCTAATTTCTCCATCTCTCTCTCTCTCGCTTTTAGTATTACATATCCAGGACGGGGAGAAGATGGTGACAACGAACACATCTAGTCTTCTCGTTACTGACGTCCTATTCTGTCTTGAAAGGCTGATATTATTCTCCCTAGGTGATCAACCAGGCACGTGAGCAAGTGAACGCCACCTATTCTGTCACCAACCTATATGTCTGTGTCACCAACAATGTGTAGCCACCAACTCGGTCCATCCATCCACATTTTCTGTTGTAAGCCGTTTGGAGGGTTGTACACAGCTTAAGGCCGCAGGATGAAGATCTCAGGTTTCATGCAACGAAAGCTACAAGTTTTCCCAGTCGACTAGAGCTGCTTGCAAGTTATCGAGATATCTTAGTTACAGAAAACCCGGCAATGAATTTGTGGATCATTTTTGCAACTATCCTAAAGTGGTCACAAAATTTTTCTCCTAATTTGCTTTTCACTTTTTTGACTCTAAGTTCTGATGTACTCTGAAATAACGAGCAGAGAGTTTGGCAAATAATTTCACCACAATATCCACTTAATTCCTTACTGCGTCTTTTCAGCGTCGAACAATAAATTGTCTCTATGTGGACAAATAAAGGAAAGCAAGCAACGAAATTACGGTAAATTTTGCAGAACTTGAAGACTAATTTATGGTTGTTACCCAACCGTTCAATCCGAGCGCTCTCTGAAAGAAGTGTTTTTCAGTAAAGCTTTCGTCCTGCCGTAAAGCCGTTCCAAAACCGAGAAGCACTGCACTGTTTTATCCTTGTTGTGAACTATCAGCAGTGCACATCTCATGAGCATACACAGGACTCGAACTTACATCATTCAGGCTAGTATTTGAAGGCCAAAACCCTCGACCAAATGAGGCTGATCAGAAGTACAATTAGCTCACACTGAGGCAGGATACAGCTCCACTCATGCTCCGAGCCTAGGATTCACATCCCGCGGTCACATGCAAACCAGCTGTTTTAGTGACGTCCTCCCATACGCCAGCTGTCCGGATTTCACTGTCTTTTATTTGAAAAATCGCCCGGTCCCGCAGCCTGAGTGTCGCAGCATGCGAGCTTCACAATAATCCGAATGTCAAGCTATCAGCTGGTTGCAAGCCCCGTCGACGCTGGCACTGGTACGTGGTGTTGTGTCCAGATTCTCACGAGTCCATGAGCGAGGTCAGGTAGCCACACCCAGCCCAGCGTGATGAAACCCGCTGAAATTCCTTCGAGCAACAGCGAGTATTTTGTGGACGGTATGGCAGTAGTGCAGCTGAACACACTCAACGATCTCATCTACTCTGTTGTTTAGGTGGGTGAAAACATCGATGCGCATGTGAATGCTTCAAAGCGAACCAACACACTGAAGGCCGTAGCTTACACCTAATACAGCAGCTGGAATGGAAGTCTTGCTCTAGGGTGTATTGTCCACAATGAACTGATACACCTGGTACTGGACCGACGACTGAATATGGTGATGCCGTATGGGGTGAGTAGTTACGGGCCAAATGAGGGTGACTGTCAGCTCAGTAAAACTGCCGCTGGCGTGTGCCTCATAACGGACAGATACGTTCGGGAGCATGAGGCTAGGTACTGATGCACTGACAGTGTAGACGACTTGAAGACGTCAATTAGGGCACGTGATTCTACCAATGCTTTTTCTGCATATTAATTACTTCGAGGGCTGGATGGAAATTCCGAACACACCATGGGGAGAATCGCTCAGATCTATGACACTTCGAGGTATGCAGTATCTGATAGAACTAAGGAGCGCCGAATCCGAAGCTTCTGTGGTCCGTATGTCTAACGTTTGCATCAAGATTATTGGGGAAAACGACAGACTTTCTGAAATTATTTTTTATTTTTAATTTATTTTTCTGTGCTGCTTACCGACGAGGTCGTTTGCCATGTGATTGACGAATTTTGCAAAACTTTTATGAATGGAGGTGCAACCCGCATCACTACAGGTTTTGCCGATGTCAACAAAGTGTTGAGCCGATGGTTTGAGCTGTCATTCTTCGTACAACAATCACTCAACATACTTCTTTTTGTAAGCGTTTTATCATACATTCACCCTCTGCAGCACCAAGTAGAAAAGCCTAATCTACTCAATGTTATTTGGATGGCACTGTGCCACATTACACCCGGAGTGTGCACGTACATCTGAGTGAAACTTCTCGGGAATATGTGGATCAGTTGAGGAGGGCTGTTGGACTGGCCACCCAGAACCCCGGATAGTAGCTGTCTTGACTTTTTTCTTTGGAGCTATATGAAACGGTGCCTACAAGAATAAACCAAGAAGTTCAAGAATTATAACCGAGTATTGTGAAACAGTGTAAAAAGATAGCCCAGTCGACTCTGAATATGTACGGGCCAGCTGCAACAAAAGCATGCTCTTGTGCAAACAAAACGCTGGTGGATATTTCAAGCATGTACTTCACTGACCTGTGAATTTTTTGTTCACGCCTTGTCATGTCAGTTAGTTATCATCCAGACGAATCTGAGTATGAAGTAGTTCGAAAAAAGTGAACTAAGACGAGATGAGATATTGTCAGCGTCACTGTGGTGGTTGTCGGATGAAGCCTAACCTCACTCAAAAAACTAGATTCGTGAATCGTTGTTGTAGCAACAAAACTGTGTGCTTCATTGGCTTTTCAGTGTGGCCAGTTAGTGCAGCAATGGAATGATTTATTAGCTGACGATTATTAACTGCATGCTTCGTAGTAGTTGTACAAAGCTTGGGCAAAAGCTAGCGGGATGCTTACGTTCGACTTTGTACTGGTCAGCAAAAGCAGCCAAATGAAAAGCGTCTTCCTCTAAAGTTAACCCAAGAAACTATGCTGACTTCTCCGACTTATTTCTGTCGATGATAATTCGAATAACGAAAATGCTTAACCTAAACCTGTTTGCAAGGTGAAACAGTAGGCTTGCTGTAACTCAAAAGCTTAAACTTAGGTCAATAAAACATGTAGGTCACTGCGGCTCCCTTATTAGGCTAAAACGTTTGTTTTTGTCTTGTACCACTGAAAAAACCATCCATTCTCGATTTTCGAAGACTGTTTGCTTCAACCTGTGGATGTATCTGTGTGAGCGGGATCGTACTTTGACACCAGCACTCTTATGTCTAGTCAATGGCGGGTCACCAACAGGCAAGTTGAGGTAAGTTTGCGCAAACCTGGAACAAACAAAGTACGTCAGTGCTGCTTTGTTCGTCTGTTTCTCCATTTTGACCAAAGTGGTTCATATTGGGTGGCTCCTAGAATGTATTATTTTGTGGCATTTTGTGGGAGAATTGTGGTATTACAGTGAAACGTAGAGAAACAGACGGATTATATCAGTACCTCATTTTCATTGCGGTTTCAGCGTTCACTGTATTGTTATCGGTGTTAGGCTGGCCGATGGGTGTTAACAGATGTCCGCGAGTTTTCCCACCGACCTATTCGTACGGATATGCATCGGATCCACAGGCTCACAAACAGTAGCACTGCTCCGCTCAACTACCTATGTACAGGTCAGCCAACTGTACAAAAATAGCGTAATTCTGGTAAACGTGAGCTGCTTATGTGGCAATCGAGGCACTCAGTCGATTATGTATTTCCAGTTACGGGGTCAAAGAGGCGAATTTCGACTCGAAAAACTTGCGGTGAACCCTATCCAAATTAATTACGCTGAAGGCGTGCCCGCATAAAATATACTAATGCAAATCATTCAGAAACCCTTACACTTCCTCGATTAACGTGTAAATGCGAATGCAGTCACATGAAACAGCCAAATCGTAGAAATTTTCCGCTCTTAATTCGACTACGCAATGTCTCCTTTTCGTTCCCATACTGTGCAGCTAGAAAACCCAGACATTTTTACCGTTCAGGTAGCATATTTCGCCATCACTGAACATCATTTTTTTCATTCCATCTGTCTTTTATTCGGCTAGGAGTCCTGTGCCTTTGGGTGTGTGTTCCAACCAGAAAGAAATTGATGAACATGGCCAACAATCATACGCGGATTGTGGAACATTTTACAGCAGATTTGCTCGTTTTGTAGTTACTGCTCTCAACGACTTCCGTTTAACAGTGCCATACATGGCTCACAATAACCCTCCTGCCTGTCTCGAAACCGAATCGGGGTTATTAGCCAGGAAACTGTTCAAGCGACTTTCGTTTCAACGTGTCTGGCATTTACTCCAACATTTCTGTAGACACAGGTGAATTCTCTGCCCGCTAACGATGGCGCGACTGAGAGTTCTATCCCTCAATCGACTCAGACGCACTATATTTGTGTTCATATGTACAGCGTATCGGGTCAGCAACTAATGGTCGAGAAGGGAACATTGCAATCATGAACAAGGCGTATGATGCATGCGAAATACCTCCGTTGTAGTTATCGCTCAGGTTAATTAAGTGGTTGCATGGGCTGTGTGCACTTTCCAGCGCACATATACAAGTTGTGTGTACAGAATCCATGCTGAAATTAAATACAGTAGACAGTAATTCCTTGGGTCATGTCTTGGATACCTGAATGTCCAAAGTTGAATGGGGATAGGGAAATAAGAAGCCAGAATCCTATTCGCAGTTTTCACACCATACTTGATAGAGAACCTAAAACCAAATACAATAAAACAGCCCGTAGTTAAATGCAATTTAGGTTATGTTGCTGGGGATTTTACCTCTTTTCGGAATAGAAAATGGGAAACTATGCAGCCTATATTCAGTAACAATAATATAAAAAGCCCGCTGGTGAGTCCTTCGTTTCCTGGACCATTTCGAGCTACTAGAGTTCATACCATTACCAGTCAAATAAAAACGATTTTAAGTGGTACTTTGACTAACCTCATTGATGCACGTAACTTCATTGTGCAACTAACAACTCATGTATTCCATCTTTCAACTTGTATGGCCATTCAAGTTGAATTGAACTTTCCAAACATCTAGACGTCAGTCTTTTCAAAGTCGTTTGAATGAACTTTTCCAACTTATTCAAGGAGTCTCCATGACTTATTTTTGTATCCCAACTGAAATAGTCTATCGGAACTGATTCCGGCCAGACAAGAGGTCCTCTCCTCCTGATCCACCGATCTTTCTAATGTTCCATTCAGACAGGCGTAGATTTCGGGCTCGAAAGTAACACAGCCTAAAATGAACTCATTACTGCCACCTGTCAAAAAAAGGTACATATATGATAGTGGTACTATGAATAGCATTAAGGACAGTGCTTACATGTCAAATTACCCCGGAAAATGAGAGCATAATTTCGCTGCCACTATACCTACTCAAACAAGCAACGTAGTCTTAGGATGGATACGAGAAGACGCGTAACGACGTGGATTCAGTCTGGTCCGAAACCAAACAGTGCAAAAATTGCTATCCAGGTGTAAAGTGATCTGCTGTTCAACCGGATAAAAAAATACGTCTCCATGGTCCGAGAGCCGGAGCAGAAATCTACCAACATCCCCAAATTCCCCCCTTGTCATTGCTGAAAATGATGCCTATTAGGAAACATTCGAATTCAGAATTCCTGCATGGTGTTACAGAGAATTTTGCTAAGTGTTGCACTTTTTTCCGTACTCTTGTTTCGAGTTTCTAACCTAACCTCTCAGTATTTCACTGAAAGTTCCGGAACGTGTCTTTCTTATGTTGGCCCCACCTCATCGGTAGCTGTATTGAGCCCACGCGCAGCCTCATTGTGATCGTGCTGCACTGCCCACACACATACTACCACACAACGTGAGTGCCCGTGCTTGGTTTCCCATTGCCGAAGAGACCAGTTGAGCTTACGTGAGCGACAAGGGGCAGGAGCTCCGTCCATTTCCTATGTGGTACGTGCAAGCCACGGTCATCACCACGTTAATTCGTTTTGAGGCTTTCACAGACGCATCAGTAGTATCATTTGAGTCTTGTCATTCGTCCAGCTAGCACAGCAGGTTAAAAAGTTCAAAATGTGCCAACTGCACAGCCCTCATGCTGTCAAGATGACACCTGCGATCCCTTGGCCGAGTTTCAGTAGTCTTCGCAGTACTGGACTCATGAGAATGTGGGCACACAACCGCACTGAAGGGGCTTTCCGCCAAATTGTCTTTTGGTATTCGGATCACTGCAAGGCACGTACAGTTGCGCGAAGCGTTAATTTTCTCTGTAAAAATACGGCGACTCTCCGAGCTAACCTCAGAGCTCATGCGAATTGTGGATTATTCTAGATCATCAAATAGCGGACTCATTCCCAGAGGGGAAACAACTCACTGGAAATGTTCCTGCCACAGGTCGGAATTTATTAGTGGACCAGTACTCAACCTTTTTCGTTCCAGACACAGTAGACATACTAACCCACACAAAAAATTATTTCTCCTTGACCGGACTTGGATCGAGTCAGTAACAAGTCGGCTCTGGATGTGAACGCTGAACCTTCAGCTGGTATATTCGATTGCGGCGGTGCTTGTTGAAAGTGATGAAGCTGAAGTCTAGTACGAAGCAACGAACGATAACACGAGATGTAACAGATTCCAAACAATCACTGTCGGTTCCTGTTGGAGTTTTCCTAGATAAAGAATGTACCTTTTCGCAATGACCCAGATGTAGGAAATTACAACCATCACTGTGATGCATCAAGTCGCACATTCAAATACTCAAGGATACGCAAAACTAGTTGGAGTGATGACCTGCAGTGGAATTAAAAATTCTATCACACTCGCCTGAAGCATGTTTGGAAAAACGAAATTCGTAGAGTCAGTGAGCGACACGTCCTCGTTTAATTACTCTCGGAAATGAAAGCACCTCCGTTGAGAAGGTATTTTCGAATAGGAGAGTTCTGTACCAGTTAGTGCTAAGAGTTTGCGTAAACGTATTGTTTCCATGATTATTGGTTTGTAGTAAATTCCTGCTTTTCATTCAAAATGCAGTTTTATTAATACGATTGTTCCGAACAGGAGCACTTGGCAAAACAGTGTGGATAAGCAGGTAAAAATGAAATGAAAAAAGGAATAAAGTTAGTAAGAAAATCCTGAAAAATACCTATTTTTGTTCGTGCCGAATTACGATGAGGACTGGAAGAATAACAACCTCCCATGTCTATATGAGCAAAAAACGCCCGAATTATCATAGGCAAATTGAGGGACGACTACACTGTCGAAATGAAAACAGGGTCACGTGCATGTCAGTCATTCTCTGGCAAAATGCTGATCCGCATTTTGATCACACTGTGGCGTTCATTAGCCACGTCGGTTATCGCAATTCGACTTTTGTTTTTACCCTGGCCACAACATTTCGCCGGATTATTCGGCAGTGCCTTGCTATTACGATTTAGTCTGGTTGATCAAATTAACCGGTTCCTATTCCAACACGCCCTCATTCGTGCATCACGCCCCTGGAATTGTCTGAACAATCCATCATTACAGTTGTGTGGTTGTTGTTACAGCCTAGACTGGAATGTGAAAGTAGATAAAGCGGGGGACGACAGCAGGTGAGGTGTGTACCGCCTGTCTCGCTCACCGGTCATGTGATTTATCAATAGACCGAAAGAAACACGTGGTCGAATTGAGAGAGGGAAGACAAAATTTGTCAGCAGGTGCTATTGGCTTGGTTCTATCTTTTGTTACACGATAGAGTTCGTATTGTCTGATGAAGTGGATCACAATTGCAATAAACGAAGTAGGACATACAACAGATAATCCTACCGTGTTAACAGATAGGGTAACGAATGAAATGTAAATGTGTTGCTAATCGAAACAGGCGGGAGATTCAGTTGGCTCACCGGTCCAAAGCCAGGTTCGGTGATTTTCCATCAACTGCACAGTGTGACAAACCATTATTGAATTTAGGGGTTCAAATATCTTCAAAATTTGAGTGTCGAACGTCCAAAACTCCCTCATCTTCTTTGTAAACTCTCTCGCTCTGTGAGGAATATCCTTGCAACACAACACTTGAAACTTCGAGTAGCATCTATACAGATAGCAAAAATGATGTTATGTAAACATAAAAACCAATTTTTAGACACGTATCTCACCATACTTTCCTAGGTTGTAAAAATAAGCAGGTGTGCCTTGGCAGAAGACCTAAGACACGGGAAACTAATATCCGATGCTGTCTTGCTCGCTGCTTCCTATTCAGTTACGAAGCATTTACTTGTTCACTACTTATGTGAAGCACTGGCCTTTATCACACATAACACTGCTCACCCTAACAAAGATCATATCACAGCTTGGCCCGTCTTTGGTTGACGCTTAAAAACTCCAGTTCTAACCGGGCAACAAGACCTTTACTGTGTTAAAGCCGTTTCCATAAGCGATTCAGTCAGTGCACATCCCAGCCAAGTCACAATGCTTCGTTGCGAAATATCCAGATACAAAAGCTGTCACTGCTGTTGAATCTCAAGCAACCAGTGGTTTTCAAATGAGTAAAATACTGGACTTCGACATCAAAACAAATCACATGTCGACTGGGTTAAACGGCATCCCCAAAAAATCAAGCTGTCGTAATATTTTCGGTGAACCTGATGAAGAAACCGTGGGAATCATCTTGTTTTGCTTTTGGATTTTTTTCTTAACTCTCGTCTACTATCAACTAAGAAAGATACAAGGAATGTGTCCTGTCGCTAAACGATCATCGCGTCTTCCGGAAGTAAATAAGAATAAACTTCCATCGAAACTATACTGGACGTGTTGTAGTCTCTATACTCCACACTTGTCAGTTGGTTAGGTAAAAGCTGGAGGTAGTTAAACACGTAACTGCTAATTTGCGCCTGAGTAGCTGTTTTGATTTGTGGATGCGATCAAGAAGTTGAGCCCGACCTCACAGCAAATGTTCTCAATCAATATCACGTCGCTTTTTACCGGCGTACCACTCCGTGGAACGGAGTTTAACAGGGTCAAGACCAACGGGCTAGAAGTGTGCGCCATAAACAATGGATTCGGGGAGTTTTGACTGTGTACCCATCATATAAAGATTCTATTCAATGGCCATATCTATGGAGACAGAAAGATGACGTTGTCATAGGGTCTCGAGTGCGTTCATCACTAGCTGAGATTTTCATGATGAAACCGGAAGGCGATCGGCCTAATTCTTGTTTTGAACTATCTACCATAAACAGACGGTACGTCGGTGATGTAATTCCCTACGCCCCAGTTGGAATCAGAATCAGTGGGGTTCTTATACGCATCAGTCGAGCTCGTCTGAACACCAAGTTCACTCCAGAGTAAGAAACACTGAAATGCATTTTTTAGACTTGGTGGGAATAGAGCATGTCGCCTGCAGTGCACACGTGAAGTGATCCTGCAGTGCGTCAAGCACACACTCAAGCCACACTCTTCGTGTGGGCAGTTTGTGTGTGCGTATGACCACCTGTGTTGACCAGCAGTTAAACACCGATCGTCAGCAGATAGCCTTGTCTATATGTACTACTGCTGGTTTCCGTGTTTTGTTCACGCAGCTGTCAACCTTTGTCACGGGTTCATATATGCGCTCTCGTCCGGGTCGGTCTTGGTTTTCGCCCTATCCGGTGGCTGGTAGGTTGGGAGGTTAGCAACACACTGGTCAGCCAAGAGGTCCAGAATCACTTCAGTATATTCAGCCGTGTCCTGTCAGCGAGGCCAGATATTCCGCACATCAAATTCTGTATATCTAACTCTTAAATTCACTAAGACCGAGAAGTCTTTGATTCTCACCAGGCATTTTCGTAATTCCAAAGGACAGTGTTATCACGGTTCATCAGGACCTTCCGGATGAGGCCTTAAGTTCCATTACTAAAAGTAATACTCACGGAAGCTACATTGTTCCCTTTATTCGGTCTTGGCGTTTTCAAAACTGCTTTTCCCAGCTGCTGTGTAATTCCACCGCTCTTGTGAATTGTCCAATCATATTTTTTAACTGAGGTCCACTATGGTCCAGCGGCGCCGGGTGTGTAGGTTCCCTGTGATGGATACGGAGAACGCAATGTTCACATTAACGTCTTTTGGCCTAAGAAGTTTGTGCTCCTCTGTTCACTCTCAAATCCATGGCAAAATTATTGCCATTCCGCTGATCGTTCAGGCAGTCCTGAAGGGATTAGCTGATTAGCTGATTAGCTGACGTAATTACGAAACTGTCGTTGACATACCTTGTCCAAATGCGTGATGTTTGGATGAAATTTAGCAAAGTATTTTGTCAACAAGACGTAACTATCACGGGAATTAGGGCAATGCCGTGATTTTTTCGCATAGCATATTTTTGAATGTAGAATCTAGTGTTCAAACAATGCACAACGCTAGTAATTACGCTGACTACCTGGAAACAGGCACACTATCTCTGCTTCAAATCGAAATTCGAAACAACCTGAAACTATCGGCTATTGCACTCATTTAAAATGAGTTCATACAAAAACGGACGGTCAATTCGTCCGCATTGCACGGTGTAGGTTGGAGACTCTAAATAATTGGCTTAACTGGACCTGATATGAATTCAGAGTGGCATTGAAGAAGTTGGAGCGGTGTTGACTCGCATAGGTGATGTAAACCAAACTGAATCAATTATAGATCCTGTTGGTAGTGTGATGAGATTGGGGGATTTTGGCGGGGATTTCGTCCTATAAGTGAAGCTAATCTATGCTGTGCTTCTCGGCTTTTCAGCATAGATTGGCTTCACCCACAGGACGAAATCTTCACCGTAGTTCCTGTTTTACGCATTTTTGGTAAGCCTACAATTTACCAGTTCCTTTGGATTTGGATGCGACGGAATTGCACCATCACTGAACCACTGTGAGAATTTAAATTTAAGTATTCGTTCACCTACAGCTTGGTTTTTTCAGGTGTGACAGTTCCCTCCAGTGGACCCAAGACTCAAATGTTCGATGTTCAATAACTTCGTCTTCGTAGTCTTTTCGTAGTCTCTTCATAGTTTTATTCGTTGTCTCTAAAACAGGGATATTTCTACTTGAATTTGGTGGTTTTCTGGCATCAAATTATGTGACGTTCATTGCCCTCAATGTGGTCCGGAGACATTATGACTTCGACATACTGAACATGAAAACCTGCCTTCGACGACAGATGAAACATCTCGTGTGCTTCCCATATAGTGCCTTGTTCAGGATGTGCAGCTGTCTCCAGAGAGCGAAATTATGTCACCGTTACGGGTGAAAATGTCAAATATTCCGGGAAGGTTATTTGAATCAAAAAAGTCCACGAGACTGGTGTTTACCACTCTAATACATCAGAATTATGACAGCACAGAGGATTTACATTGCAAAGCAAGTAACAATGGAAAATAGATTTCTTCTAAGTGATTTTAGATGTGGTTTTCTTATAAACTACGAACGCTGCATTCCCCCTTTGAAAGCCTGGTTGCACTGAAACCGTCTATTTCATGAAAGTGCTTCCTAGATGGAGGATCTTTTGACGGCAGGCTACTGTAGATACGAATCCTGGATTCTCTGGGATAAGTTTGAGAAATGCGTTATACGTAAGTATGGAAATCACTGAATATAAGAATCTTCTACCTTTCCGTCCCTATAACTTCCCAGGTTTGGAAAAGCAACTTCCTAATGCTAAACATTCACAGTAAGCAAAACACTTTCCACAACCGAAAACCTTTTCATCAATTCGGTCTGCTCCCCTGATCGTGCTACATCGTTTATCACAAGTAAAAGTCTTGCCTTAAAATGCGTGCTAAAGCAGAATGCAGAAGCTAACGCAGAAGGTCTGCTAACTCTAGAAGACGTAAACAACTGTTCTTTATTATCATGATTGCTGACGCGAAATTTCCTCACCTTTTGATAGCACAAAGCTTTGCAACAGATTTTTAAACAGTGATAATCCCGTTTGATATGTTGCTGTACCTAACATAGATAAACCTCTTATTTTCATTCAGAATGATCGATAACGAAACAAGCTGTGAGTCTTCTATTAAACTCTTCACTTATGGCCATAAAAGACACAAGTTGTATCATTTGAAGCGTCAGGTTAATGTGTTTTACTCGCGGTCTACTCAGTCTACGGACTATGATAAACATTTGTACATGTGATGGGTGTATTTATACTTCGTCGTTTGACTCAGTCCATTTAACAGAACTTGGTGTCTTTCTTGCAGGGAGTAGTTGGTTATTCTCGACTTAGCACACTTCCCGCGAAACGTATAAGTTCTTCATCCAGTATACAGAGGCGATTATTTTTTGTAGAGTAGTCAATTTCGCAACTGGACATTTCTCATAGGAATTTTTCTGGGGATATAATCACTCTCGACATAGTGCAGGTGTCTTTTAACACTTCCAACATAAGCTCATTCCGGCTAAGATCCCATCGTTTCATTCTGTATCCATCGACGCGTCCTATCCTTCTCGGTATGTTAGGTTCCTGGGCCCCCGTTGCTGTCGGTGTTCGAGGCTAACGAAGGTCACCCATACACGTACTCACAATCAAAGTATATTGGAACCGACGTCGTATTGCAGGTTCGACCAAAACACTTCCTTTATGCCTCGTAGCACTTGCAGAGTAGACCAACTGTGTATGCTCAGATCCATCAAATTCACCTAGTCGTACAACTGCTCACCGATGGAGGCTGTGGTCATGTTGATTTGTTCGACTCCTGCAAATGAAGTAACTACTTGCAGGTTACTGCTCTCTAGTGATATTCTAGTTACCATTTGTTAAGAAATATCATTAGGAAACGGCCAAACAGTTTCTTACCTTGCGATATTGTTTATTTGTAGGCGCGACCAGAGACGAAGTTACAGAATCGAGTATGACTACTAGAAGTTTACTTTTCAACCATCTGAGATCACAGGAAATTTGCAAGCGATCCTGACCATCATCCTGACCATCAAGTGAATTTTGTATCGGATAAAAATATCTAGCTATGGGGGACAAAATATCATTTGGTTGCTCTATCCTGGTTCACTAAAGAATACAACACTGACCTTTAGGTGTGAGACAAATATGTCCGTGGAAGATCTATCACGAAACCCACCCGACCATCGCAGCGCAGGTTGAACACGTGCTGCAAATGGCACTAAACCACAAACTGACGATAACCTGGCGAGTCTCGACTTGTTCTGATGAGTAGAGAACAGTCCATTTAACTTCAGGCGGCGAGCAAAATGAGATCAAGGTCACAGGTGAAACTGCCAACTACTCACTCGGTGGTTGTGCATGATTGAACGTTGCTTCACGGATAAAGTGCCTTCTGTTAGTTTGACTGAGCGAAGGGATCAAGTTGAAAAAGCTTTGAGTAGCAAAAATTATTGCCTTCGAGGCGCTTCTCAGGTGAAGGATCCCTATAAAGGACTAATGAAAAAAGGAACCCCCACAACCGCTTCTTTCCTGGAAGTGTTTCTAAAAAGGAAAGAGTATTGTAATGTTGAGCCGCCTATGGAATATTTTTGTGGATCTCCTGTTCACAAACACTTCACGTTAAAATGAAGCGCCAAAATATACCGATAATTCATGGTTGCCTGAGAGTCGTACGCACGTAATCCTCAGTTGCTTTCCATCCTGACGACCAAGGGTTTCAAAATTTTAAAGGCTCCTTCTGTTCGTTAGGTCACAAAACATCTCAGGTGGTACGGCCTCTGCAACGTGCAATTCGATGCGAACAATTAATGTTACAGAACCAGGATCTACATGTGCCAACTACCAGCGTGCTGATGAGTTTGTCACAGAAACCGAGGTTGCCGTTCAACCAGAAGAGGTCACAATTGGCTGCTCACTCTTGAGGAGGCGATATCGTTTTAGAGTTGTGCAGGAGGTGTGCCCGCATAAAACCTGCATACTTATACCCGCTCAATCGGTCAGTTTATAGATGTCCAGGTAGTGTTGGCTACCTATCCTCTGTGTCTAGGACTTGGAAATTTGCGACCTCTGTAAGACTTTTCTGCCGGTCTTTCACCAACAGTTGCTGCAGTTCGGATAGTGTTTGGAGCCAGTTCAGTCCAATACCTACTTGAATTGTCCTTGCATCTTTGTCTTGGCAAATTTTCGGAACCAAGGTACCAACTTTGGGTACCGTTGAATTGTAATCTTTGAGATTATAATTGTTGACATTGTTCAGCATCAGGAGGACAATTCTCAACCAAATTTCTTTTACAAGTCGGGTTGCATTTCGCTAAGTATGTCATTCGGAACGCTGTCAAAGATTTACCCGATCTGGAATCCCCTAAGCTCCGGTATAATTAACTAATCTACAGAGGCCACTGGTGTTCTATAACCTCAGTGCGTTCCTCCGATCTCTTACAGCGAAAACTGAACATTCTAATCAAATAACTGAGGCACTTGCTATTTTCACTCGTAATTCACAGCTGCTAGAAGCCATCAGTACCAGCGGTGGTGCTGTAATTGCAAATCAGACAGATGCGAGGTTGGCAGAACTTCTGAGTTATCGTTTCGGTTAGCTCTGGTATGACGTCCACAGCTTCAGTTTATCTGCGAAGGTATCAGCAATTTTTGTTTCACTACGATCTAGAACCCTTAACCAAACCGCATGTCCTATCGGTACGGTATTCGTTTCGTTCGGCATTCGAAGTTCATTCACGGTCACTAATTTTGCTTCTTTTCAAAGAAATAGTCCTGGCTACAAAACAGCAATATTCTCCTTTGCCAATACAATCCTGTCCCATAATATTGATTGTTCCATTAATTAATGCGGAAATAAAAAATAAAACACAATGAGGTCCCATATGGAGCTTTATTATACTCAGGATGGAGCAGTGTGTTGAGCATCGATCTGCATCATTTTTCCTGTGGACTGGATGTCGATAATTGAGTACAAAAAATATCACACGAAGGGAGAAGATTTGGTTTTGGGAATGGCTATGAAGTTAGTTGTTGAGGTCACGCTACAAACTCAAAGTGCCCATGTGCGTGATGATAAGCAACACCACAACACCATACATACCAGCATACACAACAACCATATTTCAGCCGTTTAATAAAACTTCCGACAAGAGAAAAATTACTCCTAGGGATATTATTATTTTACGGAAACGGTTTGCCACACGAAATAATACAAATAAGGAAAAAACATCCTTTCAGGTGAGCACATTAAACAAGCGGTACCAAACAACCGATGACTTCACGATCGGTTCGGAAATTCCCCTGATTGAAAAGACACTCTACTCGCAACAAGGTAAGTTTCACTATTTCCAAGACTTTCCTAACAAGGGAAGCCATAAAATGCGATGACTGGTCTACTTGTCATCCGTGTATGAAAGTTCTTCGTGGATATATGTCTCTAGTAATGACAACTCTTCACGTCAGAACTTGTTGTCTTGTGGAACTCATCACCTAGTCTCGCTGAAACAACTCATACCTATTGACAGTGGCATCGCACGTGTCAGCGATCACGTTGCACTTGTAATGTCAGGAAGATCCACGCATCTTACTGTGATCAAAGTTGAGGTTTTCAGCATGCAGCGTCGTGATGGAAACAAACCAGCGGTTAGAAAATTTCCTGTAAGATCGATAAACATTCTGGACAGTCCACTGTCACTACCTGCATTTCGGAACAAATCGGGCCCAATATCCGAGATATCAGGTGACCTGAACAACACATTGAACGCATGTGAAGGTAAATACTCATTTAAACTAAATTTAACACTTATGGGGGACTCACGGAAAGCTCAACACACAAGTGGCATAAACGAACCTCTAGTTAGCATCAGATTCCTTCGCAAATGAGTGTTCATCTGCATGATCCCGTAGGCACAGATTGATCGAATCCATTAGCCTGAATTTCACTCGTTACCATAGCAACATTGTATTTTGAAGGTTACATTGAATCAGTATGTTTACCACTAGTTGAGCGAAGTGTGACTTCTCCTTGGTTCATTCAGCCGGATTGTAATAGTCTGCCTCATGCGTGCCTCAGTTAGTCATTGAATCGTGAAGTACAATATCATACTCATAGAAAACTTCGACACTGGACTCAAGCTTTACTCGGTCATCTGAAAGAGTCACACTACTTCGCAAATTCCGTGAGGTTTAAGAGAAAACAACGAATGTTTACTGACCAAAATTTTCTTGATCACATGCCTGAGTGAATATTTCTTCTCTGCACATACGAATAACCCATAGGAATACTCATGAGATTATGTTACCACAATCATAGTCATCCTCAAAATCCTACTGCAATTGATTTAGATAGTTGAGAATTCTGATAAAAAGCCGCAATTTTGGATACCTCAACTTTTGCATTAATAACCGCATTTTCAGTCCCACAAACGTCATGTGTATCTGTAGTAACTAATGTCCGGTTACCCGATAGCCTGTCGTCGGAATTTACAAAATCCATTAGCAACAGTCACACCCAGGTTGAGATTTTTTATCCAACATATTTACACTTAGACCCTTCGTTATGGGGGCCATCCACGGGGCAGGCGGTAGTAGTTCTCTCATTCAGAAGAGTCCCTATAGAAAATAATCCTCAAAATAAATATGCCTATAGCGCGTTTGGCTAGCGGTTTGCAGAGAAGATATGTATTCACAACCATGTGCTTTATTCTTTGGGCATGTATCTACCTTGCCAACCTTTTTGCGTTTATCTCAGTCTGTCGCTACTCCAGGAAGACATGGTCGGATGAAAATCATTGGGAAAAAACAAGTGATTCCCAAGGATTAAACTGAAAAGAGCCAAAGTAAGGATATGAGGTGTCTTGTTTATTGACACTTCGGCCGCTAATCCACACTTACTCTTGCTGTGTTACACATACGAAGTTATATAGAAGAATTAAACGACAGGGTCTACTAGTGAGGACACATTCGGCCATGCCAAGTGAAACGTTTGGCCTAGATGACCTAGTCAAAACAGCCAGAATAAACAACTGAAGACGCTTGAAAACTGTGACTGCTAACAAAAAGTGATCGGAAGTAGGCTTAGAGCGGTTAGCAGTTAATCGAACTGAAAAGTGGTTACGAAACACTAGCAATATAAAACTGTGACTAGATGGAGTAAAATGTGTGGTGTCAGTCGCAGTATGTTTCCGGGAACGTAAACAAGTGTTAAAGCAAGGCATCACTACAGGTTCTGTGGTGTAAACCCCGTATTTGCACTTTCACGTATAATGGTCTTTCACAGCAGCCTGTGGACTATTATTATGGCGAGAATGTAAACGTATCTGGTTATGGCGGGGCTTGGAACTGGAGATCCAGATTTCTGAAGTCCTTTAGGGATGTTCTGCTTGCTTCCGGTTCCCGAATTCCTAGTTATTTTTCCAAATTATCCGGCTCCTCAAGTACAATCGGATGATAGATAGGGTCGGATTTCATGACCAAAGATATGAGGGCCTTCAGTGGTAGATCGGGGAGGCGCTAAGTTTCTTCAAACAGTAACTGAGCTGAGAAATTGCTCCGCTGACAGCCGCATTTAAACTGCTTCTAATAAGCGGTAATATTTTATCTAATCTTGAATGGAGAGCGAGGTATACCAATTTATTTCGGTACGAACGGCGATAGCTCACGTTCTCCACGGGGATAACAGTAGTTATCGGTGAATCTTGGTATATAGCCCATTTCAGTTATTGTTTGTTTCCTTGTGTAGTTTCACTTCCAGCTTTGCTTCATCTGAGATGTCAATGCAATATGATCTAGGTCAGAGGGCTTTAACCAGAGCATGAGCTGCTGTTACTACGACTAAGACAGCTGTACTACTCTGTCCATGCGAACTCTCGAGAGCTGCTGCTGGATAATCACACATGGTTCTGCCTGCTAGCATCACATCCCGAAGTGCGATCACTTTGTTTTTCTCCGTTTTCACCGAGGACTTCAAATAATTATGGTTACTGTTCAATAGGTGGTGGAAGTCACTCATCTGATCATACTGCAAAGTTGTATTTGTCTATAGATATCGAGTTACTGGATCTTTTTGACAATTTCGGTTCTACATGACCCATACATATATCAGCCAAGTGGGAATATGGGGTGTCCTCGTTCCAACACCATCAATATGTTATACCCTAATAAATAAACCTGTATAGCCGTTGTACAAAAGCAGGTGAGAATCCCAAGGATGAAAATTTTGCGATAAAATCGTAAACTTTGTCAGTAACTTCATTAATCATTCGCAAATAATGAGGTGACTTAAGGTCAAACGGTGTCATTACCTTGTTCTTTTTCTGTGCGAAAGCGTTCCACTTTGTCCACAAGACAATGAACAAGTTTGTTATGCATGGTCTAGGCCATTGAGAGTATCGGAAGCGAAGACACGGTTGACCTGTTTCTTTTTGGAAGTACATGTATAAGTGAGGCGACTGAACCAGTTGCAGTCAAGCGTTTCAATGTATTCTTGTCTATATCAGCTTTCATGCACGAATTCTTCAAAGTAGTATTCGTTTTGCGTTAAGCATTTCGTATGGCATCTTTGCATCTCCACTGCAAAGTTTGGCTTGTCCACGGTCACTTGTGGGTCGCATTGGAACAGCATACTTCGTGAGTCTACGAGGAGAAGAGCGTCATAATAGTTTCAACTTATCCATTGACTGAGTGATTTAATGGCTAACTGAGGCAAACATGAGACAATCTATGAGACCCAGGCTGAGTAAACCAGGAAAACGTCACACTTCACCAAACCACTGGTAAACATACTGACTCATTGTGACCCTCCCAGTAGCCAACATTGCTATGGTCACCAGCGAAATTCAAGTTGATAGATCCGATTATCTCATACCTACGGCTTTATGGAGATGAACTCTCGTTTGCGAAGGAATGTGATATTAGCTGTTGACACGCTCGATATTCGACTGAAGCTCTCGTTTGTACTATTCTTCAACTGAATAGATTGCCTGGTGTTGCAGTAGGAACAGTGTTCAAGGTGTTGGTGTACTTTCTACGATATAACTTTACAAACAAGGTCAATGAAATCTCTGGGCAACCCATTATCGGTTTCTTCCTTCTCGTGTACATCACTTGCTCCTAGTCTCCTAAGTTGCGTTGGGCTTTGATTTTCGCACTTTGAGATTTTCCGCTGTACTCTGAGCTTGCATATCAAAATTCTGCCTAATCCTATTCGATGTGGTTTTCACTGAATCGCCGATGAGCTAGTCAAGCGAAAGTAATAAAGTGGGTACTTGTTAAATCGCTGCACACGGATAGGTAGGACGAGAGTTGACAAGTCACCAAGTTACTATGTAATGTTTGTTTTGGATGGTACAGGAATTCAAAGGATGAACAAACAAATGCAAACTGATGAATAGCGAAATGGCCAATCAGCAAGCACTCGTACACATGATTAGTTTGTAGGTGCGTCACGTATTTCCTACGAGTCAGCAAGCGTGAGTGCATGCATGCGAACAACACACAACTGGCTATCTGTTTTCTACCCAGCACCCTCGTCCGTTAAACTGAAACGTTATTCGTATGACTTTTTGGAAGGATCACACTGAGGTATTTTTTTTTGGAGCTCGAGTTCAGCGACAACAAGATTATGCCGTGTAGCACTCCCCCTCTAGGTTACACTCGCTCTCGCCTGGTGACGTTCCAAACGAGTTTAGTAACATATCTGGAGGCAAATTTCTGACTATTCGAGTTCCGTCGTCGAGAGTGGTTAGGTTGATGGATTTATTTCTGACAAAATATATTGAGTTCATATAACATGTGATCCCTGAGCTGAGCCACAGTTCGAGATACCGAACTGCGTCCGGGACCATGATACTGTGGCAAATGTATTGGGTTACATGAACAGAATTCTCATGTATTGGCTCCATGACATTGGCTAAATTGCTGCTTCATCTTGGTGCTGTGTTATACCGCCCGTTTGACAGAACTGTTCTCATTTGTCCCCCAAATTAAGCTCAGCTGATAAGACCCTGTTTAGCGTTGAACAGTATGTGCTCAAGAAGAGACTAATATTCCAGTCGTTCTTCCTTCCCATTTTAGTTTCTGAAGAACCCTTCCGAATATATCAAATAACATCCTGGTTTCTTCTGAAGTAATTTCATTAAGCTTTCTTTAGCAAGGTTATGGTCAGGTGACGTGAATAAGGCAGTGAAGTCACGAGAACATAACCTGGTCATCCTCGTTATGGTATCCTGCAAACCTCGCATGAGTTATTTTCCAGGGGCCATCTGTTATGGACCGGGAGTGTAACTCAGCTTTTATGGGTGGTTTTACAGTAGGTGTGCACCTTTCACACGATTTTAGCGTGCTCCCAAAGTCGGAAGGATGCCTGACCAAAATGCATAACTAAATGCTGAAGCTTTCATACGTGTTACACCTGGGTGAGCACAATGGAGCATTTGTGTGACACATTTTCTCAGGATTCGTGGTGATACTATACTATATGACAGCACCAAAAAGGGCATCACGGCGTTGGAAATATGGTTTGTAATCCGCATGTAGTTCTTTAGGTCAGCCTGCGCATAAGTAAAACATTATCACTTACAAAATGGAATCTGATTGGGCAGCACCTCGAATAATGTTAGAAATAACCGCCTGTTTCCTGGAAGACTCTCTGAAGACATGTTTTACATCAGCGTCGACCGTACTAGAAGAAGTGACCACTTCCTCACTTGGTTGGCTATAAGCCTGGAAAGGGTTTCTGAATGCCAACACCGTTCTGTCTGGATCTACTTCAGAAGAAGATCATAGCTGATGGGTAATGTGACCCAACGTTGAAGCCTATTGGCCATGTGAAAAGGTTAACCTTTCGGTAGACCATATATAGCTAACAGAGGCTTACTATCTGTATGCAGTGTAAAACTGAGGCCGTGCAACATCAACTTTTTAATTGAAAACAGGGTTTGCGGAGCACGGCTGATAGTCCTTTTGTGACCGTCAGGTAACTGATGTAAAATGTCAACTTCATTGCTATAATCAGAACCGTCAGCATTCACAATGATAAGCATACTGGGATTATGACGTATCACTGGGTCAGAAGACAATATTCACTTGACGCCATAGGACGCGGACTGACACACGGTCTGTGTTTCGGCATAACAGATTGTTTGAAGACGCTCCTAGTTGATGCGCGTTATGGACAAAACTGATACAGTATTTCACCAGGCTCAAGATTGTTTGCAACTGAAGCCGATCAGTTCGAGAGTGGAGGTCGTTACCTACGGTACTTTCAGCTGGATCTGCACGACCACCGTTAGAACAACAACAAATCCAAGACATTTTATGTAAGGCAAGAAGAATATACAAAACTGCTCCCGTGACAGTGAATCGTATGTGCGATTCAAAACCCATTCTGTTTGAGCCTTTATGCTCTTCTGGTAAAGGACTTACGACGATGATGTAATCCATGTGAGAAATGGTGAACGAAAACCTACTAAGAATATGTCCTTAATTTGGTGGAATGTTTCTGACGCGCAGTCGACGCCTTGCTGCAGTCTGTTGTAACGGTATAGCACTCGATGTGTGTTTATTGCTGACAAGGTTTTTTCAATTATCTTTCACCTCCTTGCCAGAAAAATCAATCCTAGATGATACTCTGCCTCCAGTGAGATGGATAAGTCTTTTAGAACGGAAAAAGGACACCGATGTGTCTGCAAAGATTTGTTAAATGTTAAAGTTAAATGATGTCGTTAGCTTTTTATTGCTATGACGGCGGCGGTCTAACATGAGTGGTTAATCTTCATCAGCATTTCTGCAGTTTCTAGGCTGACTGACTCAATCTCTAGTGTTGACGTGGTCGAGTATGTTATAGGACGTTCGGAACCAAACAATGACTTGCTTCCGGGTTCTGTAAAGAGCTGGGGTTTGATCTTTGTGCATCTACCTAAATCGCTGGCAAAAACGTCAAGCGGGATAAGATTGCGACGTCTGACACAGCGACTGTCTACAGTGAAACTCGGTGATTAGCAATTTGCAGTGTCAAATGCTTCCCTCGTTGAACAAAAACCATCACGTTCCACTGATGACGTAAGCAGAAGCACTGGGTTGACTGGTGCAGCGTGATTCTTTGTAACCCACACAGTTACAATGGTGCCACACAAGACCACAATACGGGAAAAATCGAGAGCGTTACCGTCCTTACAGCCACAGCCAGTGGAGACAACCACTACATAGAAGAAAGCGCGTCAGAATGAGCACAAGATAAAGCGTTGTGCCCTGTGCCTTGATCAACTTATGCCATGTCACTAAATTAGCGAGTCCACTGGGACATTTCTGAATCGTGTTTAAAATGTACCAGGCTCATGTATCCCGCCGTTAAGTCCCGGAGGGAAAAGCCTTCAGGAAAGTTCAGTTTTGCTTAAATACGCATTCGTATATCAGCGTCTCCTGGAGTCATCAAACAGACGGCGAATATTAAACCTTTGAAGTGTGATTTCGAGATCTGTTTAGAATTGAAAGCGTTCGCAATCTCCGTTTATCCTGCCAACATACGTCGCTGTATCTCCCATAGAGACAGTTGTGTCGAGTGTAAAACACGGATGCTGTATCACAGAAAATCAAAGTTTTGAATGTCTCCTAGAGTGAATTCACGAGGCTTCTACTGAAGAATATAGAAACAATATTGTGCCTGTTCAGGTGCGTCAGCTAAACGTTAGCAGATATGTCCACGGCAGCTACATCAAATTCATTTCGTTGATACCATGACGAACATTTCCCACCATTATCCGGGTCATAGCTGAACTCAAGGATGCTGTACAGTCGGAAGACTGAATGCCTGTTTTTTATCCAAAGGGCTTTTCTGTAGCACACAAAAAACAATCATGAATCCAAAGCAAGTCAACCAAAACCAAAAGAACCCTCGGGAGCCCATAAACCAACCGAGCATTTGAGGGGTTAGGTAAAAAGAAAATCTTGACGAAACAACAAGAAACAAAGTTGTGCCGAATCACTCATATGAAATGCAAAGAGCGGTGTATCGGATAGACTGGTGAGAAAATCTAAGGTATCTATCCACAGTCCTTAATTTATATATGCGTAGATTAATAACAAAACAAATTTAATATCAAAACGGGCTTGGAAACATGAACCAAGAAAGTAAATTGGGCAAAACATGATGATCTACCACAAAATGAACCAATATTCATATGAAATTGGCTCAGCCTTTACAACAATGCAAGAAAAGATTATCAAACTTATCGGAGAACCCAAACAGGATAAGACATGTTGGCAATGGAGTTGGTTTTGGCCCTATCCGATTGTTGTAAAAAATCCTTGTAGTTTTTATCTGAAATTAACATTCCTTCCTTTGGGTGGCTGCCACGTTTCCGCTTGTTTTGTCCCATCTTCCGCATGCCCTGATTCACTTTCACTTGAATGAGTCCCTCCCCCATTGTGTTTGGGCATGGAAGACCCAGTATCCTGTGAGACGATATTTGAAAGGAATCACAAGCTAGGAATGAAAATTAAATGCCCGGAAGCACTCGAAAACTCCTAGGCGGATGTATTCTTAATATCTTGATCAAAACAGACAACTGTTGGGCCTGGCTAACTGACTAGGAACAAAGAGTTTCTTATCACAACATGTCACCCATCTGCGGTGGAGATGATATGTCCTCCCTCCCAACCCAAGGTGTTTATGCATCAATCTCAAGCTACTTCTGAGTAGCATGAAGCGAAACAAAATAGGACAAACCTCATTGTGTCGCCGGATGCTTCGCCAAATCACCGAAAACCGGTAAAACACATCGGCTTCAAAAAATTCAAGCATGGGCTCGTGATCCACCTCTACTTGAACTTGCACATTCAGTCTGATGGTCCTACGCCAAAGGACCAAATACTTTGTTAGCAGATCGTCCTCTGTGTCCTCGTGACCCAATGGCAAGTGGTGCTCTCTATCGTGACCGCAGGTCCCAGTTAGAATCCCGTTGCTAATAATGCCAAATCGATCGCGTTTTCCCGAAGCACTGCGCATCTTAGAGAAAAATTCCCAAATGCATTTCTACCTGGGGCAATAGAAGTACGCCTACACATTTTCGAATATAAAATAAGTCTATTGTTTGGGAAATTATGCGTAGTTTACGGACTGATGTATAAAACTTAGGAAAGGATGTAAGGATATGATGCACTGCCCTCGTTTGAACAGCAAAGAAATTACCAGACTTCTTTGAACCACTAGAATTCAGCTACAACAGGGAATAATGCAACAGAAAGTCATCTGCGGACTCACCAATGGAAGAATGTAAGGGTCTGTTTGGAGAAAAACTGGGATTTGGATGACAACCAGCATTGGCAACCACCAGAAAGTAGCAGAAAATTCACAGAAGCGCAAGTCACAATGGAAAACCTTATACGGTTTGAAATTCTATTTATCTGGTGGGTAAGCAGCACGTGATCAAATCAGACGGGAAAGTTACGGTAGATTTTCAAATTAGGGGATTTGAAAACCGCCTTCTTCAACCTTTCTTTTAACAGCAACTGGAGAACTTTTTCTCGGTAAATAACCACTCCGGTCTGTAGCTTGTGATCATCGAGACCATACTGTTCCCATGAATACTTGACCAGTTAAATGTCCTTTGCACAGGAACTTTCATAAACCCTCCACGTAGCCGAAACAGGCCACTTGAAGTCGCTAGTGAGATGAAGAGGGAAACCGTGTGTATATGGTGAAAATTAAGGGTGAAATACAATCAAAGTGGTACAAAACCTTTGTCCATTACAGATGAACAAAAGAACATTTCGCGCACCATAAAAGTTGCTGCTTAGTGCGCTCACTTGTGGTTGGTTCTGAGGACGTTTTGCACACTTTTAGAACGTAGTACATTGTTTCAGAAGTTCTGTGAAAAGTCGAAACTACTTCTAGTTGGGATGGAAATTCGGTTTTTAAAAGCTGTATTTAGACCGAGGACAATCAATAAAACTGGTGATGATATTGGACACCCATAGCTTTTGAAATACTTTAGAAATAATGCATACGTGCATCGCCAAACTCACAGGTTGTTCCAACAGTCCTCGTTGAATAGCTATTTCGGGGTGACTGAGAAATGAGAGCGTCTCACTGATTGTGCACCATGCGAGAGGATGCTTGCGTGATTAGGACTACACACAGTCATTTCAGTTATACGTTCAAATTTCCCGTCGTTTAATTCATTTTCATTGAATCCCTAGCCGAATGCATTCAACTTGTGGAGCCCCAAAGTTACATAACTAAATTCAGGTTGAGTTCTCTCTTCTTGTCAAACTGCTCCTTAGCTATCCTGGCTGGATATGGACACTGTAAGTGGCCCTGTTCAAGCCAAGATCAACTACACTATCAATAAATCAAACCTCTTTAGTTTGATTTTCACCGTGAAGGCAAACCTGACACAAGGGGATTTGCCGAAATTTGAGAAATTAGGCATTTTAAGAGAGTAGCCGTTAGATTATTATACAGACAGAAGTAGGTGGACTTTGCACTAGAAAAATGAGAAGGCCAATTCAACAAGCGTCTCCATTCAGTCTGCTGACATTGGACACCAAAACGACGCGCCATGCAGTATCACCTGTAGATTTGGTGACCACGGTTCATCCATACTCAAGGTCGGTGTTCACCATGGTTACTAGCGCACGCTTGTTTTGCCATTATAGATCCTGGACTCTTGTACGGGCGGCCGGTACAATGTTAACCAGGAAAATCTGTATATTTCATGAACTGATCCAAATATTTTAACAGTTTCCATGGCGTAACGGAGGCAGTTTTTGATCTGGGAGATGAAGCAACACATGCCTATTATGTATACATGATTCAAGAGGCATGGTAATAATTCTAGAACCAAAGAGCTACTTGTATGGGTGGTGCGGAGGCGGTCCAGAGCCTGTGATGTGAGCAACGTATTACAGGACAACGAGAAAGCCAATAATCTTACGAAATCGGTTCAGTCTTCCGAATAATCTCTGAATATTTCAATGCATAATTGATGATGAACGCATTCCTAGGTCAACCGGTTAGCAAGGTTCATTTACTTTAGTCAGCACTGCAGATAAACAATCGGTGCTTTGCAGACAAACAACTGATTAAACGATTAAAGAACCTTCCAGGAACTGGACCAATCACAGTCAGACAAACCCGGAAAACCAACACAGTTCGAAATGGCATCCAATAAGATTTTCTGTAAACTAATAAGAACCCAGTAATTTTGCTTGATAAAACGAGCTTTCCCAGGGTTGAACGAAAGGCTTTCCTTGAGCGATTTACAGGGTCACGGCACTACTATACTTTTTTTCTAAGCACGACTAGGGCGTCAAGAGTGAAACGGTAGATAGCATCCGGTCAACATACCATTGTCTCTTTCTCACTTTTGACACCAGTTTTCGTAGAGAAGAATTTAAGGTTGATCGGTTTTGGTTAGTTACCTGCTTTTCTACATTTCCTGGACCAAGTCAATTGTGCTTGGTAATCGCCTTTTTACTCTTGCTAGCGCGCTTTCCATTCATCCGATGCTTGAAGATCCGGTTAGTGTGAATTGGGTTCCTTCGAACCTATGAAATGTGTGCATTAAAAGTACGGGCAAACATAACTTTGGGAATACGGCTGTCAAACCACAATTTAAGTGCACTCCTTGAGGACGATATGTTAGACCACAAACTGCTCGCGTTGTGCCTTGTGTGATCAACACCTGAACGGGCAAGACTTCCATGTATATCTGGGTAAATGAGACCGAAAAGCGAAGATTAGCGGTGGTTTCATCATCAGAGGAATGCCCAACTAATGAAACTTGATCGTAAATTCAGATCAAGACGACCACACCGACTACGCCATGAATGAGCTGAAAGCGAATCATTCAGAGTACGTCTATCTCGCTAGTAGTAATTTTATTTCGGCTTGACAGTGAACTATTCGACGGTGCTCGTTTTGACTAAGCAACAAGTACCTAACCTCGGCTACCTAACTCCTCAATTCAAATATTTTGGTGAGCACATCTAGCATCTGTGCATGTATACCCCTGCCCCGTCTCAGTTAATGTGCACAAAGTTCAGGAACATATTGACACCAAAACAAACAAGCTCGCCTTACTAAGTAGGCCAGAAATTGCTAGGGAAAATGCAGTTAACCTAAATGACCGAGATGCGACGCCATAACGGAGCGCTAGATTCTGATGTGCTTCTTGGTACGACTGAGCTCAGGTGCTCACACGCACGCTCTGCCAATTCCACCGGATTTCACTTATCATGGTGCGTGCGAATTGATCCATCCTTTTGCTGAGATATAGCGAAGCGATGATCAGAATAAGAGAGTATAAGGACAAGCAGCGGATCAAACGGTAGTTCCGCAGACGAGCGCCGTGAGTGGGTGAACATGGGTTGCAGATGCGTTTGGAACAAACAGACCGTGTCCGACTGCGTTCCCGAAACGACTATTGCAGGATCACTAGAGAAGAAATGTTCTTGATATCCTTGCTATCCATCCTGTGCACCGTACCAACTCGCAGGACATCATGGTCAAATTCACTGTGCAGCAGCGCGAAACCATTCCAGATAATGGCCAGATGCCATTCATGCTGTGGTCATGTGCTAATCGCGTGATAGAAGTTATTGGTCCGTAATCAGCTGGTGCAATTTAACGATCTAACGGGATGTTGAAAGCTGGAAGTCAAAAAGTTGGTTTCCAAAACCCATAAAATGGATGTGAAAGCAGCAAAAAATTGGGCTGACTGATAGGAAGAAGATATCTGCGACTGAAGCATCAAATATTTGGGCACCAAAAGACCCGACAAATTTGGACCCTATGCAGACTGGTTTACAGCTCAGAAGAGTCCCTTTTCCAACCTGTCTGTAGCTTTTAATACAATTTCGATTTTGATTTTTCTGCTGTATTCATCTTGCTCTAATGTATCGACCCAGTTTCTTGTGGTATCTACATCGCCTTCAGAGTGACAGCACTACACTGTTAGGTCACTCTAAATTTCTGAATTCAAACACTGTCAAAACTGACCAAATTTGACCAGAGCAAACATGATGCGACGCAAGAGATCAGAGCTAGATGCCACCAAAACATAACTCAAACCACACCGTACTAGACCAGTTTTGTTTTGCTATTCTAACTTTCAAACAGACAAGTCACTGAATTTCACTGGGAAGTCGCAAATAACTTTAATGCAGCAGCACAATTGTCGGATGATTCTTAACGTGCGTTTGTCAAATCTACAAATAGTTTTCCGGCACCCAGTGTATTTCGTCATTACGAGCCTCTGAGATTGGATGCCGATCTATACTTGATTAAACGAATGTATACAGAAAATTCTCCATCAGTTGAATACGCGTGAGCTGGTTTATTGCCTCATCAAGGAAGTATAGTACAGGGAAGCATTGTTTTGCATTTTAAACAACAACATATGTGATGCGCTCCTATGGAAATCCTTGAAGTTTCTTGTGATAGATATACAAAGTTCGTCGCATAATTATGTTTGAAGAGTGTCTCTGCGAGCATATTCAGATAATGAATAATGTCTCCCACTTGTCTCCTGGAAGCACTCGAAAAAGTATGGGGGCTTGTTATGCGTATTTAGCTGCCACACAGCTGCTTTGAAGAACTTATTTTGGTGACACTTCACACTAAACATCGATCCTTGCATCGCAAAAGGCTTGTCAATGTTATTTCCATCAGTATCTTCAGATTATCTTGCGCTATTTACCTGGCATCATAATCCAATTTTAGTGCAATAAAGTCTGTGAGACCACATGATAAAGTCTGAACAGTGCGTTTTACACCAGAATTTTTCTTTGATGGCTGACTGCACTTCTTAACACTAGAACGGCGTACATCGTAAGCCATGGTTTGAGAAAACACCGAAAAGACACCTCGCTGTTTGGAAAGTCAGTATTTCTAGCCAATCAAGAGTTCGTCGTGTAGGTGAAGGCAGTCTATACTGAAAAGCCAAAAGGTTGGTCCATTCTTATTGGGAATCATCAGCAGTGCACATCTCGCGAATCTCTAAGATGATTCAAACCAACGACCTCCCACCAAGTAGTTGAAGGCTAAATTGTTCAACTGCAAGCGGCTGATCGGCAGTGCGATTAGCTCGCACTTAGACAGGATGTACCGCAGACCATCCTTCGAACACAATTCCATATCAAGTGGTGACAGGTGTTGTCTGGCTCCTGGACTGAGGGCTTTTCAGCTGGAAGGTTCAAGCGTTGTGTGAGCGCTCTGAGCTACTTACAGTTTGTTGATTTTGTGAGGAGGATTAAAAATTTCAACTGTGCAGCTGTTTCATTCTTATCAGGAAGCTCCAGGACGACTCGAACCTGCAACCTTCCAGACAGCAGCTGCAGGCTAAACCGTCGTTGGACCGCTGATAAGGTTTCATTGGAATGTTTGTAGATATGACAGTCCATCAAGCGGAAAAAAACGACAAGTACATAGGCTTGATGCGATGAAACACTCTTGTAGGATGACGGCGGGTCATTCAAACTTTGACAGCACCAGGTTTCTCACCATCCATCAAATGGCTGTGCAAGGTGAAATTTTAGTGCTCCCCGTCCCATAATTTTTGGCCTAAATGTCGTTTAATATTTGCACGCTGATGGCGTTACCGATAAGCCTTCTTGTTGGTGTGCAAACGTAACGTGCATTTACTGATGTCTGACCGTCGTCGGACGCATCAGAGCTTTTATTAGGCTTAATCCTGCGCCCTTGTGGTCTTGGACACCTTATGTAGACAATACAACAGCCAATAAACAAACTGCCATGTGACTGGTCAATGAACGGGTTGGTGTTCAATCCGTCGCACAGGTGGACTTTCATTGGTCGAAAATATGGATCCAAAAGCCAACCGCGTTTCAGCGCTCGCTCAGTATCGGTTGCTGGTCACGCATCCAGAAGACGTTTCAATTTCTGGTATTGCCGCTGCGTGCGCGTTACACACGGTACACTACACACCGTTTTTACTTGTTTTTGGCATTCAGTATACTCATTGAACCGTTGCTGGTTTTTCTGCTGAGAACCGATAACTGAGTTTAGGCACTGGAATTACGTCGATTCTCGAACTGGAATCCATCAAGTTTGTTGAATTTAAACATCTTTCACAGTTTTCTTGACGGAACACAACGACTTGAGTTGCACACGAGTGTATCTACGAGAATGAAGCGTTTGGGGAAACGAAGCTAAAGCCCATCGAAGCGTTGAGCGTTCGGACACCAGCACCCAGCACAAGTGAGCTTATTCTTCCTTCAGTTGATACGACCGCAGCTTTATTCATGTAGTTCATGTAGTTCAGATTGGCACCACTGTCTGATCATACTTTCATCTCTTGGTTCAAAAGATAGGAAGTGGTCTTAGGCTTGCTGAACGGGCCAGAACTCTGTCGCAAATATTCGGTGATAAAACGTCGTTGTTCGGCACCATTTACCAGTGTATCGTTCTGGTCAATGAGAGCTATGTCGATTCTGTCAAATTTTCCGACGTTTTCAATCAAAATCGGGCGTCTGAAGCTCGGCTGCTTCCTCCTCTAGGTCTTACTTCGTCTTAATATGCGTGTATCAGAACCCGGCTGCTGAACAGCACTAAACGGGATGTAGATATTACGCGGCTCCACTGAAAGTCAGGGTCAAACCAAACTCGGGCATAACACAGTCAGTCAGTCAGTCAGTTTATCAGCTGTAAACTATGTACTCAGGATAATTTAGTTCCAGCTGCTACAGTTTCGGTCACCAGAAAATGGGACAGCATAGGAGATACAGCCAAGCATTGGAAGTCAAGGCATGATCAGTTGGTTCTGGAAGCTGGGCCAAAAGCAGGAATTCAGTTTATTTCAGGAGCAGTAGCTACCATCGTACTACCGTGCAACCCGTCAACTGCCGTCCAAATAATTGATGGTGGCATTCAAATTAGATTTCACTCTTCAAAGGAGGCTTGCGACAGTAAGTATCAGCAATATACCCAGCTCGTCTGCAGCTCAACATGGGGCCGACACCGCGCTACCGAGTAAATTAACATGGGGGCCGATTTTAACAACTCAACCGACTGAACTCTGGACCCGTAGCGGTTCTGTGGATTGAGTCGAGATTGAAGGTGAGATAGACAGTACAGGCCACATGAGACCTGACGTCATACCCCAACTTTGATCTCATGGGGTTGGACTGGATCGGGAGGCTGCACATATTGGAACCACCTAAATGTACCATCTTCTAACTCATGTGCGCAATACCCGGAGACAACCCTGCACGAGCTCCGCTGGATAGCCTTCCACTGCTGTGGACCCGTATTTGCCAACGGACCTGGCCGCAAAAGCCGGATTGTGTCTCGTTCCAGATGCCAAACCAGTTTTTAGAAGAAACAGCTCAACATCCTAATTAGAACTACTTGTTTTTTTTACCAGGAATTAAACTGACTGTGGAAAGCTTGTGTTCCCCAACCGACTAACTACTTGGCATAGGCCACGTCTATTATGATGGTCGGAAAGGCCAGCGGAACTATCCGCTTTTGTACGGACTTTTCCACTTATTGCAATGAACACATCAATACTCTCCTTTCCTGTCAGACGACTTGCTCGCAAAACTCAATGAAGACAAATTTTTGGCGGAATTTGACCTAGCTGAGTGCTACCTGCAGATCCAAGGAGCGGAGGAATCCAAAGGACCCCTGACCATTAATATACACTACGATCTGTGTGGTGTAGTCTGACGTCGAGACATCGTCAACCATATTTTAAGAAATAGCGGAAACGACACTGAGGGATTTACTTAACGCTGCTCCTTACTTCAACACACTGGCCATCATGGGTTCCATTTCGGACGAATTGAGGCAACACCGCGAGTTCACCTTTCATTGTATTCAAAAATATGGCTCTAGAGTGTGAAGACAAAAATGTAACATGTTCCTGCTGTCGACAAAGTATTTTGTCTGCTAAATTGAGTATAATGACTGCCGACCAGGCTCGCAGAATATCGATGCCATCAACCGATTTCCAGTGGCTAGAAACAGCGTCCCTCAGGTCATTTATTGGCATCATCGGCTACTTGATTTGGTTACCACCAAACTTCAAGGCCCATTGAAACAACTTTTTACCTGAAGAAGAGGAGATGGTCAGCGAGACACCAACATGTCGTCGACTGCGGCAAGTTGATTCTGAGCTCAGGCTTGTTTCTCGACCGGTACGATCCGCCGCTGGAAATCGTTGTGGTATTAGGTGCTTCGAACCATGGAATCGGTGCAGTGATCAGTTGTATACATCGGCCAAAGGTAATTACAGCCAAATCGAAAAAAAGCTTTGGTGATCGTGTTCGCCATCAAGATGTTCCATAAAATTCTATAAGGCCATCAACCCCTTTAATGGGTGTTCCTGGTACAAGTTCAAATCTAAGTTCGGAAGATCAGTATTGCAACAGGAACCAGCAATTATGCGGTTCCGATAAACCGACCCATTACTTTACTACTCGCTACATCCAGTTCAGCAGCGTGAAGAGGTGAATGAGGGTTTCAGTTTGAACAAAGCAAGAAACTCGAGTAGCCAAAGGTTGAAATGTATTCAGCTAGATGTCGCCGAAACTAATCAATGGTTCCAGACGACGTACTCTCGAATGAGGGTTGTCTCGTCGCAACGAACTGTTTGAAAAACCGCAATATGGGAAAACTGAACAAATATCACTTCGTAAGTTTATTTATGTCGGCATGAATTGTCCTACGTTCTGGCACTGGTTGATTTGTTATATAAAGTTATAAGTTGTGCGCCCCATCGCAATCCAGTGTTCCCGAAATGCCCTGTAATCAGCGCATCCGTAACGACCTATTCTACCTCCGACAGCGTTTCAGTTGCTTACTCAAATAAACAACATACACGCAGAGCCCTTGAAACACCACCCATATATTTCACTTAACTCACCACACCTGGTTCACTGTCCTGTAAACATAGCGATTCCAATGTAGTGCTTTTAAATCAGATTACCACGATTGGATCAACCATATGGGGTTGACTTGTGAGTATTCTAGACATCCCCGAGAAGAGTGCTAGAAATCTACGCTGTATTGGTTTCAGTCCAAGAACTCGGGTTGTGGAATAAGCACTTTCGATTCCATGGTCATCATGCAAGTTTACGTATGTGATGTAGTGCTGTGATCGTACGTATGCGCATTCTAGGGCAAGTTAAAATGAACTACTGAGGCCATTTAGGTCTTATTTGACGAGGCCACCGGAGTATGGTGAGCAGAAACAGTCTGTCCCGAGGGTGACTTTAGTGAAAGCTGGAACAGAAAAATTGTCTTGTAGAGAAAAATATGGTATGGATCTACGTAGTATGGCTCTCTCGTTTTGCGACAGCATATCTGAAAGTTCCCGATTGTTTTTAATGGAAAATTTAACAAACTATCCACGCATTGAATCAAGTGGAAGTTTGCATCGAAATCAGCAGAGCGTAGCAGTAACGAAAACAGCGGAACATACGAAACAACCTAAGCAATTTGTGCACATCTTATCATGGTTCATATGGAATTAGCTTTGTCAAGCGGTCGCGACCGGATTGGTGTCAAAAGCCTAGAGACTCCACCTAAATCCGTGTAAGATCGGTATGGACGAGATGCTGATTGCAAGCAGCATCAAGTCTGTCACTACGATTCACATTTGTATACATATGGGTAAAAGAAACCGTCCAACTACGTTATGTAAGTTGATATTCTGTGCTTTTCTTTTGAAAAGTCGGTTAAACTCTCAGATGGAGCCTTTCAGGAAAACACGGATGCTTGGTCATTGGTTGGACAGCTGGAGATGACTACTCATATAGTCGGTTCTGCGAGAAATGTACTAAAACAAGCCTGTGAAGTGGGTCGGGTTGTGGGCTCCGAAATGTCTTCTCCGAAATCCGAAACCTCAATAGAACATTCAAAGAACCAACCAAGAAAGGTCTCTTCTGAGAGATGACCTCCAGTGAAGGTGGAATCTGATTGGGGTAACAACTGTGCAACAAGGCGTTGAACTATAAATCGATATTGAACGTTCCAGTACGAGCAATACGCTGAAACCTAACAGGTTAGTCTTTGAGAAACCTAACACGAGCAGGCCCATTTGAGAGACTCAGTAAAGAAATTTCGAAATTGAACCAGGATTATTCAAGCAAATCCATAGTGTGACCTAGAAGTCTGGACACCAAAAGCCATCCGCTGCACGTTTTTTGCGTTACCATGTAAAAGGTCAGAAACGGCTTCAAAACCGCCGTGACCAAACTTCACCAAACCGACAGTTGCTTTAGGATGATCCAACGACGCCGGTTCACGTTATTAGACAGAACAAGAGAAGGCAAACTCACCTGATGAGGGTAGACCCACAGTGCTAGAACAACGCCAGAATTTCGGAGGTCGACAAGCCCGATCGATCAACCGCAATTCGACAACGTATTCTACTGCCTAGCACGTCTGTTCATCCTAATTAGTCGAACCAAACCAGATCAGTTTGATTTTTCGACAGTTTGGAATGGTGAAACTTAATTACAAAGAAATGCATCAGACCCACTCTTCCTTAAGGTCATAATTCCAGCCTGTTCGTACTCAGCGAGCGACATGAATCCCTTGCTTCCTTCATCTTGTTTGAAGTCGCTGATTGTTGCTAACTTGAGCACTGCGTAGAAAAATTGGTCACTCGGACACTTGTAGTGTCTGTTAGTCTGTTCGGTAAGTTCGGGAGTTGGCTTACAACCTTTTCGTCACCAGTTGAGTGAACATCACCCAACGACGCACCGATGACGTCTCCTCGAGTCGTGGCGATGCGCTTGCGAGTCAGTTGCCAAGCTCGGGGAAGAGGTCAACAGTCAGCTGATCAACCATCAGCGCTAGTAACCTCGTTCGAAGTTGTGACTAGCCCCTATAACGACATAAAATAAGTTTACATGGCACCCCGTTAGTGATCTCTTACAGTGCAACTATGAATAGAAAAAGATATTGGCTTCGACAGCTTGTTGAGGTGTTCAGATACTGTGGTGCGTTGCGTTGCCCAGATATGATCGTTGGTTTTACTACGGCTGAAAAATCTGATTAGCCCAAAGGAAGGAAGAAATTTTCCCAAATGCGGTTAGTCTTTTTAAACAAATGATTCAAGCGTTGAGTGAGCTGCTTTGCCGGCGGTTTCTTGTAGAATATTGTATGTAGGAATAACTCTTCAATCTGATAACATACGACTGATATTCCCCGATGTCAGTAGAGAACCAGAACTTATAGCACAAGTTCTTCTGGTTTGGCCATGTCCCCTCAGAAAAATACACCGACAAATTCAGTCAAAAGATATAATCGACTGGCTAACTGACACATAAGGATAGGAGTACCAACATGCACCACTTATCTCCAGAGACTCCAATGGCTAACATTGGAAGCTTACAGAAGTGTAGAAATGAGTGGCCGTTTGCACACACTTTGTGCACATTGCACACTGCGTCTGACAGATTAAGGATGGCATAACAATTACGTTAGAACAGGCTAAAATAGAGTTTGAGAAGTTTGAAGGTTTTGTCCCATTTGGATATTGTCCGGTTGGCCTACCTACCCGATCCGTAAGTTGTTATAAAACCTGTTTCTTCCTCTTATTGGCCTTCGTACTGACGAAACAGTACGAAGCGATTGCATCCACCGGTCTCCATCTTCTCATTGTATTATGTAAGTGGTGTTTATAACGACCTACCCCGACATCTCCAGTTCACTCAAGTTGGTTGGTGAATAAGATATGAATCAGGTCTAGATATAACAGAAATTTCCCTATGTTGCACGGTCTGTAAGAAGCGGAATCATGAAGCGTGTACTTTATCCTTTGATGTCCTAAAAAACTGGAAACAGACATAAGCAGCTCATAATTTCTCGAAGACTTGAGAGCAGTATGGGAATTCTTATTTGAAGTAACGCTACCGGAATATCGTTGTATTTCATCTGATCAGAAAACGTCTCAACTAAAAAAGTCATCCAGCAGCTTCCAAGGGAAGCCCAAGTCTAAAAAGTTCAGACTGAACCCAAAAAACTACGCAGTAAGTCTAAGTGTTATTTGGACCGTCACCTTTACTCGCCCAACTGAACTGTTCATTTTTTGTTAACCAGATGGTGACTTAATGTAATGGAACGTCGCAGAGGATCCGTCGCATTCAGTTTTTGTTACAGTTTGTTATGCTTCCAACAGTCAGATCGGTTCTGCCTTAGAATTCCTGCCGCATACAAGCGTTAGCTTTAGATGAAACGTTTTAAGTTTCTATTCGGTTGGGTGGATATCATGATCACGGATTGAAACTACCATGTAAGATAAGATATGTCTGAGAGCAAGTGCTCCCAACATGACATTGTTGCGCTCTAGGGATTATTACTCCTTTGTGTACATACTAATGGAAATGTCTAGAAGCATGTTCCCACAACATGCTTCTGGTTCTTTTGAGGGAATTTCGCACTCGTTCATGTCACATAAGATATCTTGTGGCTTACATGTAATTGCGCTTCAGTTGATTGATGTGAAAAATCGGAAAGGGGAGAATATCATAAACGAGAGATTCAGCTTGGTTTCAGGTGAGTCACTCGGGAAAACCACACCGGTATGTAACTGAGTGCATTTGTCGGAAAGGGATACATTCGACGTGTCTATTTGTTAAATCAATTGAGAAATCCTGTACCTTTTATGATACAGGAGGAGGTACATTTTGTCTAGTGATGAAGTGGAAGTAGAATTATCAAAATAAGTTGTCACAGCTATCTGCTCGGAAGAATGAGCCTAGTGGGGATGCGGAAATTCGAATGTTGTGAACGGTGGAGAAAATTTGTCTCCAGCTTTCACTGCTAAAAATGTTCCAGTTAGACAACACGGATTAAGGAAAGTGGACGTTTTTAATGGGGATTTCGCCCCAAAGTGAAGCAATCCATGCTGAAAAGCCGAGGGGCTTCATTCTTATTGGGAATCATCAGCAGTGCACATCTCACGAAAATCCTGGAGATCTCGCTCCAGACTTTTCACGAGCCCCTCGAATGCGGCGTAAACCTCTGTGGTGATGCTTTTAGCAAATTCGTTCCATGTTTTACAGTGATACCAGCTGGTGATTACGTCCTTGAGTGTCCAAATCACCGAAGACTGCCACAACCCAGGTTTTCTTCGCAACTTCAAATTATTAATGTATATGGTAGCTCAGCTCACACGTAACGTGCAACATTACGTTTTATGAACGCACTGAGCATTCACCCGCTGCGTGGTCGATGCAGCCTTCTGCCTGTAGACGATTTGGGCTAACCGTAGCGAAACATCTTGTAACGCAAAAATCATGCAGGTTGCGGGCACTCACCTCCATTCTAGTGTGCGACTGCTGAGGAACTTTTACGGTTAGCTATTGGCCCGCAGGACAGGAGACGGGAATCAATCACACTGGAGTGACTGGATGCTAGAAAGGAAGGCTATAAGCTTCAGTTATTCAGTCACTTCATTATCAAATGTTATTGTTGAATTACGTTGTACGAATATGACCAAATCACACTGGAGACTACTAACCCATGGTATTATCTCGATACACGTGTTTATTGAAACCGTTAATACTTGGACACCTGTACGGTGTTTGTCGTCATATCTATCAGCAACCTGAAGGCCAATGGACGCAAAACGCTCCCATGGGCCCAGGTGGCAGCTATTTTTTCTGTTTTGTGCAGTTCGGTCTGGAATAATCAATCAGTGGTTCCAAGCACCCAGCGGTAAGAAATAATTTTGACGTAGGTTTTTTTAGTCCATGGTGAACTTTGAAGACTGCAAGGTCCTGTCAGCAGCTGTGAAACCGTTCCGTACGCTTACCAGTTCATAAGACGCGGAAACTAAGAATTGTTTTATGCTCTGATAGGTTCGTACTTTGTAACTTCAGCCCTTATGGTTCTTTTGAGATGCACGGCAGCTATGCACCGAGAGAGTAATACAGCCGGACGTTTATAATTTTGTTCTTTATGGCAATTATCACAATTATCAAATGATAGTCGGTTTGAAAACTGCGGTTCCAATTTCAACAAGGTCGCAGCTTGGAAACTACAGGTCGCATGGCGAGCAGATCCGGATCCCACCCAAAGAACAACAAAACAGGAAAAGCTATCAATCCTCCCTTTACTGACAAAAAGTATCCGGATTTCGGCGTTTGTGTGATCGAGTGTCACTACGAACTGTAAAATCCTGAACTGACTGTTAACGTTCTTTTTGTTCTCTTCCTTACCGCCCGTCATATTGAAATAATTCAGATAGAGAACAGAACATTTTGTATTCAGACTGGAACAAATCGTCCTCCTGTCTAGGTGTGGGCACCCTGGCAGAATCACAGCCCACGTACAAAAGTGAATTGCACACATACATGCCCCATCGGACGTCGCGTGGTACCATCAGGCGGGTCGCTTTCTTTGCTGCGTACAACAGGGCGAGTAAGCTAAAACAGGCTACCACTGGCGCCTCCCTTCTCTTTCACATACTTTTGCTTCCCCCTCTCCCCACCCCATTAAAAACCTCTCCCTGTAGGCCAAACAGTTAGGACTGATAACTCCACTCATCCTGCATCGGTTTTGCAAGCAACATCTGCGCGTCATCCGGCGCCAACATCCTCAGGTACCACGAAATCAATCTTCAAGCCCCGACACCGTCTATCTGGCTTCCTTCAGAGTTCGCACTCTGGAGCAGGCAGGAAAACAAGCTGCTCCTGCTCTCACACTGGACTCGCTTGACATTGATGGATGCTGTGTGTCAGAAACAAGAATTCAAGACGCAAGCACAGCGGTTGAGCTCACCGCCACACCACTCTCCACTCGCTTCCGGTTGCGCACCTCTGGAGATTTAGAGGCTTCCGTGGCAGGATGTAGAGAGGTTGGTATCGTCCTAAGTGACTGGCCGAAAGGAACCTTGCTGGAATCGATGCACGTTGATAGTCGACTCTGTCTGTCAACTTCTGTAAAGAACTCTAACAAGTAGGAAGTTGATCGCCTTTGATTTGCCGTGTCTGATTACAGCCCAACCGAATGTAGCTCCAACACCATCAAAGATAGGTTTTATGGCGCCTTGGATGCCCTTTTACTTCGAGCTAAAAGCTCAAATATCGTGATGGTTGCCGGAGATATGAATGCACAAGTGCACAGGCTTCGCGCATTTGAGACTCAATTAGGTGACCGACGTGGATTGGATTCGGTGCGTACGAACAATGGCGAACGATTGCTTCAGTTGTATGCTGACCATAGGCCTTTTTTATGCAGCACTAACTTCCGAAATAACCGATATCGTCTGCCAACGTGGTGTCCTCCAACAGCGTGCCAGCGACGAACCCAAATTGATCACATCGCCATCAGTTTCCGATTGCGTAGATCAACAGCTGACTGCCGCTCATTTTGGAACGTATCTGTGCATTCCGACCATGCGGTCGTCAGGAGTCAAGGATCAAAGTAGCACGACCGTCGTGAATAAAGAACGCCTCTACCGCTGGGACGAGCACTTCAAACAATAATTCTCGTGGCCACTCACTACCACTCATTTGGATCCTAAGGGTGAAGTAGAACCCTGGGCGGGGAAAATGGAAATCTCTGTGACCTCGAAGGTTTATAACTTCGTATGTTCTCTCAAACGCCACCGAGCTCATGGTTTGGATGACCTCCGACACACATTTTTCAAAGATGGCGGTGAAGTCCTCAGTCAGTGCTTGTCTAATCTGTTTGCCCGCATTTAGGAAATGAGTGGCCGTGACAACTGGGGAGAATCGGTGGTAGTGCCCAATTTCAAAAGGACCCATAGCGATTGTGGTAATCACAGGAGGATCAGCTTGCGCCCAGTCATAGCGGAACTCTTGGCGCCACTTGCGCTTCGCCTTACGGTGATCTGTGAAGCACTGACTGGAGTACAGCAAGTGTAATTTTGGCCTGGTGGGGGTTGCGTTGACCAAATCTTCACACCCCATCAGATACTGGAACAAAACGCCATACAATTTTGCTATTCCTGGATTTTCAAGGCTCTTTCGACGTTTGCACAGCAGGGAATATCCCTGAGTTATTTGTGAACTTTGCATGTTCGTCGTATTCTATGACTTCCGGGCGTGTGAGCCGACCGTGAAGTCTGGTGGACACGGAAAGCCAAGGAAATGGAAGAAGCCCCGAAATCCGCGAATGTCCGGAGATTATTTCAGCTGATCCGTGCGACCGGTCCCCAAAAACCAACTATGAACGAAACCATCAAGGATCAGAATGGAGCGATCATCATGAATAAAGAATGCCTCAACAGTTGGGCCGAATACTTAGGACAAGAATTATCGTGGCCACCAGCTGCTACTAAGTTGGAACCCACAGCTGATGCAGAACCCTGGACGGTGAACGCGGAACCCCCCAACGGCCTTGGGGATTTATTATGTTTATATGTTTGTATGTTCTCTAAAGACCCACCGAACTTCAGGTCCGGAAGACGCCCCATCCATATTGCTCAGTGATGGGGGTGAAGTCTTCAGTCAGCGCTTGTCTGATCTCCTTGCCTGCATTTGGGAAAAGGAGAGTGCCCCATACAACTGGGGAGAGTCGGTAATTGTGCCCATTTTCAAAAGCGGGGAGGAAATCACAGGGGGGTCAGCTTGACCTCGGTGGGAACGATATTATGGGCGTCAACTGTGCCCCATCGCCCTATGGTAGCTCGTGAAACACTGACACGAGAGCAGCAAGCGGGATTCCGGCCAGGCAGGGGTAGCGTTGATTAAATATTCACACACCGTCAGGTGTCCGAAAAACATCATACATACAAACGACCCACAATTTTAGTATTCACCGATTACCAAGGCGCATTCGACTAGGTTGACCGGTCTGTTCTCCTTGACACGCTTGTCCATCAAGGAGTGCCCCGGAATTGGGTAAGCACAATAAGTTCATCGTATTCTCAGACTTCCGGAAGTGTGAGAGTAAACTGAAAGCTCTGTAAAAGCTTCCGTACACAAAGCGGCGTCCGTCAGGGATGAACAGTCTATTCATTCCTATTTAATTTCGTGGTCGATGAGGTAATGTGAGGAAGGCTGGAAGGTTTTCAAAACCCCGGTGTTCAAATAGCCTCTGATGAAAGCCTTGTCTATCTGGAATATGCAGACAATATCGTCCTCGCCTTCAAACAGAAGGCGCAGGTGTTTTGGATGAACTGACCAATGTCATCCCGTCCTTTGGTATGCATTCTGAACCCACAAAGTGTAACGTCGTGCTCATGGACATGCAGTCACCGAACACGCCACTTACAATCCAGGGAGAGACGTTCGAAATTTTGGAGCATTTTATGTATCTGGGATGCTGTATTAGTTCCGATTGTAGTGTGACAGATGAGGTCAATGCATGAATCTGCAAGGCCCCGGTCGCGTTTGCTAATCTGAGACACCCATGGTGTCAAAACGTTATATCCCTGAATCTCAAGGGACGTGTGTATAAGGCTACAGTACGGGCTGTGTTGTTGTATACCTGAGACTTGGCCTGTTCGAGCAGTGGAACTGAGACGCCTTCGGATGTTCGACGATCGTTGTCTCAGGACCATAGCTCGTGTGGGTCGGTGACAGCAAATCCGTAACGAGACAAATATAAAGTGAGTTTTTGGTTGTGCAACGGGTACTTCTATCGAAGGATGTGTCCAGCACCAGAAGCCACGTTGGCTAGGCCATGTATTGCGCATGCCGAACCATCGTTTGCCGAAGAGTGCTGTTTTCTATGCCCAATTCAGAGTGGCGGAAGCAGACAGGTGGCCAACCCTTTACCTGGCAGCTGGGTATGAAAGAGATTACAAAATATTTGGGCGTTGTCGGTGCGACTCGCCTTCCAGGATGGGGACCGTGTGATCCCCACTGCGTTTGGTTAGAGACGCTGCAAGATATTGCTGCTAATCGATATCAATGGCGTTCTTGTTGTCAGTTTCTATCCAGATTGCCTGAATGAGCTGCTTGGAGGTGTAGGCACCTCGGAATGATTGTAGTATGCTAGCACTAATTCCCATTCCCGTCCACCTTCATTCTTTTCTTCACAATGAGGCTTTCAAATGATGGTTGTATATGAGCGAAACATCAGTGTTCAACACTGATGTCATGCTGTCGATGATGATGACCATATTTTCAGTTGATATGGTGTTATTTGTCTTATTCGTTTTCTCTTGTTTTTCTTCGGGCTATCCCCATTGTCCTCACCCCTTATTATTGCTGACGAGACTTGTCAATCGGCGTTAACTCAATGACGTGCACCACCGGATCGGTGAACTCGTCAGACATACTTCCTGATGTTGTAGAATTCAGTGTACCATGCCTCACCTCGTGTGCCCCAGCCAATTAGTTGCATGTCTTCACTGGTTCGTTGGAGTTCGGGGGACCGCCGGACGCTTCCAGTCAATCGCTTTTCGTGTGAACGGTTTCTTCGCACCGTCCCTTGAGAATCGTTCGATTCGTGGTAGGGTTCTGTCTTATTGTTGTTCGACGGCGTGTCATGCTGTGGTAATGTTGGACTTCGGGTCGACATTGTTTTGGTTCTATACGAACCAACTATCTACGCGTGACTCAATACCAGGAGGCTTCTGGTAGCAATCAGGGCGAGTATCTAAAAATGCTGCCGCCAACGTTAGATATAAAGCATATAGGTTTCACTCATATCGAAGTTCCCCTGTTATCTGATAAAGTCTTCTGATACAGAACGATGGTGTCTTAGAAAGAACATTGAAATCGAAGGTGTTGGTTGGTATCATCTGTCGGGTCACACTTATAGCAACCTTGCAGAGGCGACATAAGCCGGTACAGAAAACAGGTAATGATTAGTGTACAAAACCTACTGCTTTATAATTATGCCTGAAGTACTCCGACTCAAAGATGAATTCAAGAAGCTTGGTTATACGGTCAATCGGAACAGGCAAGAACCAGCGTTCACGGAGTTCCCGAAAGTCTGCTTTGAGAACATAAGAGCATGAATCTGTGGGACGTATTTGTCCGTCATCTTGAGTTTTGACCTTTAAATGACGTCCGGATCGTTTCTGACCTGTTTTGGAGTCTGACGTGGCTGAAATGCAGTTGAACATGCTGTGATTCGCATGAACCGCCACGGCACTCTCCAAAATGAGTGACTTATCCTTTATAAAGAAAATCGAGCGATTCGGCTAATTGGATGTGTCTAGAAACAACAGTCCATTTCGTGGTGTTTCTGGTCAATTTTAACCCCGAAGAAAAATTCCTTACACCCGTCTCAAATAGCGTTATATCCTTACGTGTATGCGACTTTCTCGTAGGGAATGTTGCGCTCTATCGGAGGGTGTGGGTTTTGAAGCTCTGCTGCAGATGACGGGCAGGTTGCTGTAAAATGGGGAAATGCGAATGACTTTCACACTCAACTGTTTCCGATAACTGCACATGTTCGCGAACAATGATTCGAAAAGTAACCAGAAGACTTCCTCCTAGGGTACGAGCCCACATTTGCAAAGAGCCTCGCTCTCGTTGGAAGTAAGTACTTAAGCAGCGCAACAGACGACTATCTGTTCATTAGGGAGGGGTAACATTCAGGTTCCGTACACGATAGGAGCGTTATTATTGACATAGGCAATAAAGTATATCTGAAGCACAGTTACATCGATTTCGTATACACGCGTCATTCTATTACCAACCCAACCGCTTCAATATACAAAGGCTCCTCAAGACCCACTCTAAAGTACAGAATTGAGTCTCGTTAAAATCACAAGTATCCTGCTAACATAACCAGAAAGTTCTTTTGATGGTGGTGAAGGAGCACAAGAAAGGGAAATAGTTTGGATGAGGTAATCAGTGTATTCCACAAAATGTCGCGAATGAAAATAGAGGGCAAAAACAGGGTAGAACCTTTTCTCACCACTAATCGGGCAGTAAAAAGTTAGCAAGTGAAAATACCCCACCCTAACCCCGCTTCCTGGAAAGACGGTAGCAGAGCAAAGTGTGACACCACAAGAGTAAGCATCGGCAGCAGAAAAAAAGCAATCTGATCCGGGCAGATCAGTAACGTGTGATCGGAAATCGATACATCAGCGGTGTTCGTGAAAAAAGACAAAGTCAATCGTAGGTAACGACACTGCAGTTAAGCAAACAGTTAATGGAAGCAGACAATCGCGAAACCCCATGATCTGCAGAGGCAAATAAGTGAACAGTATGGAGGAACAGGGGTGAACGCAAAAGGATGATCGGAAAAAGAGACCAGAGGTGGTCTCGTGATAAATGTGTGTATGAAGAAAACGCACTGAAACAAACGGGTTTCATGAATCGCATTGTGCTGGGAGAACGGGTTCATGTTTACACAGGGACAGTAGAGATAACTCACATATATACATACACCACTGATAAAGCGTGTAGGCAGCACGTTGAAATCTCACATGACACAATCATCAGAAGTATACTACACCAAGGCTCCTGACGTTTGTTGGGGCAACTGAGGTACAGGCGAGTTAGCTGCGGAGTGGAACACGGGACCATACTGAAACACAAATTAGGTCCGGGAAGAAAGTTACTTTTAGTCCCCACGGACGGCTGATTCCTGTTCTATGTGTTTTTGAGCTTGCCGTTGAGCAAGCAACTGTTGTCGTCTTTGGTGGTATTGCTGCATCTGCTGCAATCTAGATGTTGGTCCGGACGTTCTAATGACAGTTGGGGGAAGTAGACTGGGAGAACTTCGGGTTTCGGTGGAAGATATAGAAGTGGCAGAGAGACTACGAGAAATTGAGGACGTTATCGATGATCGCGGTGCAGCAAGATGGGCCGTGTCAGATGATCCTCGATGGGTTGGAGTGCATGTAGCTCGTTTCCCGAGTTGCCACGTGCCCCGACTTTGATGTGCCGGTTGATTCCACACCATCGACACACTGGATGTAACCTGGGTGGTGGAGGACACAGATGCCGCACTCGATGTCGGTACTGACTGTGTGGTACCCTGTTCTTTAGAATCGCTACTTTCCAACAAACTCTTGAGTAACTGAGAAGCCGGATTTGGAGCCACACCAAAGCCCGACGGTCCGCATTCCGCTGATTTCATGCGCCCAACGGATACATTAGATGACACATCCAGGAAATAGGCCGCTTGATTTGAAGGATCGCACGGAATCGCCGTAGGTTGGGGGGTCAGAGTATTTCTGTACACACTTGTAACCACTGGCAATTGTGTTAAGCAGGGGGAATGGAGAGAAATTGGAGTGACATTAACAAAAGTAGAATTCGGGGTTGTTGGAGGACATACTAAACCGGACGGCTCCGGAGATTTAGGGAGGATTTTACGGAAAGAATGATACTTGTGAACGACGGTGCGCTTGTTCGGACAGCCAACAATTGGTAGTCCGGTAGAGTTGCTCAAGTCGGACACACTAAAAGTCTGTGACAAGCTGGTAGCACTGCTGCTGAACGTTGGAACCGTTGTCCCTCCAGAGCTCAGAGGTGACGGTGTCCGACCGGCCTCACAAATGGCAGCAGCTACTTCTCCAAATCGGCTCATGATAGTGGGTTCTTGGACAACGACGCGAGTGGCCACTTGGTTCGGAGTGCAAGAATCAACTGTAAAAAATTAACAAAATAAAAGGTTAAGCAACAAACTCAGAAGAGTCCTTGTGATGAACTGTTCGAAAAAGTAAGAGTAAAACAAGAAGTAGGACCACATGACAAACTGGAGTCTGTTTGGCTCAAGATGAAGTAGATTAGAGGCAGACTGGCTTTCTATTATGATAAGCGAAATATTCATGGCAACTGCCAGCATGATTTTTGGATGCTCATGCAAGATACTACAAGGTTTTGTCAATAGTTGATACTGGAGTCAGATTGTGCGATCGCTTCTGCGAAGGTGAGGTTACATAAGAATGGAGATTGTGCGTTTTGGAGAAAACGAAATCAAAACAAGCAAGCAAATACCGTTAACAGACGCTAGTCGGGCAACCAAAAACAGTTTGCTTTGAAGCAACAACCGAAACTGACGTCTTAAATTTGAGTGATATATTATTTATATCAAGAGGTAACCTTGGCGAACTGGAAGCTCTCAGTTTTGCAACTATTACACGAACTGGTACACAGATGTTGGGTCCTATCCACTTCGCGAAAAGACTTTATCCCCTGTGAGGTCAAAGTATCCCCTTTGCCCATAGTCACCTTTTAGGGAGGATTATTGTATACGTAGAATGGGTCGCTTCAACGGTGTTCAAAAATGGCGCGAGATCATCGTACGAACACCATCGTAGCCACCATAGTGCGGTAGCCATATTGTCCAGTGCTCGCTGGCATTACACACACAGCTTGACCGATTACCGGAAAACCGATTCGTGAGAAGCAACCTGGGTTTCGCCCTGGACGAGTAGGCGTTTCCCCTAGCTTCACCTTGAGATAGGGGGCAGAAGAGAACTTTTCCTTCCAACGACCAACATGGCCGTTTTCCCTGGTCCGAAGACTGCTTTTGATTCAGTCAATGATCCGAAACTGTGGCAGTGCCCAGCGAATAAAGGTATTCCAGCTATAATCTTGCCTCCTGTCAAGGCACTGTACGCTCACTCCTGTGAATGCGGACGTGTCTGCGGTAAGCTGGCGCATGAATTCAACACGCATTGTGGTGACAGACAAGGATCCGCCTATTGGCATTGCCGGCAAGGTGATACGCTCATTTAAACTGTCATGACCGCCCCGACACTTCGGAGGCCGGAACGCCCACAGGGCACTATAGTGTTCTTTGGCAATGGCAAGAGATGGTGGTGCTCACGCCATCGCGGATTGTTATACGGAAAAAAATTTGTCAAAACAGAGAGATATTTCGAATACGCTCCAATAATTTCCGTGCTTCGGCTACCACGAATAACTTCCCCCAAGGATTTGTACAATCAGAATGATTACAAAGGGCACGGTACACTACCAGAGTAAATAAACGCGGAACTCGATTCAACTTATTCGTCGCAAGAACACGACCTTATCACGGTGTGGCGGTTTGGGTACTTCTATGACACTGAGATATACTCGGGGGAGCACACTTTGATACAAGCAGAATTTCTCATACCCGGCTGGTCGTTGGATAGAGGTCTGATGAACATGGTCTCTTGATCCTCCAGGTTGAACGTTGGAAAAGGCACGGCGATCACCCAATTAACAAAACTGTACTACAATAGCAGTATGTCATATTCATCGCCAGCATTACATCGATGTCCAACACCGATCCTTCGCTGCCGCACAACCATGATTTGTTCGAAATCTCATTTGTGCAGAAAAAGAATGAAAGTGGATGGGGAAGGAACTTACAGTCTACCACATTCAATCCCGGGTGCCTACACCTCCAAGCAGCTCATTCAGGCAATCTGGATAGAAACTGACAACAAGAACGCCATTGATATCGATTAGCAGCAATATCTTGCAGCGTCTCTAACCAAACGCAGTGGGGATCACACGGTCCCCATCCTGGAAGGCGAGTCGCACCGACAACGCCCAAATATTTTGTAATCTCTTTCATACCCAGCTGCCAGGTAAAGGGTTGGCCACCTGTCTGCTTCCGCCACTCTGAATTGGGCATAGAAAACAGCACTCTTCGGCAAACGATGGTTCGGCATGCGCAATACATGGCCTAGCCAACGTGGCTTCTGGTGCTGGACACATCCTTCGATAGAAGTACCCGTTGCACAACCAAAAACTCACTTTATATTTGTCTCGTTACGGATTTGCTGTCACCGACCCACACGAGCTATGGTCCTGAGACAACGATCGTCGAACATCCGAAGGCGTCTCAGTTCCACTGCTCGAACAGGCCAAGTCTCAGGTATACAACAACACAGCCCGTACTGTAGCCTTATACACACGTCCCTTGAGATTCAGGGATATAACGTTTTGACACCATGGGTGTCTCAGATTAGCAAACGCGACCGGGGCCTTGCAGATTCATGCATTGACCTCATCTGTCACACTACAATCGGAACTAATACAGCATCCCAGATACATAAAATGCTCCAAAATTTCGAACGTCTCTCCCTGGATTGTAAGTGGCGTGTTCGGTGACTGCATGTCCATGAGCACGACGTTACACTTTATGGGTTCAGAATGCATACCAAAGGACGGGATGACATTGGTCAGTTCATCCAAAACACCTGCGCCTTCTGTTTGAAGGCGAGGACGATATTGTCTGCATATTCCAGATAGACAAGGCTTTCATCAGAGGCTATTTGAACACCGGGGTTTTGAAAACCTTCCAGCCTTCCTCACATTACCTCATCGACCACGAAATTAAATAGGAATGAATAGACTGTTCATCCCTGACGGACGCCGCTTTGTGTACGGAAGCTTTTACAGAGCTTTCAATTTACTCTCACACTTCCGGAAGTCTGAGAATACGATGAACTTATTGTGCTTACCCAATTCCGGGGCACTCCTTGATGGACAAGCGTGTCAAGGAGAACAGACCGGTCAACCTAGTCGAATGCGCCTTGGTAATCGGTGAATACTAAAATTGTGGGTCGTTTGTATGTATGATGTTTTTCGGACACCTGACGGTGTGTGAATATTTAATCAACGCTACCCCTGCCTGGCCGGAATCCCGCTTGCTGCTCTCGTGTCAGTGTTTCACGAGCTACCATAGGGCGATGGGGCACAGTTGACGCCCATAATATCGTTCCCACCGAGGTCAAGCTGACCCCCCTGTGATTTCCTCCCCGCTTTTGAAAATGGGCACAATTACCGACTCTCCCCAGTTGTATGGGGCACTCTCCTTTTCCCAAATGCAGGCAAGGAGATCAGACAAGCGCTGACTGAAGACTTCACCCCCATCACTGAGCAATATGGATGGGGCGTCTTCCGGACCTGAAGTTCGGTGGGTCTTTAGAGAACATACAAACATATAAACATAATAAATCCCCAAGGCCGTTGGGGGGTTCCGCGTTCACCGTCCAGGGTTCTGCATCAGCTGTGGGTTCCAACTTAGTAGCAGCTGGTGGCCACGATAATTCTTGTCCTAAGTATTCGGCCCAACTGTTGAGGCATTCTTTATTCATGATGATCGCTCCATTCTGATCCTTGATGGTTTCGTTCATAGTTGGTTTTTGGGGACCGGTCGCACGGATCAGCTGAAATAATCTCCGGACATTCGCGGATTTCGGGGCTTCTTCCATTTCCTTGGCTTTCCGTGTCCACCAGACTTCACGGTCGGCTCACACGCCCGGAAGTCATAGAATACGACGAACATGCAAAGTTCACAAATAACTCAGGGATATTCCCTGCTGTGCAAACGTCGAAAGAGCCTTGAAAATCCAGGAATAGCAAAATTGTATGGCGTTTTGTTCCAGTATCTGATGGGGTGTGAAGATTTGGTCAACGCAACCCCCACCAGGCCAAAATTACACTTGCTGTACTCCAGTCAGTGCTTCACAGATCACCGTAAGGCGAAGCGCAAGTGGCGCCAAGAGTTCCGCTATGACTGGGCGCAAGCTGATCCTCCTGTGATTACCACAATCGCTATGGGTCCTTTTGAAATTGGGCACTACCACCGATTCTCCCCAGTTGTCACGGCCACTCATTTCCTAAATGCGGGCAAACAGATTAGACAAGCACTGACTGAGGACTTCACCGCCATCTTTGAAAAATGTGTGTCGGAGGTCATCCAAACCATGAGCTCGGTGGCGTTTGAGAGAACATACGAAGTTATAAACCTTCGAGGTCACAGAGATTTCCATTTTCCGTCAGGGGTTACAGCAACGCCATAAGTACAAACGACCCACAATCTTGGTGTTCCTTAACTTCGAGGTGCATTCAGTTCTATCGATCGGTCAGTGCTCGTAACTACACTTGTTCAACGGGGGATGCCCCAGAAGTTTGTTAACATAATCCGGCCCCTATATTCACATACTTATGGGCGTGTGAGCTCTCCAAAATCTTCCCTACAAAAAGTGATGTCTGATAAGGATGTCCACTTTCTCGATTCTTGTTCAAATTCATCATCGATGAAATAATGAGGGCACTGGAAGGTCTTCAGTTCGTTGCTGGTGAGAATCTTTTGAATCTGGAGTACGTAGACGACATCGTCCTCATCTTTGAAGACGAAGCCCAAGCGCAAGCTCTGTTGAAATAACTGACCACCATCATACCATCTTCGGACATGCGCCTTGAACCGTCAAAGTGCAGTCATGCTCTCGAACTTGCAGTCCCTGGACAAACTCCTCGAAATTGAAGGAGAAACACTGGAGGTTGTGGAAAATTTTCGCACCCTCGTAGTTGCATTGACTCCAACGGAAGTGTGTCTGATGAAGTCCATACACGAATCTCAAAGGCCCGAATCAAGTTTGCTAATTTGCGTCAAAAAGGTATATTCACTGGGCCCCGAGGCTTGCGTATACAAGGCTACAGTAAGGGCTGCATTGGTGTATGGTTGAGAGACAGAGCCTCTGCGGACAGATGATCTGAGGCGCCTCCATGTTTTTGAGCACCGACACCTGAGAAGCGTTGCTACTGTCGGATGGCGCTGACGGATTCGTAGCGAAGTAATTAGAAAACGGGTATTTGGTTGTGCACCAGGCACTTCAGTCGCGGAAAACATCCAGCAACATCAGTCGTGGTTGTCTGGCCATGTGATGCTCATGCCGAAACACCGTGTACCGAGACGAGTGTTGTTCTCACTGCGTCCTTCGAAATGGCGCGAACTGCGAAGTGGACGACGTATGACTTGGTAAAGGGTATGAAAAAAATATTACGTCAAGTTTAGATTTTGGTGCGGACTGTCTTCCGGGATGGGGTCCCCGTGACCCCCTTTGCGCAAGAAATGGCGACCAATCGATCTCAGCGGTGTTCGTGCTGTTGGTTTCTTTCCAGATTGTCTGAGTAAGCGTTTGGAGGTGTAGGCACCTCAGGATGTTTGTGATGGGTCAGCACCAAATCCTTCTATAACCCACTCTTTTCACTTCTCCATACTTCAACTGTTTAAGGGTAATAAGACGAACTTTTTGGTTGTATGGCAGTGAAGCATCAGTGTCAACACTGACGCTGATATCTGATCATTCATTGATTAATCGCCCACGTGAACAGCGCTGTGCTGTGTGCATATGCCTACAAAACTACGCATCTGATTTGGTTAACGCAGTCAGTGTGGTGATTTGGCTCTACGGGATTCCAGGCAAGGTGTCGTGGGATTTTATTGTCTACAATACAGAAGCCATCAATCTCTTAGTCTTTTGGAACTCTTCGCATAACATCTGACGTTGACGCAGGTTATACAAAAGACCGCGAGGCAGTACCTCTGGGACTTTGAATTAGCAAGACTGCAATTTGTTATTTGAGGAACACCCTTCATGAGCATGGTCTGTCGATCCAATCTAAGATTGTTCCTACAAAGGCACGTTTAATGAAGAGCGGATGAGCGGAAACACAGTGTAGCCATTGGTATGAACGTTTCTTTCCGTAAATACCTAAGGTAAAAGCATGGCTTCCTTCCTGTGGTTTACCATTCCAGGAAACCAATGGTCCTATGTTTATTTTCTGTGGTGAACTTGATGCTGTTATGCTGCTCGTCCATGTACGCTAAAAAGGCTTCTTTCGCAATGTGACTGCGTGGAGGAGCCGAAAATGTAGGAGTGGGTAAGGTTTTGTAACGCTCTCGTCTTGGTGTTAGTGGCCACGCGTGACACAAAAGACGCCATAGCAACACCATTAATTTTTAGTAGAGAGTATTTGAAAAGGTGAAAAGTGCGGTTGTTATTGATCAGGTGGCTGCTGATCTGTTCGCCGAGCTTGGCAATTGACTTGCAAACGTTTCGTCACCATACGAGGAGACATCATCAGTGCGCAGTTGGGTTGCGGTTGTTAGGCGAAGCTCCACACCCTCAATGATGTCAGCTGGCGACGGCAGGCTCTTGTTTTCTAACGAAACACGGTTATTCAAAATGGAAAGCTAGATCATTAAGCACTCCTGGGCTATTATCCTAATAGAAAGCGAATTCGCATGAAACTTGCGACCACTTCGCCCCCAGTGAGAGACAGAATTCAGGATCTTACTGAAGTCAATGTCATCTGAGTGAATTCGTGCAATCCGTTGATAAGCTTCGACATTGCTTGCGGGATATTCCGAAAGGTCGCAAGTAGCAAGGTTGGTGCAGCGAGCGAGTGGGTGCGTAGGGAGGCCCGTTTTGTGGACCGACCTGGTCGGTCGGTTTTTGGCGCAAAGGCGACTGACCAAGTCTAGGCTTCAGTGCACGTAGACATGTGTTCAAGCTTAGTTTGAACTTGCTGAACACGAGAGGACTTCGCTGTTTTCCTGCATTCTTGTGTGACCTAAGTGTCGCATATTCAACCATTCTGGACTCATAATCCCTCCGGTTCGTAACCACTGTGACATCGTCTTTGTTTGCTGTGGAAACGTGGATTGATTCATAAAAGTTCAATGCCACAAACTCCCCTCTGGAAGCTATTCTTTCTTTAGTAAGCTATTTATCCGCAACTTTGTTTCATCACATTTTTCGGATGGGTTAAAAAAGAACTGGCTCCACAATGGAATAACATCAAGGAGCACTGATCATTTTCCGAACACACTAAAGTATAACCCATGTTGCACAGAAAATAAAGGATCCACAGCCAAACGAATGCAACTTCTAGACACAAACAGGTAACCGGAAAGCCTGTGGGACAGAAGCCCGTCCACTGTAATGTGTTTTCGCATGTGTAACTCGCACAACGCTTTTTGATCAACCATGTGCTGGTAACGACCACGTGAACAGCCCATGACTTGGTGAACAGTTTATGATTTAGAGATTAACACAGTCGACCTAACTGCCACCTAATCGGATGGGGATCCCAGTGAGACAATAAGCCAATGGATATTGGGACTGACAGAGACAACCCAGTCACGCAGACAATTGCACTCCTAAATCAAGCTATCGCTATCAATCCGTGGCTGTCACACTTCATAAGAATAAGTAGACAGACAAGAACTTGTTATGTAAGCGCCTCCAATACATGGCAGTAACCCCTCCTTATTCCCCTATTTCTCGATGAACAAGTGCAGCAGCTGGAGCCACTGTAACCGCAACACACGGCTTACAGTAACTGAAATGGACTGAAACTTCTATTTCTGTAATATGACGTCACCCGGATGAGATCTCATTCCGGACTACCTCGGGTAGAATTGCTTGCGGACCTTGGACTTGGCACTGGAATTGGGTTACTCCCCCACTTATTCGGGGTTTCATAGTAGCTACCATGGCCTTGGGTTGACTGATCAAACTTTGGCTCCTTTTCTTACAGAATTTTACAGAAAATCTTGAATTTATAGTCACAAACTCATCATTCTTACAGTACTTATTTTGGTCAGTTAGGAAATGTTTCTAGAAAGATCGACAGCCAACGCACACAAAAGTTCACACAAGAGAGGTGATTATATGGACAACTGCAACCCTGAATCCTTTGCATAAACAAGAGACATCGGCAGACAATGCACAAACTTAACTTACAGGCAGGGCGTGCGACAGTAGGAAGTCCGCGCAAGACAGTGAATCCGGATGTTGTCAATGGGGAGGCCAGGGATGACATGTGGCCTGAGGTCGAAAAAAATGGCCGAACATGTGACCAGGCGGGTTTGTAGGTACGGATTGGGTTTAACACTGGTGGGTTACCACAGAGATAAGGTATCTCGACTGTCGGGCGATAAACTGCGGTAGGAAGAAGACTTCCATCGGAAGAGCTGGATGGAATACGTGAAATAAACGTAGGATCTGAGGACAATTCAGAAAATACTTTGTTACCAACAGTCTTCAATTCAAAATCATCGGTCTCCTCATCGTCACAGGAAATAAGAGATGGTGCATCGTGTCTGTTGGTTTCTCCTACAGTCGCGGAGACGGGATAAAAGCCAGGGTTAAATCTGACGGAGCCTGTGGTCGAATGAGATGAGCTGCTGGAGAATTCTTGATTAGGCATGAGCTGGACTGACTGCCTGCTCTGTATGGTGGTTGGCTCTGTGTTGATTGGCTACAAAAAATGTGGTCACATAAAGTGCATCATGAGATTTGAATCGCAGAAGACAGACAAAACGCAGGGGAAAAACGAGAAACAGGAACGCTATAATTTGAATCCGGCAATTATGCGCACTAACAGGAACAATAAACGATCACAAACCTTTCTAATAGACTGCGCAAGATCTGGTGACAATTATTCTGATTGAGCACAAGTACCAGCTGTGTATAATGGAAAAACAACGAGAGGAGCAGTGGTTGTAATCACCTAATGTGCAAGTGAAGGATATTAGGTTAAATGACTAGGCAAATGACCACATGTCATAGTTGAAGTAAAACAAAGGATGTCCAGTTGTTTCCGTGGCCCATCGTTCACTCGCAATTATTGAGGTTGAGAGTGGGGTCACCGTTTGTGTTGAACAGTAGTCTCCAACTTAACTAGCTCCGTGTAACCCTTTTGGGCATAGACATGAGGTCCATCCCTCCTTCAACAGTTTCTAATTCAAAAAGTGGATTGCAATATGAGAGCAATTTTGACATATTCGGACTTATGTAGCAAAATGCGCAATACCACACTGACGCCAAATTGACACTTCAGAAGCTTGGGCGCACAAAGCTCTGGCGTCCGGTTGCTCTAAAAAGGTTCCCTAAGTCGAGGAACAAAACTGGTAGAACACGGGCCGAGACTCAGTACTTCATGCTGGTCCCGTAGAACGGATGGCTCAATTTTGGAAGTGAAAACGCCAGTGACAGTCACTAGCTTGAGCAGTCAAATAAACCTATCATTGTAATTCACTTGCAAAAGCGTAGAGTATCCATAGATCTAAAATTGATAGTTCGGTATTGTTTCGTGGGGCAAAATAAAATATCGTTAAAAATATTTCACAAATCTAGCCACAAGAACGGCCTGGTTACACATAAATCCTGGGAGGCACGGTTAACTTCGATCTGGGTATGTTGAGCGGCAGTACGGCTGTAACAGCCAAACGGTATCTTCGAGTGACGCGCAATACCAGAACCTCCGGGAAGGCAAAACAAAGTCGGAGCTGGGTTTCTATACGGTACTATTAATGTAAAACATCAATTCACAAAGTATACAAACCTCGACATTAGATACTCGTCCACAACAAATGGTCTACTTGGACTATAAAAGTACGAAACAAATGAGCAAACAGGCTCCCACGTGAGACAGTCACGTGCGTAAGGTCGGCAACAAAATGACTGGATGACCTCAAGATCAAATGATTGAAGTGGTAGGGACAAACAAACGCCAGCTCATACGCACGCACTAAACACAAAAGTGGAGCGGGGGTTACAAATAGGGACAGAAGAAACGTCGGGTATTTCAAATGCCAAAGTAATGAACGATAAACTGCCCGCCAAATGCTCCAGGTTGACTCAGCGGGCGCCCCGGTTCTGGCACTCCACCTATGCTCAGCTACTTTCTACGGTACTCCATCCGCCACCGGCACGAATGGTCCGAGTCCACTCCTGCCACAAGTGTCGGTTTCGATAGAGTACAAGCCCAATCGAGCCTATCCAGTAAACATACCTTTCTACTGTCCTTCTTGAGAACGCTGACCACCATTCTAACATGCGGGGTTCTTACTAAGCCATCTGAGCTAGCCTCACAACCATCTACTACAACCAGAGTCCATTTTTCATGAGGCATATCTCCACCAGAGGGTAGAGCCTCTTTCCCCACCCTGCCTGCTTTAAGCAATACATATTGGTTGTAAAGTAGTGACCAAGCTACAACCTTCTGTAGCTTCACCCAAAAGGAAAACCGGACTATTAGTAGGCACACGTCATCATTTCGCTCGAGTTGGTTAACATGTGCTACAAAGCTCTTCGACTCGAGCCCTTCGGGCTGCGTCAATCGATGCTATGGAGGCCAATTACTCCCTAGTTCGAGTGAAAATCTTGGTCCGGTTAACCATCCACGCAGCGGGCTGAGGTTGTATGTCCCTCGAGAGACAACGTCGGTTGGATTGCTCTCCGACGTTACGTGTCTCCATTGAGCAGGTGACGACACACCACGAATAATTGTTAGTCGATTTGCAACAAAGGCGCAAAACCTACAAGGTATGTTATGGACCTAGTAGAGAACTACCATGGAGTCTGTCCAAAACACAGTATGCTGGAAGTAGCCCTTTTTACTTGCTCTAATTAGATCTGCTAATTTGACCACCAAACACACAGTTGTCAACTCTAACCTTGGTATTGAAACGAACTTGAGGAGGGACACCTGCGCCTTCGAGAAGACAAGCGAACAGCCAGAAACCTCACCATTCACCGTGAAGCGAGCATATGCTACCACGCTATATGCATTCTCCGATGCATCACAAAATACATGAAGTCCGGCATGTGGAACACCACTAACCTCAGAAGGCTTTATGCACCTGGGGAATTGCAAGTAACGGAGGCCACGAAGGTTAGATAACGAATTCTCCCAGCGAGTGCGATCGGTATCGTTAAACGGGTCGTCCCAAACAAGTCCACTTTTGCACAAGAATAACGCAATCGTATGTGAGCCACAAAAGAAGCATATAGAAAGGCAATCTATCCGCAAACACCGCTATAGCACCACTCATCCTTGAATAAATGAAGCCCAGTTGCGACAAGGTGTGATCAAGTAATAGGAACCGTATGAGCAGTTGGTCCGGCAAACAACAGTAGACTTACACTAATTAACGGCTCACTGGATGTATGAGTAGCTAATGAAGAGTTACAGGTAGTATCTAAGGTTTTCCATGAAACCAGGTTGTTATTGCAAGGAACATTTTGACTTCCTCCATTGCCAGGTCGTTTAGGCCTGCAAAAAACACCAGGCGATGCTATCTCCCCCAGCGCTTTAGTTGGCGCACAGTAAATTAACGGGGGGAGATGGAGTTCTGTAAAACTGAACCGACGACAGAGTGAAGTTAAAAGATATTATTGGACAATAGGTGACTGCCATTAGCTCTGTAAGTTCCAACCAGATGTTGACGTGGACATCTGGGATAGAGACCTCATGTTGAAACGGATGCGAAATAGTGCTACAGTAAGCAAGACAAAGTAGAACACTTCCAAGATTACCTAAACCGAGGAAAATTCGTAGAGAGGGGCTATTGGCAAGGCATAAGATAGAGGAATGTAAGGAGTAAGGTGTCGGGACAAAGTTCCGGTTACCTCGAGAATACGGTGATCGAGTACAGGTCCTTCTTCTGGAGGTTAGCGACATACGTATACACGTCCGCTAATGATAATGAGGCTATTTGCTCGAGGAAACGAAAGGTGTGGATGTCGGACTAATCTTTATTCGGAGCTTTACTTACACTGAAAAACACTCGCTAATTTCCCCGCTTGCGTGAACACATGACATGTTCGGAGGGAGCAAGGTTAAAGTATAGCCACCGTAACCACAAAGCTTGCAAGACATTATAGTAGATAACACCAACCGAAAGATGTAAAACAACCAAGTCAACAGTGTGTAGTCAAAAGAAACCAGAACGATCAGGCAAATCTCAATGATCATTCTATTAAGACGTACCTGTGCTTGCGATTGTGACCGAGATGTCAACGGCTGTGGCGACTGAACTCGTGATGGTGACTGAGAGAGCACCTGCGCAGGTCGCGCTTCGGTCGGAGACAATGCAGGTCGCCCAGAACCATCGTGTAACCGCTTTAGTTTAAGTAGCTGACTTGCGCTCAGCGCGGTGGCCGGGGTACGGCTATCGTCCAAATCAGCCTGAGCGTCAGCTTCACCGGGGACGGTGGGTGACACTGAACGCCGGTCGCTAGGCTCTGGAGCATTGATTTGAAAATGGATGATAGTTTCTGCTCTGCTAGACTCTGCAGATTTTACTGGGGGTGTTTGTTCGGGAAGAGTCTCGACGGTGAAAGGCACTGGGGGCTACGAATGGAAATCGGTTGAAAAAGACATGTAGCGACCACAAAATTCCAACAAGTTGCAGTTTGTTTAGTGGTGCATACAACCAGTGAGATCCGATATTCCCTGAGCCTGATAACGGAAACCCAACAATGCCGGTCAATAAAATTTTGAACGTCAGGTGGCTACTAGGTGTTTCTATAAGTAGACAAACACAAATGCGGTTTAACAACCCTATCGGCGCCGCGGCCCCAAAAAAGAGAAATCGATCGCCATGGGAATCAGTACTGTAGTTATAATCACTTGGAGCGAACCCATGGTCAGAAAGTATCAGTGTCATGTTCTAAGACAACCAGCTTTGATGTGACAAGAAATGTGACACGGAAGTTGGAGACAAGAGCGGATGCCTGGCACTGTACACGTTACTTCAGATGCTCTAAAAGGTTGGATTAGCTTTTGTCAAGAACTAACCGTAAACCACAAACGAAACGCTCCTTTCGGACCATGATGATTTACCCAGGAATGAAGATCCAAGCATTCGAATGTAACATACAAACCACTGGAGCATACTGGAAGACATACTGGGCCCTCTGATTAGCCGGATTCCACAGGTAAGCTGGGTCAGAACGACTGTCCAGATGTGCCCTACATCAAATGCATCATGTGATGCGAATAAGAACCATGCAAATGGAATCGCGGGCACCAGTAATTCGATAGATGGATCCATAGCGCACCGACGGTCCCACGGAACTTGATCAATTAAGCCGGGTTTGAGGCTCAAGATTTAGAGAAGACGCGTTTCACCGCAGTGGCTCGCGAAGACGTTTGAAAGGTAGACTATTTGCCCGGAAGTTAAAAAACCTCGCTCTCAACTACCCTATGGGCCACAAGTAGTTTGTGAGGGTTGACGAGGCGGCTACGACCAGAATCGATCGTACCTAGGACTATCGCGTTATTTCATAAAAATGAAAGTGGCATCTGATGATGATGAACCACTTCATCTCCCAAAGTCGGCTTCAATAAAGTAGTGTTATGCCTCTATGCTTTCTGAACATGTGTACAGATTCAAGATTCTAACGCCAACAACTTACTGCCACGAGGTGCCGGTGTTCAACACTGGTGTTATGCTGTTGACGCTAATGATGAGGAGGACGATTATGAGGATGAGGTATTCGTAACTAAGGAAACTACAAGTCGGGTGGTTAATCGTCCTAATCCAACGTAGAAAACTTGTCGTTCTTCATATCCTTCTTCGACTTCATGGACGATGAGGTCTCAATAGTACATAAGAGGACCAATACATGTTTACGGAGGTCTTTTGGGGATACGAGGGAATCAACCTAGTTAGAGGACATCATCACGGTAATTTCACTCATATGAAAGTGTTTGGATAAGTCAGAATCCACATTGACCTGCTACGGTGCCTAGCTGTTTCAATGGAACAGAAACTTTCTTGCACAGGGTTCACATGGAGCGCGCATCCACTAGTTTCTGAGGTTGCAGCACCTTGACAAGCCAGCAGATTTAGTGGGACATTGTAATCATCAGTATCATAAAAATCACCATCATGGACAGCAACAAACCATCAGCGCAAACTGGTATTTAACTGCCGTAGAACCATGAAGACGGTCGTAGTTAAAAGATCTAGTAAAAGGGAGGCAAGGTGATTGCAAAAAGCCTCAGAAAGACGCCAGTAGCGAGGTTGACCCAACGTCGAATCTCATTCAGAGGGCGCCCAACACAACTAAAAATGACAGCAAGTTAAACAGTCCGGCGAAGAAGTGACAGAAAGCTCGCCCCTGTGGTTTGCTACGTACCATTTCCTGTAAAATTTGTAACCACAAGCCAGGAGAATCAGGTGGACCTTATACAAGAAGGCGCGAAAAACTTATAGTCCACAATTTGACGATAGCCGCTTTCGTTTCACGTTGCCATATCATAGGCTGTCCCCCGCGAACCTTTCACCAATCAGGGTTTGGAACGGAAAGCAAGGATTTCCTTGGTAGACGGTGGCCGAGTAGACATAATGCATGCCTCAGCTACCTTTAACAAGCCTTATCCGTTACCCGAGTGAATCCGACTCATTACCCAGTAATGGCTTACGGATTGCTTCAGTTCGTAGATGTTCCGGTCAGTTACCAACTCTGTAGCAAACTACAGAGGCATCGGTGGCAAGATAACCACAAATGTATGAGGTCTTCAGATCGGAAACCAAGCATCACAAACGTGGAGTACGACTGCTCTCACGATCGCTTTGTGGACACTGCTTTAACCTCAGTGACATTCGTTTGACGCAAGTTGGCAAACATTACTCGTACAGTGGTGATGCGTGCACTGAATTCATTTGTCCCATTGCAGTAACGGCATATGCATCTACTAAGATGCCTCTATCAACAAATTCGAGCTGAACATTATGAAGTTTCAAGGTGCATGGGAATGAGAACGCCTGAAATAAGACTGTGAACTGTAAAGGGGAAAGGCACACGCCGAAACGGAGGACCACTTCCGATAGTTTACTTAGTGTAGTTTCTTCGGATGCATGACCGTCGGAAAGCAGAACAATGTCAGCCACATAACCTAAGTCTACCAACCTTTCTCCGATCTGACTTGAACATCTAGATTCACGGTCTCTTGAAGAGTACACCCAATGACGATTTCAATAACAAAATTGAACAAAGGTGGGGAGAAGGGACATCCCTGGAGAACCACACTAGTCGTAAAGAAACTTTTGGGTAGCTTAGTATAAGCCTTAACGCGACCGGATGTATAGGAATAAATGGAGCAAAGAATACTGAGACTTCAATGGCAACCTTCGTTGGCCTATAGCCCTATGGTTGGAACAATCACCTCGGATACCTTTTTTGAATAAAGGTACAGCGAGTGATTGGAACGCATTTTTGCTCCAAAATTAGGTTAAACAACCCGCTCAAGGCAAAACATAAAGACTCACTATCGTCTCTCAATAAAACTGGTGGGAGCTAGTCCGGCCCAGTGGCCCGATGACGTTTCGCGGCAGAAAGGTATATTGGTACCTCAAAAACGGAAGGAGGGTCTAAACTCACAGAGAACGGATCGACTGACGTGCAAAATACGCGACAAAATGGTCAAAACGCTGGTTCTTGTTTTATATAAGATTTCCACCTCACAAACAGCCGGTTTCTTCGGTTCCATTTTGTGTACCAGATGAACAAGTCTCCGGACGTTTCCAGGTGTAGTAGCTCGTTCTGATTCCACCAGGTTTCTCAATCCCCAGGCAAACCACGCTTGATCTGATGTCTAACAGCGCTTCTGGATGAATTACATTCATCTTTCACAGCGATATGACGTCTCGAACCAAAAAGCGAAAGTAGCCATTCTAGAAATACCACATGTCGAGTTTCCTGCACTAAGAATGGTAATGCTCATCTCGTCCCAATTACGATTGATCTTAAAGATTTGCATAGGCTAGCTTGATACGGTTGTTTAACCTGTGGGTCAGAAAGTTTTTTAATGGCTAAATGAGGAGTTTGCATCTTAGCTCCCTCCCCCTCCCACACGAGAAACCTATCGAAAGGTTACACCGGACGATAACATGATTTGAACAGACGAGAGTGATCCAGAAAGACGAACAGTCAGAAACACAGCCTCGCCATCGGGTGTCAATGACTATGCGGTAAGCCTTGCTCCAAGGTTATCAATCGGTAGGACACTAAATGGTGCAACGGTGTCCACTACTTCCTGAGTAATACTGAAGAACAACTGGTGGTCAGTACAAAGCTGCAAAAGCTCATCAACATTGCCATCAAGTCTTGAGTTCAGACTGAACATGCCGTGAAGTCGGTTAGACATCTGACTAGTGTATTGTGATCGTCGGCGGCCAGGACTATTTCCGAACTCCTCACGCTGGATAGGAGGGTGGTTAGCTCCAGGTAACAAAACATGTTTGACCAAATCATCTACATTATGCGTATTTCGGTCTAATACAATGCAACAGGACTATTATATATATATATATATATATATATATATATATATATACGGAACGGAGGATTGCACCTTGAATGTGACAGTCCGCATTATTGAGAAGTGAATCGAACGAAGGTCACGATGGTTAAGGTATTCTATTGCTCAGTAATCAAGAGGTGTTATCGTTTCAAAGATGAAGTTTTGGTTGCACGAATATCATCAGGTGCACGTTAAGGTCACATCTTCCACTATTTGTGACTCGCCTCGATATCCCTATCCAGAGAAACGGTATCTCTTATGATCAAATTTATGGCCTCCGCCCAGCATACCGCGCCTACTTCCTCTTTTCATGGGGAGCTTTACTGTAGTCACGTCCCAAAACTGTGCCGATATCAAAATATTGCGACTGTAATTTCGAAATGTGTATAAAATAAACGCACTTGGACAGGTAAAAACAATTTTAGCAACATTGATACTTACCACATCATTGATTGAACGAGTGCTGGTCGATGTCAGTTCTAACGAAGACGAATCACCTTCAAACGCACTGTCAGAAGGCACAAGTTCATTGGTTTCAAAGGCGGGGCAGGGTTTGGGTCCACTCTGCATGCGGGCCGCAACTGATGCGATACCACTGGGTGGAGGAGTTCCTGGAAATCGTACTGTATTCACGGCAACGCCTAGATCAGACTGCATAGGCGAAATACCACTTCCGTGAGTTATGTTTGTGGGTACCTGTTCAGAATGATGTAGTGAGGTTGATACAACTGAAACAGGTGTTACTGACGTCTGCAGACGTCTGTATTGAGTAGGTAAAGTTGGGGTAGCTTGTGCATACATGGTAAGTGGAGGATTCGGTTCTTCAAATAAGACGGTTGGGGCTATAGCCTTGTTAACACATTGTATGACGTTTGTCGAAGGAAGAGTGGAAGTGTTTATGTTCGACTGACTAGCACTGGTGGACTGGTTCATGTTACAGGAAATGACGCCGGTAGTGCTAGGCGTAACAGATGTAGAGATGGGAAGCGTCACGGGCGGAGTACCAGGAGGACGTCTTCGGTTCAGGATTTTCGGAATGGTTGAGCTGCCGGTGTATACTTTCCGTATAACTTTACGTGGGCTAGGACGTCGAAACGTTGAAGCAGACTGAAAAGTTGTCATACATATTTTACCGCTGCGTTTGGATACAACATGCGATGTGGAAACGTTGGTACTGGAACTAGATGAAACGACACCTGCATGTGTGTCGGGTACAGCAGCATCCGTCGTAGGATAGTCACCTTTGGTTAAAGCCGTACGTTTATGAGCAGGCGTCACATCAAGAGTCAGAGAATGTCGCTCGGGCTGTGCATTATTCGATCGCTTGTACGATATCGAATGAACCCAATTAGGGGAAACATGTGGAGAGTAACCTTCATGAGACCATTGATCATGTCGCCCTTGGAATTTGGATGAGGATGCAGTATGAACGTAATCACCGCCGAGAATAGAGGCTGCTAGTTTACCATCAACGATCACCCTGTCTTCATTTGTGACCAATACTGAGCACGGTGAGGCATCTTCGCTGTCCGAGTGCACCTGACGGAGGGAACTCAACTGAATGTCGTGTCTTTTTAAAGTAATAGCAGAATCACTCAGATAACCGGATCCCAAAGACGTTGATTTGAGATGAGTGTGACTTCCATTAAGTGAACGTTCTAGCTTTGTCGTTGGTCTGTTAGACAATCGTTTCGAAAGGATGCGCTCGCTATGACACTTTAGAGATACATCAGCTGAATGGTCAGAACTGACGTACCTATGACGACTTGAGGAGGCTAAAGATCGGGGGCGGCGAATCGCCGGCTCCGCTGCTGGTGAAAACGTAAGTACGAGATTGTATTCTGCATCGTTGTTGGAATTCCGACGAACGGAAAGAGATTGTACGAAGAAACCAGTTTTGTCCATCCGCTGAGTCAATATATCTAGTTCGTCAGCATTCAACTGTTTTATGTGGATTTCTTTGTCGGTCTGCGAAACACTGCAATTTAAACCCAAAACCAGCCGATCTAATAGAGTCAACTGACACATTCTATCGGGACGACGAGAAATTTTCTGACGCGATGACATGGAACGTGCTTCGTGTTTCACAACAGCTAGCCTACGCGGCATGTTGGGGGAATTAACGGACTGACGGCTTTTGACAGCGGTGATCGATCGTAAATACTTCTGTTGATTCATGGGTAGCATACCAGCCAACCGGCGGGAAGGAATTCGTCTAGAATGTACAGTCTTCGAAGTCCTTTTCTGATACCATTTGGACGGACGAAATATTCTCCCGTAGGCATCGGCTAACCCAGATGCAGATGCCGAAGATGAATTTGACGATACATCTTCCAAGTGAGTGGGGATAGTTCTTTCTATTCTCCAACATTCCCTTTCGTGGTCTTTGGAACCTGACAAAAACCTGTCTACAGGGCGTTTCCGCTGCACAGTGAGAGCGTGTCGACGTTTACGGCGACTGATACCGGAACGTTCTAGTAACAAAAGAGGTTGGTCATTTTGTAAAAGCGATGGTGGCTTTTCGGGTTTCACTTCCTCAGGTATGCTACCCACGGCCTCTGAATCGTCTTTTATTGGCGGTTCTGCAAGAACTACTGACTCCGAACACTCTGGTTCCGAAACAGTAACCATATTTTCCTGCATTAAAACAAAATCAGTGGAGTCATCAGGAGTATCTCTTCCTTCCAGTTCTGGTGACATATGTGTTCTAACCTTACGTTTCCGATTAGAGCTGCTGGTAATCAATGGTATTTCTGTGGCGTTTTCCTTTCCCGTTGAAGGGTAGCAAAACTTCCAATGAATATGATGGCTTACATCGGGTCGCCGTCGTTCGCGTGTAACCTGGCAAACTGGAGGAATCGCTTTGCCTGACTGACGTGAAGGTCGAATTCTCCGGGCCAAGGTTCCCTGTACCAACAAACTATCCGATATTCTGTCAGCTACGGAGCGTTTTAGCTCGCAAGCCACAATGCTTGAACTCGCAGGCGGTTTTGACCTCGCCCTCATAAGCCTTTTCGCAGCGGTCAGTCGTGCATTTGCAAGGACGACTGAACGGGAGCCTTGACGAGCCTTTTCGACGAAAGCAGTGGTTTCTAGGACCTGACGAGTACTTGAACTGGCTGAAAGAGAACTACTGTTAGAAATAATCATATCCGAGTACCGTCGAGGACGGGGATTCGGTCGCAAGCGACCCATAATGCTTCGACTGAGTTTCTTCGTTTGGTCTTCACGCTTACGCCTCCATAGTTCACACACACCAGGTCTCAGCAGTCCATTTATGGCGAGGAATAAATCTTTGGTCTGTAACCCCATAAAGTTATCACACGTATTCCAGATTTCTTCAAACACAGTTTGGACAACCGGCAGGTCAAAGAAGATGTCCGCGTAGGGACCATCCACAAAATGCGACCGCTTATCAGTTAACTTAACCTGCGCTCGATCTGTTGGCCATATAACACGTGGTACATGGCCATTTGCATTCACCTCACGCAAAATGTCCTGAAGTACCTCGTCCGAAGCTCCGTATCTCACTTGACCAGAGTCATTGAAAAGGAACGAGGCGGGAAGTTGAGAAGGCATGCATGGCGTATCAATGACAGATTTGGGTCCCAGCTGATCCGTCTTCGTTTTGGAATAGCATACTGTGGAGTGGACACCGGTTACAGGTAGGCCTGAGACAGATGAAGAGGTAGTAAGTTGGTACTTCATTTTATCGGTTGGATGATTTCTGAATTTAGAGACAGACGGTGGTCGTCCACGCCGCCGTTTAACACCCGTCAAACTCGAAGGAGAACGCATTATACTGCCGGTAATCAACGAGTGATCATGTGGTGGGCTGGATTCCGACATACAAGCCTCAGGGTCAGATTTTTCCGGAAGGACGAAGGGCACGTTGGTCTGAGTGCAAGTGAGTTGTGAGTGGGATTCACCGAAGCGAGCTGTACCCAGTGTGCGACGCGAATATCCCCGTTTCGCACGAGAACTGCGTTTCAAAACAAGTGGTATGTTTGATGTAGTCGAGATTTTCTCGCCCCTTGCTTTGTTTGTTTGTGCACGGAGATTCTCTTTTGATGATGTCGGCGTGGATTTCTTCGTATACGAGTAACGACGCTTCCGTCCTCGCTGCCGAAGTTTTTCGTGGCCTGATTCACGAGAGGTCTTACAAGTTATGGCAACTGAAGATGGAGAGCGCATGTGAAGTAATGTTCCTTTCAAAAGCGTGGCATCGAGGATGTCGGTCGAGGATCTGTCACGAAAACTAACACGAGTAACACGAGGAAGATTAACTTTTCCCGTTCTTCCTGATGGGTTTCGACTGAAGCGGTGTCTATAGGGCCGACCACGACGACAGGGTCCAACTTGCCCTGGCTGGGTGGTTTGCAAAGGCTCGTGAGCATCAAAGTTTGCTGTCAACCTTGAATGGACGGGAGGTTTACCTTTAACTTCGCCATAGCGTGCTGGTTTCCGTTCACCAGCACGTCGGGGCCCAAGTCCCAGAGCAGAAACGAAGGAAATTCGTTTGCCACGATTCCTGTGGGAAGAAAGTGGTACTTACAAAAGGCAAAACTGGTTTTAGGTGAAAAACTATCGAATAAGAGTTAAATAAATCGACGGTGGTGATTGGCATACAGTACTACTACTTCAAAGCTACAATCAAGCAAGACAACCGTGCCACGGGGCCTCACGTTTGTCCACAGAACGCCTGTTCTCAAAACCGTGCCCCCAACGAGTTACATCTCATCATCAAAGGGTGTAGCACTTCTAGAACACTCACGTCAAAATCCATCTAAAAGGGTGATTGGCCAAAATCTCATTCTAATTCACATGAATCGCATGATTAACAAAACAGGCACGCGGCTAAAATAGCGTGTCTCTTGTGACGCACACCATTACTACAAACCATTAGGGTCGTTTAAGACTAATGGACACGATCCCAACGGTGTGGAGCGCTGGAATTACTTCGCGCAATACAACGGCGATCACGACCAGCAAATAGGTATGATACCTCAAGAGTCTGTTACGATGAACTCTTATTCAACTTCGCTTATACGCATATGTGTCTTTCCAAAAAACTTTAAAGGGTGACAAAACTGCCGTAAAATTCGTCAGAAATGGTTACCTTGGTCAATAACATTTTTGGCCCCAGAAAATGTGCAATCCAATCAACACAAGGGTCTGAATATAGATATACCAACTAACACCTAACACAACGCACACCAGAAAAGCGAAGACGAAATAAGCGAATCGCTGCCGTGTGGGAATGGATAAGAATCGGGTCTGCGTTCGCTTTTGGTATGTCCTATGTCAAAACGAACCGCTTCCAATATTACGAATCACAGCAAAGATGAAGTGAAAGTTATTGTCAGCGTTTAAGTGTATAACTGTAAAGGGAACTGTCCTGTTAAGAGCAGAAACGGAAATAAGGAAAGTGAGCCCACTCGGCAGAAAGACCTCAGGAAACAATCAAAACAAGAGAATTGGCAATTAGAAAATAATACCCAAAATGGAGTTGAGTAAGACCGCATTAGTTGGACGATCCCTCTACGCACCACTGACCCGGGACATTACAACTCCTTATAAATATGAACCAGCACACAAAAATCAGTAAGATCTCATCTTGGCTATACGGCTCCAACACTATCCCAATCATCACTAGCTACAAAACATGCGCTAGTTATCCCAATGTACCGCATTACATTTGGCCGCGAAGACACCAGACCTTATTGTGGTATGGCGGTTTGTGTATCCCTGTGACCCGTTTAGTTATACTGAAGGGGTTCACATTGACACCCAGAAAGTTCCTCATATCAGGTTGGTCAATAGATAGAGCTGTGACGAAGTCTTCTGATCCTCCAAAGTGAAGACTGGAACGTGCGCGGTGACTTGTTTATCAAAAACTTGTACTTGCGCTAACAACCACTCCTCCGATGACATCATACATAAATCTGAGATGCCTTACGAACCATAGATACTCTTGAATGTGGCTTTCCTATTAGACATTAGGGTATTGCCTAGTTATCTGTTCGGCCTCTCGAAGACCGTAGAGCGGGGTGAAATGGAAGCTGCATCTTGTGCTGGGAACTCAAGAACGTTAGTTCAAATCATCCGATTAATCGGAATAAACGACAGAACACTAGTTAGTCAATGAGGAAAGCGATGAACTCATAACCGGACACTTGGCAACAATCCAACTAACCGTGTCCTCAACCACACCTCAAGCAACCACATGTACACAAGGGACCATCAATGCAAATATGCATCCGACATCTCCAGACAAATTGTTGATCTCACACGACAAACACGGCAAGTGAACTAACTCTAGCAACAGTGAGTGGACTTGTTGGCACGTTGGAAGACACTTGGACCGTTGAAGAACTATCTAGTGGTTGGGGAACCACCACCATTTTCTCAGTGTAATAAGGACCAACGCACCAGTTGCAGCATTGTCTTGGTCACAGCCTCTTCGAAGTCTCTTCTAAAGTTTTGACATCTGTTGTACTTCCACGACAAGTACCAATGTGCCAGAAACTAATCCGTGAAGAACAGACAAGAGTTCGGGCGAACCGAGGCTGCACTGGTCAGATTTACCAATCAAGACAATTGGTGGAACCGAAGACCGACTGCCCTGGTTCCCAAGACATCAAAAGCACTTTTGGTGTTGTCGACAGGACTATCGTGTGCAACTATTTCATGGAAAAAAATCCGCCCTGAGGGTGATCTATGTGCATAATTTTGGGCAAATTCGAGCGTACGGCGAACTGTACTCGAGTCTTTCCATTTCAAGTGAGGTTCGACAAGGCTACCCAATATCCCCCTTTCTAGTTAGCCTTGTTGTGTGCGACGTCATCAAAAGAATCCCTAATAAGTCCACATGCTTCAGTGCTGAGTTACAACCAGTTAGATCACTTTCAGGCCTAGAATGTGCAAACGACGTACTGTTGGCTTGTGACTATGAGAATAAGACACAGATGATATCCACAAACCAACGGCTTCCACCCATCGTTTTGGACTGAGTTTGTCATCAGGAAAGTGTAGAGCGATGGTATTGGAGTGGCCAGATAACGTGTCAACTCTTTCTTCCTCTTGATTGGGCCACACTCGAAGTGGCTGAGGGGTAGGTACATCTAGGAAGTCGCTTGAGTACTACTGGTCTCATTACTACTGGTCGCATTACCAATGCCCGAGCGAAATCCGCAAACCTCGACCACCTGTGACATCGGGAAAATGCCACTTTTCCCTGACAGGACGAATGCACATTTCGGTGAGTGTTATGCTCCTTTATCTACTCGGGACTACCGAGTAAATAATGGTGGGCTGATCCTGTGTGATCACCAATGCTTACAAAAAATCACCCACGTACGGTGACAGCAACAAGTTCGTCAGTTTTCGATAGAAGACAACATTCTTATCCTACGGGTGTAATGCTAATTCATCACCAACTATGATGGCTAGGACAAGCCTTAAAAATGCCAAGTAACCGGTTCCCTAGGCCAGCCTGCCGGCCAGCGCTGGATTGGGGACGACTACCAGGAGTGACCGAATAGCACGGCGAAAACATATAGAAGCACTGACCGCCAAACTAGACTACGTTGGCTCATCGTGACTTCCTAAGGTCGGACGGCAACGGGACGACTGTACTTAAGAAGCTATCTGAAGTGGTTCAGAATCAGAACCAGTGACGCACACGTTGTGACTTTTGTCAAGTGTGCTATTCTCGCTTATTTCCTTTCGTGTGTTGCGGCACACAGGTCTCTTATCATCTAGCAGGCTAACATATAAACCCGACAGAACCCTTGAACTTTGAAGCAACCACAGTCCTACCGGTATTTCTAAGACTAACACACTACTGAAGGCAAACCCCCACATCAACAATCTAAAGGAACCCCAACACTGGTCATAAAACACATCCCCCGAAGCCTGAAAAATAAACTGCCACCAGAAGCCAGTGATACAGGTACATAAAGAACAAGTACAACGAAGGAATTAAATCTTTAGCGATTTTCCTCTAGCAACCACAAATTTCACCCCCAATGGAATATGCGATGATCCGGTCATGTGCTACACATGAGTTGTCACCTTCCAACTGTTCAAATCAGAGCGCGGAAAAGTTGAGGCGGGCCCTCGTGCTTCCTTCAGGTGACATGGTAGCTAGGCACCAAAAGGGTGCTACAGCTGAACCATCATTTTTAGAGGCGGGCAAAATACGGTCTTCCGAGGGAGAATGAACAATGACACGAAATTACGGCACTGTGGGCGCGACCCGCCTTGAAGGGTGGGGCTTGTGCGTTCCTCTCCGTGCTTGGTTGAGATGCATGGCGACCAGCCGATGCCAGCGGTGTTCATACTGGCAGATTCTAGCCAGATTTTCCGATTAGCTGATGTGTAGGCACCTCGAACGTTTGCGATAAGTTGGCACCTGGGCCCCTCTCAGCTTTCTTACCATATAGGATTTCATTTAAACCGACAAACTTACAGGCCAGCGAAATGGCTGGTGTTGTCAATGTTTACGATGAGGCAAGAAAGCCTCGAGAAAATCCCCCGGGGCACAGCTGGGGAGAAACCCGACGAGTAACCTAAACAGCCTGAAATCAATACTCCTGGAACTGGTCTCCGCATTGTTGTCGGTGAAGAAAAGTGACTAGTATGGGACAAAGACCACTGAAATGCTCATACATGCATCAAGGTCATAGTAACGCACTGAATCCCATAAAGCCAGAGCCTGCAAAGCACCACATAGGTAAAAGAAGTGTTGATCCCCAAAACTAGTTTACATATGACACATGATTCGAAACAAGATATAGCAGCCAATGCTGTCATGTGCACTACCACATGAGATCACTGACTCTACTGATAAAGTAAAAAGAAAGACTTACCGCGTTCGCATCGTTTCCACCTGAATTCACCTGATAAAATGTAAGAAAGTTTAACCACCGTGAGCAAGATCACTGCAATCCAGGTTGTATAAAATGGCCAAATGATACCATTAGGTTATTCAGAATATGAACCATCATCATCTGAAAGCTCGTGAGTGAAACGTTTACTCTACAAAAACCTTTTGGATGTGAAACGCACATGTGGACAAGCATTTAGTCCGAATATGACCGAAAACATTGAGCGCAAAGCAAACGCCAAAGTGAACAAAGACCGGCAGCTCATCCAAACAGGGCAGTTCCACAATTAAGCTATCACACTGCATCAAGTTGGGGCTTGAGGCATGGCACCGGATTCTGCTACCACAATTAAACATGGGGATTAATTCAAAGAATCAACCATTCTGGCGGAAATTTTTTCGACCGCAGGAGGGACCCTGCTTTTTCCTCCCGAAGAGTTAAACCATGGCCCCTCAGTCTGGGCACGGTTCTCGGACAAATGAGAGGGGACATTAGCTGATATACTCAATACTATGTTCGATATGAAATGTCCCCAGTATACATTATTTAGATGGAGGTGATCTTGAAAGAGAAACCCCCTCCAACTGCGCAAACCACCTAGAGAAACAAAGCGGTGAAGTTCCCAGCAGATTTTTTTCTTTTATCAGATAAGGCCACCAGGACTGTAATCCTCTAAGTGCGGCTTAATGGAATACTTGAAAAGTAACGAGTGCCCCACTTCCTTGTTCTGCTGCGGCTACTCACTATACACGGCTTGAAATCTGCGTCCAATTTTTCCAAACCCCTAGGGAACGACACGGTGTGCAGGATTCCATTTCCGTCCTCTGGCCCTATGTACTTATCAACACGAGCTTCTAAAAAGTTAATTAACCTGTAGCATTTCTTTAAGCCCACCGGTAGCTCTAAACACTGTGCTCGTCATTAGCGAAAGCTCCAGAGATATCAATTAAGAAAATGAACAGAAACAGTTCCAAGGTTGATCCCTCCTGTTTGAGCTTACCTCCTCCATGATACACAGGAAGTGCGGTCTGAGGAATTGTGTTGTACGCGCACAAACCATGGGACAAACTACAAAGTCTTGTAGCTTGTGGAGTAACAGCCCGCTGTTCACGAAGTCAGGCACACTAGGTAGTATATTCCCCCCCTTAACATACCGAATTTTTATCCACGAAACAAAAGGCTGATTGGACAGTATTTCGTCCTAACGAGACCATGCTACTCGCGTGAGGACACCTGTTTACCGCAAGAGGCGACTGGTTTTTCCCTCTATAATCGTCTCAAGAATTACAGACATCCGGACTTTCCGCGGTTTCCATGTCCCTTCCGTTGTGTGCAGAGGTGCCCAGAAATACAGGTAGTTCAGCGTTCTTCTGGGATTTGTTCACGAACTAACCAATGACCTGGCAACAACGTCTACAAGGCTTTTCCATACGGCAGGATGGCGTCCCGCGGGACCCCAGCTTCATGCGTGGATAAAGAACCTGGTCCTTGGTTAACTCGACCTTCTACTATTTCAGGGTCCGCCATCATGAGTCGTCAGAAATTTCAAAGGAATAAGGACCAATATCCACCATATGACCGATAGGCTGATGAGGAAAATCCGCCTATTCCCCACCAAAGGAAACAAAGAGCATCTTTCCTACGGAGATGGCGAACTCAATTCACTAGAAGAGAAGAAAAATGAAGACCTGACCGTAAAAACTCGTTAAAGTAATACTTACAGTGAGACGTTGGACAACCTCTTATCAGATTCGCTGAGGCCTCAGCAATACGGCGCACCACGAAACTGAAAGCGATGTGACTTGCGCGGGTTTTAACCGACCTACTCCTACTCGACAGTGATTGGCCGGACGATAAAAATAAAATTTCCTGGTTCATTCAAACAATTTGTCTGTTAATTTCGGGTTGTTATAAGGTATATTTAGTCAAATAATGTGACATGGCTCGAGGGAGCTGGAGACGATGGTTTGAGAACTTCCGAAGACAACTTCCCAGAAATTCTTTTGGTAGAAGTTTATTGCCGTCAAATGACTGATGGAGATTTGGAAGAAAAATTTGGATTCTGTTGACTCCTACAGTGTCCGCCTGCAATGTAGGATAAGTTGCGGCACCAATGTCAGCACTAGTCGCATCTCAGGCGCGAATTCAACCGCTCTTTTAAAAATTGCTCCTAATGAGTATCTAAGACACCTTATGAAGTAAATTCACACCCTCGCCAAGTTGATGGATACAGCTCGGGTGTACCATTCACGGAATAGACCGCCCCGAATTTTTTCCATCGTGGAAAAGCTAGCAATGATTGTGAGCAACTCACGAGTGTGCGTGTCAGTCTGTTTACATGCCGTATGTCTTTTCAGCGCGACGCCGGCGGAATGCCACACAGAAAAATCCCATTTGCAGGTGACGTTTTTCGTAGGAGAGAAACTACAGTCAGGGGCAGATTTATTATCATGGCGTTGAGCTTATTGGGGTGTGTCGCATCCAGGTCTAGTCAGTGGGAAGACTGCTGACAAGCCGCTGAAATTTGAGGGGAACAGGTGCCACAAGGTTTCAGCAGTTTTTTTAGGTGAGAGCTTAGTTAGCACCTGTGCAGAAATTTCTTCAGCAGATCTGCACCCGGGTACGGAAATTTCCGCACAGTGTCCGCATATTTCTGCACCCGGGTGCGGAAAGTCCGTACTCAGCATCGGAATTATCTGCACCCAGTCCGCACTTGGCTAAAGTCGCCCGGTGCGCGAATTTAGCCCATTATAGGCATTTATTTCTCCCCCTAGTACAATTCACTAACTTCCTAAACACTATGCTCTCGTGCCGTGATAACCCATCTACCCCCCATCTTTTCTCAGCATATTACAGTCTTGTATATAAATAAGTGTTTTCAAGTACACATTTTTATATGAATGAAAAAATATAGGGAATCATATGTCATTTTTGGTGGCTCTCTGCAGGCATTTTCGAACTTTCTGCCGTTCGTTTTCTAGCCAGCGATGAACGATTCCCTTGGTCTACCGTATATTGGTGTTGGGAAAATTCTCCGTTGTCGCGTCTGTAATAAAACAATATGGTTATTGAATTTCATCCAGTCACTTGTTCAATGAGCTGAGTATAAAATAACCATAAATAAGTATACTCACAAATAAGTCCTTGGGCCAGCCTAGTCGACCCGGAGGCTCCTTTTTCATCTATTCCGCGCCGATTAAGTAGTACGGCGAGTCTTGGTGCCAACGGTCGTGTATGTTGGTCGAGTACAGTTGTACACCGTCAGCCTCCTGCAGGAGCCAACTTTCTATCTTTGTGAAATCAACCATCGTCACTACGACAAATACATACCAGCTCTACATGACGCGGACCATCTCTGAGATGTTCTTCATACCTCCGGAGCCCATCCCTGGATGACAGAGGTAGAAGGGGCTCACTGAGCGCCTAAGAACTGCTTGTGGGTACTACAGCATCCAGTTTCATATGCAGTCTCCGGAGTAACGAGTAAATCCGCTCCAAATTCTTTATAACTTAGTTTAGTTAAAACATGGCAATTTACTCACTGAGAATGAGGGTGGTCTGGAATTTGGAAATTACGTTGACCTTTGAAGTTGCAGAGCTCGTTCTAGAAATTAAAGTACATAGTATGTAAAAAGAACCTGAGAAGCGGCGTAGAACTACGTGGCTCTGGAGCGTCCACGGCAAGTTGTGTTGTATATGTGGAGCTGCTGATAAAATTTAAATGGTCGTGACGAACTAAAACGTACGTCCCTCATATCATCGGTGTAGCACTCGGGACAGTTGGCACGCCAGAAACGATAATGTTATTGATGTCCGAGGCCGTGGGATTGGTGCATCTAAAGATAGGGAATTAAGAGATTGAAAAATTAGTAGGTGCGGGAGGAACGTACAGTCTTTTTGGAGCTGGTGGGCTTATGACCACGTTCGCAAACAAAGCGATATCACCACTGGAACCAGGCTTCGATCCGTCTGTAAAATCAGACGGCAGCTGTTTCCTTTTACTGCAACCATCGTAATACGGTTGATAAACCCACTGTTTGCACTTAGATGCCCACACTAGTCCTTCATCGTGTTGCTCTGCGGAGGAAGTATGCCATGGGTCAAGGGCTTATTTCTGGGCACACAGAGTATCCGCCAAGGTTTTTAAAAACATTTTCAAATGAACATGAACTTACTGCAGCGCCGGAACACTTCGTATGTGCACGACTTTAGTGGACACTTTGGTAAGGTGCCCCATTCAAGTTGGCATATAAAATACTTGTCGTGCACGAGGACCAAAGTGCTGAATCAGGTGGTACGAACCACTATTCATGCACTAACCCAACGGAGTTGTTCTCGAAAATCAGAGCAGCCTACCGCAGTATGAATCTTACGGAGCTAACGCGGCAAACCATGCCTTCAGCCCCAGGTGGATGTACATCCCGCCGTCCTTCTGTCGCACGCAGCACCGACGGGGAGTTTTCATTACAGTCCGTGGATCCTTCAGAAGAGTCGGAAAAAAGTACCTGAGTTCGTCCAACACAACGGCTAAACCGGATAAAGGTATGTTTGGCCTTCGTGCCATCCGACGAAGGATACCGTTGAAAAGCAATATATATTGCTTTTCAGCCCTATCCTTTTTTAACCCTTCACAGCCGCGAAGGAATATTTAACGGCTTTTCGTCGGATGGCACGAAGGCAGAACTTACGGACTGATCTCTTCAATGACCTGCAATGGGTTATATTGCGGCAAAAAGCTGTGTTGTCTGTAGTAGCCGAGAGGTTTTCCAGAGACCGCAGTGGTGAATGGTCTTCTAGTCCTAAAGTACTGATAACAGGGTTTGGTGAAACCGCCGGCGAACAGCGTGGTAACGCATAGGCTAGTTTATCCCCTGGGATAGTCAACTCCGGCGTATCTGGAGCTTATAGCCTGATCAATTATGAATCTTACTCTCAGAGGTTCGACCAAAGGCATTGTGGACGCCTTCATCTGTCGAGCAACGAAAACAGCCGGTTTCAGCAACCGCCTGACGTACGTACTTTACGAAACACCGTTGTTCTCGAACAGCCTCTACGCTCAATACGAACGAATGTCGGGCGCAATGATGATTACATCAAATGAAAAAATCTCGTTTACAATTTTTGGACACGTAAACAAACCAGGCATAAAGCATAGTGTAGCAAAACGAAACATCCTCCAAGCCACACGTGAGGACGAGCAAAACGCAGAGCTCCCCGCGAATAATGGCGCTGCACACTAAAACAAAACAATTTAAATCAGTCGACAGTTTACATTCCATAGGCACCAGGAAATGCAGGGCACTGTGGTTTTTCATTACTGCGAGGCAAGTAACCAAGCTTTGATACCTCCTAAATGTCTCAATTTTCCTCGGCCTTGAAGTACTCTATTAGTGCAGAAGTTCTTCACAGATTCCACACAGGTTCTACACTCAGGCGCGGACGCGTGCTAACTGGGAGGCCTTCGAATTTATTTGCATATTTTGATGTTAGGAGCGAGTGTTTTACGATTTCCGGGGCAGCTCTGGCGCCCGGGGCGTTGTCTCACATTTTACATTTGAGATGAAACCAACTTGTTTGATAGCTACCAAAGGATTTGGAAAAAATCAGTCGGGAGAATGAGGCGCTTGGAACGGTTAAGACGGTTTCTGCTTGACAACCTATTCATAAATCTCGTCCATATCCCCTTGCAATTGACTCTTATCCCCAATGATGGATAATCCATATTATATTTACATATAGCCTGCGTACATTAGGTGACTAAAATTTGAAGCACAATACAGGAGGTCGGTGAGAACAAGAAAGCTTTAGGTCCAAGATTCGAAATTTGATAGACTACACTAGCCATCTTCACCGAGTGTGATCAAGTGTATTCGGACACACACGGAACGGACCTCATCTCACCAAATGATAATGACCTAAATCACCCTGGCCATAAAGGGTTGAAAAAGGTAAGACAGAGATATCTCAAACGGTTGCTGAGTAGGGGAAAATACGAAAATGACGACTGATGGAAGCAATAAGGGATCCATTCAGCGTCTTAGGAACCGAAGGTTTTGTGCTCCTGGAGGGTAAAGAATAGTTTGGGTCGAGTCCCCGAAGGGGAATCCTGTAGGCACAATGCTCAGATGCAAGATCGAAAACGTGAAAACGCCACCTGAACAGTTTGGCCAGCTTGCACGGTATTGCACCTTCTCTTGGGCTAACAGATACTAAATTAGGTAGCGACACCGGTGATCACCACTGCTACAAAATTTTGGCGCAACATTCAGCCGCGCACCGTGGCATGAAGACGGAGAAAACACTGTACCCGTGTGTATTTCCGACCGACGCAAAACCTGATCGCGACAGTTATCCCCGGGGAACCCTCTGAGTCTTTTCCAAGACCGAATAAACAGAGTGAAAGCAAGATGTGTCGGTATATAAGTTAACGGAGAAGCTATTTATTTTCTGAATCGGAATCAAACTCACCTCATTTATTTGCCTATGTCTTGCATTCTTGTACCATATTTCGCCCTTATCTGTGAGGTGGAGCAGTGAACTGACGTTAAGCTCAATTCAATCCCCGCCCGTTATCATAGAGCGTTTGCTCTCATTCCCCTATTTCAACCAGTTGTATCCAATGACGTTAGCCACATCTAATCCGCCGTAATGTCTGCTTCCCGTTTAACACATCAGTTCATTCGATGTGTGTGAAATCATATCTGACACATTGAATTCAGCGGCAATTGTGATCGCAATAATTCAGGGAGTATTGGTTTCCTCGTAGAACCGGATATTTTAGGGTTATCATGTTGATCGTTAGATTGCAGTTTTTACTCGCTTTTTACTTAGTTTGCACCATAATAGTACCTCACAGTATGTCCACGGGGATCTCTGCTCCCAGGTCCTCTGCCCCAAAACCGTTATCAAAACCGTATTGGGTTGGTCCCTTCCAGACCAGACATTGCGTCACTCAGCGACTATCCACTGTGTTATACTGATACCCTTAAAATTCATGCCAACACAAGCCATGATTTTTTTCATTATTCGCTTCAGGTGGATCCAGTACAGCATTTTTCTCTTATTTGTCTCAACGTCCTGTGAAACGTAATTCACGACTAATATTACTACAGGATGTATCGTGTTGATCTACCTGATTCACTTGAGCCATTATTTTCGTGAAGCATTGAGTTTTCATATATCCCGTATCAACAAAAGCATACCTGTGATGAGCGCAATCCATTATCTGTCATGATTTCGTATTTCCCAATATTGAATGAATGTTCCTGCATGTACGCAGTGCTTTGAGTCCCTGGAGCTTTATGCAAATTTGGCCGTCACTCTCTTTGCGTGTTCGTTTCATTACCTGAAGTTGCCGTAAATTTTTCGTTCAAGCACAGTAAGACCTGTAGATCACATCGTGCCGAGCCGATCCAGTCTATAAGCTTGTGCCCGTCTTGTTGACCATAGCTGTTTTATTAGTTTGCCACTTGTCGAAACCGCCCTTATGCTGTGCTCCCAAACTTCCGGTGATGGTTGTCGGTCGGAATTATCTGGTTGTTATTTTTGCTTATTATTGTTCCAAACCCCAAAATTTACCGTTCATTTGGCCTTTCTTACCATACAACCGAAGTCAACTTTTAGTCGGTTCAAGTCAGCGAGTTCGCTGCACCGAATTTATACTTAAAGATGCTTTGTATAACGTCTTTTAAGAATACATATTCAAGTTTTCGAAGAGAGCGCTCGTAACCACGAAGTTTTGCGACCAAAATTGCAGCGTCAGTTGAAGCACCGCCAGTTTGCCTACGCCATGATGCTTCATTGAAGCAATGCGTCATAACTGACTACTTTCTACATCGTGGCACTTTAGCTGGCAAAGTTTGAGATCTCGTGTTTGGAGATTGTATTGGGGCTCCCGATTGTCCGACTAGTGGACAGGTTTACAACACTTAACTCTCTCTGGTGGGCACTAGCGCCCAGCTTTAGCTCATGAGTTCAGATATTGCGGGGTCCAGATCCCTCAGGAAGCCAAAGGAAGTGCGTGTTTGGCACAATTATCTTACTTGCAACTTATATATCGATGCAAGATGGTGAATCTGCAAGGCGGGCATGGATAACTTACGGGACAGCTTTCCTTTTTACCATTCCTTGGCTGCACAATCCAACTGGGAGAAAACGCCATGGCCATCTGGAGCCTCAAGTGCTGAGACGAGGTAGCCCAGAAGTAAAGCGGGTTTTTCTACAACAACCAGAAAACCGCATGAGTCACACCCAGGCACATCATGTCAATGTTTACAGGATTTTCATTGAAACTGTCTCATGCTGACTCTAAGGCTCAGCGGGCAGACCCACGGATACCTGATCAGCCTCCAACATAAGGCTTCCCCATTTGGCAATGACCCCTGTATTGTCACTGATTTGAGAAGTGTTAGTTCCAAACTGGTGTCCGTAAGTTAGTCTTAGAGCAGAAACGACGTAGAATAGAATTACGGCTGAGTATGCCAGTTCCATTCCACAGGCTTAGGAAATAAATCATATTCCACACTGCTTGCACACAGGAGTTCTATTTCAAGTCCGAATTACGCTGGTTCTCTCAAAATCCAAGGATCTCAGCTTGGGTAATTAACCAATGAATGAAAAACCGCATCCTAAATGGGAATTCTTTACGATGGCCAATTTTAATTCAAGGCTACTCCAGTAGTGCAACCCATGTATTCGTTAGGCGATTACTTGAGCTCTGGACGAAGCTGGGACGCGTTCAAGGCCAAGTCGCAAACCGAGATAGGCCTATATACAGTTGCAATAATCTATCCTCCCTAACATCTCCGTGGTCCGAATTCTCGTGAAATAATCTTGAGCTTATCTGCTTATTCATCAGGTTAGTCGCCCATTTTCGCTATTGTTACCAAATTTCAGTTTTATTTACTACATTTACCGTGACGCGGGCAACACTGGTGCCCATTATAAAGGAATCAAGTATTTCGTACTAAGGAACGTCATAAAGTACGTTTTTATTGTCATTTTTTATTTTACAGGTTCACAAGACACGTCGATGGTTGAACGTGATGCAGCCAAGCGGATGCCAAGAGCCGCGCCGGCCGTGAGTAAAGTTCGGTCACGGAATTAGGGTTCAAAGTGCGAGAATGCCAACTTGAAACAGACAGGTTTTGCGACCACGGATATGGATTGTCAGCTTCCAAGGCGGCAAGATAAAAGAGGCCCACGAGGCGTTTGATTTGCAGGATGATAACTATTACCTGCAATGCATTAAATTGCGTGATCACGAGGTATGAACCATCGCAAAGCATGTTACAATGGCAGTGTGTCATTCGAAGTAGCTAGTGGTGTAAGACACTCACATTGATGTCTGCAGTGCGTGCAATTTGTACAAAAGTGGGTGTGGGCCATTGTCACGTGTGGCTGCATTGCAGTTGCACCGGCAGATCATCAGACAGGCCGGCGCTATTTTGCCCGTAGTGAAACATGCAGAACAGAACTATGGAATGATTACGCTTTAAGCAATTTTGCGGAAGGGAATAAAGCATGTAATGCCTGAAATGTATGCATACATCTATCAAATTTTATGTCCTGTTCGATGTTTTGGCGGTGGTCCGGTTCTTTCATCACAGAATCCTCCCTTTCCCAACGTGATGCAGCAGCGGAATCCAGGATGCATTGCTCAAGCAAGCTTGGTGGACGGGAATTTGAGTATTTTATTTTTGTTGTCGTTCCTGTGTGCCCACTGTCGGCCTGCGGGGCGGTATATTGAGGCGCCGCGCCTGCGGCTACCGAGCAGCGGATGGTAACCGGTTCCATTGATTGGGGTCGGCCGCGTTTTTTCGGGCTGAAGACAGTTAAGCTTTTCAAAGCGAATTAAACATGTGGCCACTTAAACAGTCTTTCGAAACTTGTGACCTATTTGATTAAGTGGAGACGCTGGACCATCGCTTTAGCGGAGTTTCCTTACGGATATTTGAGAGCACCTCGTATGGCCCGGTGCGCTGACTGAGTTTCTCTTTTATGTCACCCGTGGGGGGCAAGTTGGTCTAAGACTGCTCGTAACCCCACTCTGTCGAAGCTGGATGTGGTGAAGTTGCTGGTGATGAATAAATAACTGCAAACAATGTACGTAGGCTTCCGTTGCCGCGGTCCCCCCAATCTACACGTCAGGAAGTGAGCAATGTGCCTCTGGAAGACAATTGCTTCGCCGGCCAGTCGTCGTTCTTGATTAAGAAGAGGCGACCATTATCATCAGCAACCTTCCTATAGCACACACCAGCTTATGGATACCCGATTTTACTGATCAAACCGCACTTTATACGTTGGCCAGGCATGACTGCATATGGGGTAACCCATGTTGGTTCAACATAGGTTTGAAGAAAGATGAGACGTTCTGTTGATTTCTTCTCTATTCACATTTTGTAAAACGGGATTCTCCATTATATGTTTCTGTTCTGCGCCCATGCTGCGTTTATTGTTATCAGCTGAAAGTAGACCTTTCCTTGACCTCTTCACCGCACGCCTAGTTTAAATCCACCACGTGAAATTGGCCACCTTGTGGGAGCCTTGCATGGAGTCGGTGTGAAATTTCGTTGGCCGCAGTAATTCTCACCTACACCCTTGTACAGGATCCCATCTGAATTTAGCAGCTGCAAAAACGGTGCATAAAAGCCGGCAATATTCAACGATTTGAGGTCTATGCAATTTTATTGTTTTGCTATTGCGTTCACTGGATCGCATAGGCCGGAAAAACCCTGTTCGAACGACTTCACTTTTGGGGTTTTCGCGTAATTGTAAGCAGCCCAACTGATTTCCGGAAACAAGCAATACGATTATATGTGCGTTGTATGCGCATTAAGCGCATCCCCCCACTGACGGCACTGTGGTAACCGGGAATTCGCGACATTATATTTAGGAGTATTTTAATATGCGTCCGACAATAGGGCTGCAAGCATTTCGTGCATTAAGGTGAGTTTGTTTTCAATGGCACTGGATGGCTTCCGGAGGGCCATCAAACGTGTAAAAGCTCCCAGCTCCGGCTTTGGATAGCGTTTATCGGAGAAAGTGCAGGTAAATCATCTACCTGCCCACCAGTCTAAAACCTAAGTATACATATGCGTTCAAATTTTGATGAAAAATTTGGAACTACCCTTCACAAAATTGAGCCTTAGACACGTTTGCGACTTCGTTGAGACACCAACGAAGTTTAGGGTGCTTGCGGTACTGGTTGGAAACTTGCGCCGAAGCTTTTAATGCATCGATGGTGACACGGCCGAGCTAGTCTGCTGCCCTGATCTGCGTGGCGCAGTCTCCGCAGGAATGCTGAATTTAGAGTTATTAAAATGTGAGCTTTCAGCGGCAGTCACATCAATAATAAAACCACTTACCACTGCCAGCCTGGAAGTTGCAGGCCTGTTGGCCCATCTGATATATGGCTCAATGCGAGGACAGACATTTGAAAGCGGTCTTTTTCCAACCGCTCATCTTGACTAATTTGGTAGCCCCTGAAACAAGGTTTTCCCCAAAAATGTTCTTGTGCAATGAGCATGCCCGTGTAAATGGAAATCCTAACGCAATCAATAATAATGTTTATTACCAACCTGTGGGTGGCATGCCGTCAGGCATGATGATAAGGTTACAGTCCGAATAAAGGCATGACTGGCGGGGATTGTGGGTACAGGGGTTTTGGGAAAACTGACAGCGTCATAGGCGGGGGGCGTTATCTGATGTAGACGTAGTCATCACTAAACCGGCACGGGCAGGGAGGCACAGTTACTATGCTTTTTTGGAGAGAACATCGAGCAAGGTCAGTTCGGTAGGATTTGAAGGTGGCGGGCAAAAACAAAGTGAGGGAGGGCAAAACAAGAGGCTTCCTGTTTGACACATGGCAAGAAGAGTGTAAATGATTGAAAATGAGGAACCAGAACATCAGATCTGGTGAAGCAGCAGAGTTGGCGTCATCCAGCCGGTCAAGTTGAACTAAAACCTAATACCACCGCTGAGGCCTCCTGGCCTCCAAAGAACAAGGGGATCATATCGTGCGCCAGAATTCTTGATTTTTTTAAAAAAAGCGTTTGGTTGTGTTCTACGTACCGCCGCTCCGTGAGCTCGAAGCCTGCGAATTTCCAGGGGAAATTATACACTGGATCAACACTTTTTCAGGAGACGATTCTCGTGAAGGTTGGATCAAATTTCTCCTTTGCCAAAAAACGTACCCTTCACTTTTTGATGATCCACGAGGCATTTGGAGGTTGTACGGGCCCACATGGGGCGACTCTTGAATTTGACAACCAGGGTTGTCTACTCAATACCCAAGATGGATTTTAGTGATCTTCTCCGGAGAAGGGATACGGAGATGGTTGCCGGACTCCAGCCCACCGTGCGCGAAACAAGACTGAAGGCAGTTGACAATTTTCTCCTGCATTGTTGTCGCCTCAAGGGGGACCTTGTTTGAGCATGTTCCGGACGATGTGCTATCTACCGTTGAAGTCACTTTATGTGCATTTTCTGTCAGTTCTCGCGCTGGTAGTTTGGCTGTTCCAGAGTAGATAGGCAGTGCTGTACAATTTTTTTAACCTTTTTATGATAGTACCTACTGGGTGACAAGAACCAACCCGGCCTGGCTGTTATGGACAAACGCATCGATCCTGTGCGTCAGTCCCTGAATCCGTGATCATATACAGGGTGTTGAGCCCGCTGAAAGTAAACTTCAAGGTCAGTCCGGTAAAGCTTTTTAGTTTTCCGCTCGTTTGTTCATTGCTCGTCGAATTCTAACCAAGGTATCATGCGACAACGATCCTTGTGGTTTTTATACATGTTAGTGGTTCGCCGTTATAAAACTGGTTTGGTGATAGAGACGTCGCCGTGGGTTGTGCGAGATGTGCCATCTTGACTTCAATGAAACCTCTGACTGCGTCAACCATTATCTTATTAAGGCTAAGCTACTGTCCTGCACGATGGATATTGGCACTACCCATCTGATGGAAGAATGTCTGAGAGGTGCGGTTTCAAGGTACTTCGTGGTCAGTACTAACGAAAAACGAGGGCGAGTAGCTGATCAGCTACTCATGACTCATGAGTCTTTCAGGACGGTCTTGGGTCCCCCACTATTTAAATGTACGATGACGATCTAGCCCCGGGTGCTGTATTACCATTGTTTCCTCTTTTCCAAGTATATTAAAATCGTGGGATGGTAAACTACCGTAATACAATGGGATCTCAATGGGTAAAACCAACGATGTTTTTGGTCACGTACTGTCGTAGATAGTGCTCTGAGTGTACAATAAAAATTGTTACGGAACCAAAAGATATAGACAGCTCTGTCCGAGTTCGGGGGTTGCTGTGCTTTTCCGGTGCAGAAAGCAGAGGGAGCACTACCAAATCCTGCGCGCAATGAAATAGAAAAAATGGAGATGGTTGTACTGTCGTTTAAAGCTCGATTAATGTTTTCAGACTTGGTTCCCATATCAGGAAGCATGTTGCGTGTTTGGAACCTGTACGATGAGTGGCCATCAGGAAGATGTTAGGGTGGGCGTCGAGATAGCTCAGTGGTGAAGGCGCCAGCTTACTGACCGGAAGATCCGTGCTTCGAACCCGACCTCAGCATCTCGACTGCTACTGTCTAGGCTTAGACAACCTGGCAGTATCCCAGCCCTCGTGCTTCCTTCTGGTGGCATGGCATTTAGGTACCGAAAGGGTGCTACGGCTGAAAGACTATGTGGATGATAATAACAATAATAATAATGATAATAATAGTTCGACTGTAACATCTTTCGGTGTATAGCTTCCACGCCCCTCGGAGGAAGCAGGAGGGTTAAGGTACTGCCAGGTTGCTCAAGGTTAAAGAGGAGCAGTGGAGATGCAGAATTTGAGTTCGAACCACGATGGTCCAACCATGCTGCCAGACAGAACCGCAACGCCTGAGATCCTGTCAGGTTTCCCAGGACTAGACAGGACCAGTAAAGGTGCCGTGTTTGGGCTCGAACTATGTACCTTCCGCTGATTAGGTTCGCCCCCTAACGACCGAGCTCCCCCGAGCGCGTAGACTTACCAACCATTGACTTGTGTCGTCAGCATAACATCAACGGTTGAAACTAATGCTTCGCTGTCGTACACCCATGAGTTATTGGAAAGCCTTATTGCGAAGAATAGCATAAAAGTGGACGGGAAGTGGACTTACTGCCGGGCTCCCACAATCACTTCGGGGACCCTACAATTGCAAACACTAGTTCAGGCAATATAGATAGAAAGTGACAACAGGAATGCCGTTCACATAGATTAACTGCCTTATTGGACCATAAGTCACACCCACTCTGGTTGCTTGAAAAAGTCATATCAGGCAGCGCTAATATTCGTGATTTTCGTCTCGAAGTCCCACTATACCCATGCTCAGAACATATCGTGGAGATCCGATAATGGTCCCAAAGGAATTACTAGCCAGTTCCGTTGTGACTTTGTTTATTTTTACACCTTATATCGTACTCCGGCGACCTCTTCTATCGAATCGAAAGGCATGATGTCGCAGGCATTAGGAAATGCCCAAAACACGCTAAGACGTATTGGAACTACTTCAGCCGATGTGGCGAAATCAATTACTTCAGAGGTCAATCGGAATCCAAAACGTTGATAAGTAACTTTGCTTTGTGTACGCGTACACTTGTAGGCGGATTTCTCCAACTGCAGTTGACCGATGTGCGTTTGCACGAGGTGAGGGAAGATTTTTGGCTCCCAAAGTAAAACAGACGACCTCCAGAAAAAGGCGAATATTGCATCGCCACTGTTTTCTGACATCAGCAAAATCTTGCTACTTTCCAGGTTATTGTATTAGTGGGACTCTTAGGAAATGTTGAATGTAGCACAGCCAAAAAAGACTGACATTCAGCAAAGAAAGCATTAGGATAGCTCTAGCGAGGTGAACAACTGATTTCGTTCACAAACTTCCGGTTTCTATTTTGCAGCAGCAACCGCCTCTGCAAACTGGAGTAATCGTCCCTGCGAGACGTGTGAAGTAGGTTTTCCAAATTCAATATCCATGTTAGTACAGTGTCTGGTCTCCAGTAATGTCGGACGGTGGTCGACGACATTGGTGGTTGGTCGAGTGACTTTGGATCGGTTTTGTGAGCAGGCCGGTTTGATTGGTTTATAAGGCTCTCCACTCTAGTTGGCATGTATTTTGCTATCTTTATTCGAATTTGCTTTTCCGTTCAGCCCGTGTAGATGACTAAGCACCGGCATGTGAAACGTGTGATTTGGCGGACAGTAGCCAGGTTTCTTTAAGCGGCAAGATTGCAGTCTGGTTGTAGGAATAGCGGAAAACTGGCTTTGCAACCTAGGAAGTATTTCTTACAACACACCTGCGACAGCGCCCCGGTAACTCACCGACATCATCCCAGATTATCAGGAGCAGAAACATTTGGAACTGAGACGATGGTGTTTAGCATTAGGTGTTCACTACTGCATTTCGTCAGAAATGTCAGTAGAGCTTGATTTATTTGCCAAGCAATGAAGCTCAGTTGCTCTGGTCTCTTGTGAGTGTATTCTTCTGACCTCTTAATGCAGAGTTGCCGTGACTCTCTTTTCTACCTCACGGTGCAAAGCCGGTGAAGTTTAGGTATTGCCCACTCCAAGTGTGTTTGCAGTCATCATCATCATCAGGTCGAAAACCGCATACTTGCTGTACAGTGGTTCTAGCTGCCACGGTTTCTTTCACCGACGATTTGGGGAGGTGGGGTAGATAGCTACGCATTGGAGGCGGTAGCCGATGTGATTGATGCTTAAATACAGGGGTGTTAGTGGACTTTTCTTTTGGAAGATTTAAAAAAAATCGCTCAGCTGTAACTCCATTCCGGTGCCTAACTGCCATGCCACCCGAAGGGGGCACGAGGGTTGGGATACCGCCAGGTTGCCCAGGCATAGACAGTTTGGGGAGATTTGGAGGGGAGCTATACATTGAAAGCAATAGCTTGGATGCATAAGTACCATTGAGGGTGCGACTGGGCCATGCCTAGCAATGTCTCTAACCATTGATTTGTCCCGTCTCGCGGTCCCCATCCAGGGAGATAGCTGAGTTTGCTGGTAATGTCTCTCATACTTCGCTGTCAAGTCATTGTTTGACCGCCTCTGGCTCGTTTCCACCCTTCACGTGGTTGTGCGAAAAGAGCCGTCCAAGAGAGTCGGTTGACTGGCATACGGCGCTCTTGACCGAACCAGCGCGGATCTGTCTCTCCCTGTATTTAGTCAACCTTCGAAGGATAAGACTAAAGAGCACCTTCGATGTCACAGGTACGAAGTTGATATCGCATGGGTTTTTGCACAGCGTCCGTGTACCGTTTTTGAAGATAGGAATAACTGTCGACAAGAAGAACAGGAGAACAGACCGGTCAACCGGGCTTCATGTGCCTTGGAAACCCAAGAATACTAAAATTGTGGGTCGTTTGTGTGCATGACGTTGTTCTGGCATCTGATGGGGTGTGAAGATTCAGTCAACGCAACCCCTACCAGGCCGGAATCCCGCTTTCTGCTCTCGAGTCAGTGTTTCACGAGCTACCATAAGGCGCCAAAGGACAAGTGACGCTAAGAGTCTCGTCACAACCGGAGCCGGGCTGATCCCCCTGTGGCTACCGTACTCGCTATGAGCCCCTCTTTTGAAAATGGGCACTATCACCGGTTCTTCCTAGTTGTCTGGGACATTCTCCTTTTCCCAAATGCAGGCAGACAGATCAGACAAGCGCTGACTGAAGACTTTTCTGCCATCTTTGAGCAATGTAGGTGGGAGGTCATGCAGGCCAGGAGCTCGGTGGGGCTTTATAGAACATATGCAGTCATAAACCTCTGAGGCCGTATGGGGTTCCACGTTCACCGTCCAGGTTTCTACTTCGGGTGTAGGCTGCAGAAAAGAGTCATCAGTCCTAACTGCTGTGCCCACAAGGCGAGAGTTATTAATTGGGCGGGGAGCGGGGAAGGAAAAGTATGTGAAAGAGAAAGAAGGGAGGCGCCAGTAGTAGCCAGTAGTTTTCGCTTGCCCGCCCTGCTGTATGCAGCAAGGAAGGCGACCCGCCTGATGGCAGCACGCGACGGCCGATGTGGCATGAAATTATTTGTATGTGTGCAATTCATTGTTTTATGTTGGCTTGGATATTGCCGGGGCGCCCATACTTAGATAGGAGGTCAACTAGGGTCCCCAACCGAAGCGTGTCTCGAAAGCCTGTGTGCAAGGTGTTTGGCGGGAACTGCGGGTGAATTTTATTTTCACCGACCCAGTCGCCACAAATGTTGCAACCCAGGCCGGAGGGCCAGGCGTTGGTGTTCGACAGACCCCTTACGAGTGACCACGCTGGCTCTTCGAGTGTCATGCGTTCACGCCGAAGAACCGTTTACCTGAGAGCTGTTGTCTCCAAGCCCGGTCCTTGGTGGATGCAACCGAGACGTGGTCAGTGTATGGGCCGGCAACAGAGCATGAAAACCCTAACCAGTCAGATGGTCGTTGGTTTGTTTACTGAGCTGGGCAATTTGATTGCAAACTTTTCTTCACCATTGGATGAGATATCATCCCTGCTACGTTCAACTACGCTGCCTAACAACTTACTGATGATGTCACCTCGGTTGGTGGTGAAACGTTTGCAATCAATTTGCCCAGCTCAGCGAACAAACCAACGACCATCTACGCTACCTGAGCTACCAACATTCTCATCAAGAGCAAAACAGTTCGGGTGTACAACGCCCAAGGAAGCTCGTCGCTGGGAGAATTTCACCTACCGAAGAGCCTTTACACGTGAACAACTGTACTTCCTACATGAATGCGTACGTGGGAACGTGCTGTCACCCAGTAGCAATCACAGACCGCAAATAGACCATCCACAGTCCTGGGCCCTAGCAAGACATTATGGCAGAAGAATAGTGAAGTTAATGATAACAGACGCCCACAGCCGTCTCAGCAAATACGTACGAGTAATCACTAACCGCTCAACCCAGTCGGGTCGACAACTGCCACATCCCTAATGGGGACCCCGCGACTCGAGTACATACTATTCACGACTTGAACCAGAAAGATATGGCTACATTGGAAGCCGCCAGGTTCACCTTTACTCAGCCTTGACTGCGTGATTGCGCCATGTCTGCCAGTGTCACTGACAACTGACGGATTGAATCCCAGAGTCTCCATCCAGAGATGTGGCATTTGCCGACCCGACTGAGATGACTGGTTAGTGTTTTCAGACTTTGTTGCCAAGCCATATACTTTTCACCTCTAGGTTGCTTCGACTCAGCACAGGGCTGGGCGAGAACAGCTGTGTGAGGTAGAGTGTTCTTTGGTGTACGGAGTAAATGTCCTAACCAGCGCAGCCTAGCTCATCCATCGTGGAGGAGTTCCTTTTTCCTAAACCCATCTCGCTTACCTCAGTATTGCTAATCCGATGTTCCTACCAGACCCGGCCAATGCTTCGGAGACACCGGTTGTTGAACACTGGCAGCTTTCCTACGTCCTCTGCGTGTAGAGGCCAAGTTTCTGATCCATAAAGCAGTGTGAACCGCACCGCCGCTGCCCTTCACAGACAAACTGATGTTACACCGGCACCATATATGTCGGACGGACACTACGCAGTATAACTCAATGGGTCGCGGAGGCACACAAACCGTGATACCACTGTAGGTTTCACTCTCTTCATGACAGACTAGGGACTAAAGCACATTTTCTCCTGATGCTCTTGTGCGTCCTCATGGAATGAAGATGAGCTGAAAAGGACCACACTGCTAAAGCACGAGATACACACCGACGACGAGCTCACTATTTAAATCCCACTGACTTCATCACTACCAGACCTTTAGAAAATGATTTGGATGTTGAAAAATGTTATGCGACCATCAAGCCTCTTGGTCAGCTCCGGTGGTATTGTTGGAAAAAAAGACAAAAAGATTTGACTTGGTGCTGACTACCAAAGATTGAATCATGTGACTCAACGTGATGTGTTTCCACTACCAGGAGTCAATATTGAATTCGATTTTTGTCATTGCCTTTACGTTCCACCAGTACAGTCCGTTCAACTGCGCTTGGCATCTGGATTTCAGACATGTTGCACTGAGCAGTATCATATTAAAATTCTGGCAATGACAGGATCTTCTGGCATAACTCAAACCGACTCAGAACAGATAATATTCACAATTGATTTGAATCCAAAATGAAGACAGTGTTCACTAAGCAAAATGGTGGGCGTAATAGAAGACGAATAGTGAATTTGTTACAAGAGAAGGCAGAGGTCGTCTGAGGTTCTCGTCAGTCTGGTGATCAATTACCAGTTGTTACTATATAATTGTTTTCATTCTGTAGTGTCGCCAATTTCTTATTTTTCTGTTCTCGAGACGATTAAAGCCTGCTTTCCAGGTGTGTAATTTCCCAATTACTACTCGTAAAACCTGCCTAGGACTTCTTTAACCACTTACTCGCAACACTGTAATTCTCTTGAAATTCCCAGAAATGAAACGGCTTTGATCAGGTCATTGGACGGGAACGGCTCGCCTCACATACTGCTCAGCAGTGGACCCACTGGTTTCACAGTTTCTGTTCTTACATCAAATTTTGCTCTAGAAACAGAATAACAGGGTCTGAGAAGCGGACGCGAAGGGGCAGGTGTGCACGATGGCATGCTATTATTCAATTCCATTGAGGCAAGGGTGATATACGTGTGGTTGGAAGCTGTAGAAATGAGATCACTGAATTGGACAGTAAGGGACTTGAGTCGCTTACTAGCCCTGCTGTATCCAGTAGGTAAAGCGACCCGGCTAGTGGCATCAAATGATGACCGATGTGTCATGGGATCATTCGTATTCGTATGGTGTATGGCTGCATGCGAGCTGTTGTTCTGCTGGAGCACTCACACTTAGACGAGGAATATTGGTGATCTCAGCCAAATTTTCTGGTTTGAAAGCCCGACCGTAAGGCGACCGTGGTTAGGTATCTGTCAGAGAAGTCCCACTTTTGATGAACGAGTCGCCTCACATGTTCAGACCTCTAAACTAAAGCGTTAAAAATCGTGTTAATCTGGCCTGTATCCATTACAAGCGTTGTGTGGGACTTTGCTTGTGTCAGGAGGTCAACTGCGATAGACCAGTGCGTCACGGAGGCTCGCCAACCGTCACACCACCGCAGGCTCTGGCCTTTTCGCATCATTTATCATTATCTTATCCGCTGGAGATATAGGCTTGCTGTTCGTGCGTACGAATATCAGAATTTCCTGTCCCCTGATTTCGTTGGCTATCAACAAACTGTCTAAGTGGGAAAGCGCGTGCGCTGTCATGAAATCTCCCGATCAAACAATTTTGTATTATGGCCTCCCGCTTTGTGGCTTCTAAGCTACTGAGGTTGGTGCTTTCCGTGTGACGTGATGGAGCGCTGCTCTATCAGGTAGAGTACATCCTTTCGAAATTTCGGTCGAGTCAGGTAAGGATTTAGTCTACACACTATTATTGCCTGTCGCATTATTGCTCGGTCATTCTGATATGATTTAACCCGAAGTTTTTTGCCGTATGTTTCACGTAAAGCTAGTTTTTGCTCACTATTCTCACTCAGCGTAATACGGTAAGTGTTCAGTTATACGCTGGTTATTTTTGTGAGGTTTAGTGAACAAGTAGTGATCATATGTATGCAAACCCGTTATTAACCTCATCTCAATTCACCCACTTTTTTCTTTCTTCGCAGAGGTTTGCATCTACCTTGTTCTTCCACCAATGTGTCGTTGGTTTTTCTATCGATGAAGTGGTACAGAGGTCCTAGCAAAAAGTTACTCCGAATCAAAGTGACGTCACATGAATCAGAGCTGGAGTTTAACCTTTCGGTACATATTTCTCCTCATGGATCACCTACCTCTTTCTCTCCAGTCCAAAAGCACGGGCAAATATCTTTTCGACTTGGTATGCAGTACGATCGGCTTGCGTGAAACATGGTACTTTGGTCTACAAAGCTACACATTATTGCCAAATGGAAGAATGCGCCTTTCGCAGTGGTTAAAGTTGGATAAAAAGGTAGATTACCTGTGTGTAGACATCCCTCTTATCCGTCTTATCAGATTGTTTCACAGAAGGATGAGAGTGGTCAAAAACTTCGATGCTTCTTTTTTCATACCAAATTTTTTCCCGAAGATATTGAGCAAGAACTAATCCAAGCTACAACCCGCCATTTGTTCTATCTAAGTGTCAAAGCAACAATACTGAATCGGAACGAGACGAACGTTAATGGCAACCTCTCAGGTAATTTTGTTTTTGTGGATTCCAGTGACCGATGAAATCCTAATTTTACTTAGATAATTGTGTAGCATTCTGAATAGCGCACACCCAGCAGGCTTAGTTGTACTCTCCACCCTTTTTATGTGATGGCTTTTCAAGAAAAATCAATGATAGCTTTATGTATTCCGCTGAGTAGATTCCGGGGAAGCGTACGAGTAGAAGCACCAGTGAGTGGTTTTCGTCCGAAATATATTCAGTGTTGCGCTTCATGATCAGGTTCGATGTAACTGGCCTTCATCAGTTGCTCTTAAGTAGAGTGTAAAATTTTCAACTGTCATGGCTGAAACCCCAAATTATTCAGGTTGAGTTAGAGGTACTTTTTATCGATAAAGTGGTGCATCCCATGTAAATAGGCTTTTTCAACTTGTTTTCGCTCATGGATATATTTTATCTCGATGGTCTCACACACAATCTTCGCTTCAAGCCCAGCTCTCACAATCGTATGTGGGATCAAAGAATGTACTTTCTTGACAGTGAAGCTAGCTGCACTCCGATTTGCAATTCGTTTGTTAAGTGGTTTACCATGATACGACTACAGATAGGAAGATGCGGTGGAACCGCACCAGCAGAAGGCGCATATTGACCCCCGTTTAAATTAATTAGTTAGGGTCTATTTTATACCTGTCTCGTCGTGGATCATGGACCATAAATTACACCCACTCTGGTTGCTTGAAAAAGTCATATCAGGCAGCGCTAATATTCGTGATTTTCGTCTCGAAGTCCCACTATACCCATGCTCAGAACATATCGTGGAGATCCGATAATGGTCCCAAAGGAATTACTAGCCAGTTCCGTTGTGACTTTGTTTATTTTTACACCTTATATCGTACTCCGGCGACCTCTTCTATCGAATCGAAAGGCATGATGTCGCAGGCATTAGGAAATGCCCAAAACACGCTAAGACGTATTGGAACTACTTCAGCCGATGTGGCGAAATCAATTACTTCAGAGGTCAATCGGAATCCAAAACGTTGATAAGTAACTTTGCTTTGTGTACGCGTACACTTGTAGGCGGATTTCTCCAACTGCAGTTGACCGATGTGCGTTTGCACGAGGTGAGGGAAGATTTTTGGCTCCCAAAGTAAAACAGACGACCTCCAGAAAAAGGCGAATATTGCATCGCCACTGTTTTCTGACATCAGCAAAATCTTGCTACTTTCCAGGTTATTGTATTAGTGGGACTCTTAGGAAATGTTGAATGTAGCACAGCCAAAAAAGACTGACATTCAGCAAAGAAAGCATTAGGATAGCTCTAGCGAGGTGAACAACTGATTTCGTTCACAAACTTCCGGTTTCTATTTTGCAGCAGCAACCGCCTCTGCAAACTGGAGTAATCGTCCCTGCGAGACGTGTGAAGTAGGTTTTCCAAATTCAATATCCATGTTAGTACAGTGTCTGGTCTCCAGTAATGTCGGACGGTGGTCGACGACATTGGTGGTTGGTCGAGTGACTTTGGATCGGTTTTGTGAGCAGGCCGGTTTGATTGGTTTATAAGGCTCTCCACTCTAGTTGGCATGTATTTTGCTATCTTTATTCGAATTTGCTTTTCCGTTCAGCCCGTGTAGATGACTAAGCACCGGCATGTGAAACGTGTGATTTGGCGGACAGTAGCCAGGTTTCTTTAAGCGGCAAGATTGCAGTCTGGTTGTAGGAATAGCGGAAAACTGGCTTTGCAACCTAGGAAGTATTTCTTACAACACACCTGCGACAGCGCCCCGGTAACTCACCGACATCATCCCAGATTATCAGGAGCAGAAACATTTGGAACTGAGACGATGGTGTTTAGCATTAGGTGTTCACTACTGCATTTCGTCAGAAATGTCAGTAGAGCTTGATTTATTTGCCAAGCAATGAAGCTCAGTTGCTCTGGTCTCTTGTGAGTGTATTCTTCTGACCTCTTAATGCAGAGTTGCCGTGACTCTCTTTTCTACCTCACGGTGCAAAGCCGGTGAAGTTTAGGTATTGCCCACTCCAAGTGTGTTTGCAGTCATCATCATCATCAGGTCGAAAACCGCATACTTGCTGTACAGTGGTTCTAGCTGCCACGGTTTCTTTCACCGACGATTTGGGGAGGTGGGGTAGATAGCTACGCATTGGAGGCGGTAGCCGATGTGATTGATGCTTAAATACAGGGGTGTTAGTGGACTTTTCTTTTGGAAGATTTAAAAAAAATCGCTCAGCTGTAACTCCATTCCGGTGCCTAACTGCCATGCCACCCGAAGGGGGCACGAGGGTTGGGATACCGCCAGGTTGCCCAGGCATAGACAGTTTGGGGAGATTTGGAGGGGAGCTATACATTGAAAGCAATAGCTTGGATGCATAAGTACCATTGAGGGTGCGACTGGGCCATGCCTAGCAATGTCTCTAACCATTGATTTGTCCCGTCTCGCGGTCCCCATCCAGGGAGATAGCTGAGTTTGCTGGTAATGTCTCTCATACTTCGCTGTCAAGTCATTGTTTGACCGCCTCTGGCTCGTTTCCACCCTTCACGTGGTTGTGCGAAAAGAGCCGTCCAAGAGAGTCGGTTGACTGGCATACGGCGCTCTTGACCGAACCAGCGCGGATCTGTCTCTCCCTGTATTTAGTCAACCTTCGAAGGATAAGACTAAAGAGCACCTTCGATGTCACAGGTACGAAGTTGATATCGCATGGGTTTTTGCACAGCGTCCGTGTACCGTTTTTGAAGATAGGAATAACTGTCGACAAGAAGAACAGGAGAACAGACCGGTCAACCGGGCTTCATGTGCCTTGGAAACCCAAGAATACTAAAATTGTGGGTCGTTTGTGTGCATGACGTTGTTCTGGCATCTGATGGGGTGTGAAGATTCAGTCAACGCAACCCCTACCAGGCCGGAATCCCGCTTTCTGCTCTCGAGTCAGTGTTTCACGAGCTACCATAAGGCGCCAAAGGACAAGTGACGCTAAGAGTCTCGTCACAACCGGAGCCGGGCTGATCCCCCTGTGGCTACCGTACTCGCTATGAGCCCCTCTTTTGAAAATGGGCACTATCACCGGTTCTTCCTAGTTGTCTGGGACATTCTCCTTTTCCCAAATGCAGGCAGACAGATCAGACAAGCGCTGACTGAAGACTTTTCTGCCATCTTTGAGCAATGTAGGTGGGAGGTCATGCAGGCCAGGAGCTCGGTGGGGCTTTATAGAACATATGCAGTCATAAACCTCTGAGGCCGTATGGGGTTCCACGTTCACCGTCCAGGTTTCTACTTCGGGTGTAGGCTGCAGAAAAGAGTCATCAGTCCTAACTGCTGTGCCCACAAGGCGAGAGTTATTAATTGGGCGGGGAGCGGGGAAGGAAAAGTATGTGAAAGAGAAAGAAGGGAGGCGCCAGTAGTAGCCAGTAGTTTTCGCTTGCCCGCCCTGCTGTATGCAGCAAGGAAGGCGACCCGCCTGATGGCAGCACGCGACGGCCGATGTGGCATGAAATTATTTGTATGTGTGCAATTCATTGTTTTATGTTGGCTTGGATATTGCCGGGGCGCCCATACTTAGATAGGAGGTCAACTAGGGTCCCCAACCGAAGCGTGTCTCGAAAGCCTGTGTGCAAGGTGTTTGGCGGGAACTGCGGGTGAATTTTATTTTCACCGACCCAGGCGCCACACGTCTTCAGACCCCGAACCTGTTGTATGATGTGGCTGAGTTGCTGGGGCCTCTGACTTGACGATTTTAGTGTGGGCGATTCTGCGAGTGTCTCCCGGACATCCTCGATTTAGGTCACTGGTCCGCGGAGGTACGCCTACCGTCACTGCGTGATGAGGTCCCGTTTCTTCTTGAGGGCACTTTCTCTTCACTGTGTTTGACACCGTTGAGCTTTGTTAGGTCTCCAAGTGTTCTCCACCTTTGTAGGGTTCTGGATATAGACCCTCCGGTAATGGTGCCTTCTCAAGTTTCAGTACGAATATTTCGTACTTTATTCCTTCTTGCAACGGGCGATTAACGTCCACATTCCATTCGCCCGTATGCACCATCTCCAGCGGCTGTGTCGTAGTAGGCCAGGTGAACTGTTTTCCGAAGTGTTCGCCCCATGTTTCTGGTTGACGTTTTTGCGAGTGAATTAGCGAGTGGTTGCAGTAGACAGATATGCATATACTTCCATCATCTAGGGCGTGTAATCCAATATACAGGGACGCCTGTCATTTATTTCATGTTCGATTGTCATGTTACTATGTCACTTAGTGGGGAACCTAATGAGGTTTTCTGCTTCTCTCGGGATGCCAAAACTACCAAGATGTCGTCCTTTGGCGCCTCAATGAGCTTCCCATTTGAGCTTTTGCTCTCCCTTCAGAACGTGCATACACGTGTGCGACAGAACAGACCCCAGGAACTTCCCATATACACTTTGGCAACTTGTCGACGATAAGATCGGCGAAAATTGACGCAGACGTTTTTTATGCAGACTAAAATAAGCAACTCAGCCAAGTGACTGGAATATCAAGTCGTCCTCTATGGTGTTCAAAGAAATCGCATATTCGTTGAATGTCGATTTTTACTCTGTCCAGATTTTTCTCGTTTCTGCTGATCATATCGACTGCGGCACGCGATCGCTAAGATGAAGCCAAATAAGTGCGGATCCTCGTGCAAGCCAACAGACTCTAAATGATAGCCGTATGTCGATCTCATACCCTTCCTGGGAGATTAATCACCGAATGTATGTATGGAACATCAACTGCCGCAAAAATCATGCCAGACAACGTTCAATTTCTTGATCGGCTGTAGCTGTTTCGTCTAACCGTAGTATCAGGTAGTTTCACCACCCATATAAGATTCTTCCCTTAAATAATGTCCATCACCTATTTTTGCTGATGTTTATCCAGTGTAAGAAAGATTTGCCCATTAATCTTTGTCATTAGCCTTCGTAGTCCTCATTCGGTCCGTCAGGGAATCTATTGTACTACGCAACACCACACGTTAGTGAAAAGGTCGAAAAGCGACTAGGACCCAAGGATCGGACAGATGGCTCAGCGTGAAACTTGCTGTTACTGAAGGTCCGTGGAGAACTGTAGTGTATTACTTCTGACTTGCTCGCGCTTTGGAATGTAACCTGCGATCAGGACTTTGACAGCCTTTCAGCTTGCCAATAAAATTGACCATCCACTCAGCATTCAAGCCCATCAGAAGTGGTATACAGCAGTTTTGGTCATTTGGTTTTCTCCTGTTACTCCTGATGGCAGAAACCGCTACCGTAACATGAGATTGCACCGTTCAATCTACGTCATTGTCAGCTGTAAGAACCGCTTACTTGTCGTACAGTGGTTGTAGCTGCCACAGTTTTGTTCACCGAAGATTTGGGAAGGTGGGGTAGGTAGTTGCGCATTGGAGGCGGGAGCTGATAAATTGGTGCGTAAATACGGGACTGTCAGTGGACTGTTAAGTGGGGGGATTGGGAAAGGAGCTATGCATTGAAGGTGATAGCTTGGATGCTCGAACGCCATTGAGGGCGCGACTGGGCCATGTCTGACAATGTTTCTAACCATTGATGTGGCCCGTCTCAGGGTTCCCATCCAGGAAGACGGCAATGACCAGCACAGCTTAGTTTGCTGGCAATGGCTTTCATACTTCGCTGTCAAGTCATTGTTTGACCTCCCCTGGCTCGTTTCTACCCTTCACGTGATTGTGCGAAAAGAGCCGTCCGAGGAAGTCGGTCGACTGGCATACGCAGCACGTGGCTAAGCCAGCGCAACCTATGCAGTGTGATCAGTTCATCTATCGTGGGTGAGTTGTTTCTTCCGAATGCCATTCGACGTACTTCAGCATTGCTGATCCGGTGTTCTCACCAGACTTGGGCAATGCTCCGAAGACATCGATGGTCAAACACTGACGACCACGGCGCGCAGCGGCCAGGTTTCTGATCCGTATAGTAATATGGAGCGCACCGCCTCACTGTAAACTTGACCCTTGACGGTTAAGCTGATGTTGCGCCTACGTCACAGGTGACGTGGGTTCACAAAAGCTACTCTGGCCTTCCTAATGCGGATGGAAATATCATCTTTTGCAAGACCACCGGGACTGATACAGCTGCCCAGGTAAACGAATTTGTCTAGTACCTCATCCGCAAGCATGAGGTTAGGTTGCGAGCCCACCCAGTCTTGCAGTAGCACTTTACACTTTGCAGGTGTGAAGCGCATGTCAAACCGTGAGGCGGAATTATTTAGATTAATTAGTATTGTTTGCATTACCACGTGGTGAGATCCAAGAAGAGCTATGTCGTCTGCGTACTCGATATCTGTGAGCGAGTGCCCCGGGAGCACTTCGACCCCACAGGCATTGTAGACTGCCAGTGAGTCTTTCCTGATCGTATCGATGACGAAGTTGAAGGGGAAAGGTGAAAGAGGACAGCCCTGTCTGACACCACTTGATGTGGTGAACTCGGAAGAGAGCTTCCCGTAGACCGTCACACGGCCGCGGGAGTTGGCGTACAGCGCCTTAAGGAGGGTCAAGAATTTATGGGGGACACCTTTGCTCCACAGACACTGCCATGGTGCCTGACGGTCCACAGAGTCGAAGGTAGATTTCAGATCTAGAAACACAACCATTGTTGGTTTCTGGAAGCAGTGTCGCTGTTCCAGACTTTGTCGGAGGGTGAAGATATGATCGATGTATCCTCTTGCAGGACGTAACCCAGCTTGGTTTTCACGGATCTGTCTCTTCCTGTGTTCAGTCAACCTTCGAAGGATAAGACCAGAGAGGACTCTCGATGCCACAGCTACCAGGCTGATGCCACGATGGTTTTCGCACATCGTCCGCGTACCCTTTTTGAAAATAGGGATAACTGTCAACATGCCCCACTCTGCGGGCACCTCTTCGTTCCATATAGCACCAATAAGCTTTGTCAGATGGGTCACCAGGGATTCTCCGTTTTTGAAAAGAGCTGGATACAGACCGTCCGTTCCTGGTGCCTTCTCACGTTTCAGTACGGATATTTCGTACTTTATTTCTTCGACGGGCGATCAAGGTTTACATTCCATTCGCCCGTATGCACTATCTCCAGGGGCTGTGTTGCAGGAGGCCAGCTAAACTGTTCTTCGAAGTGTTCGGCCCATCTTTCCAGTCGACGATTTTGCGAGTGAATTAATGAGCCATCTTTTTCACTTGTCGTTTCACTGACCGTTGCTTTCCTAGGACCATTCGATCGTATCAGTTGGTATGGGGCACGGATGTTTCCGGTAGCAAACCTTTCTCCATCTCCCGAGCTTTCAATGTCCACCAGAGCTCTCGGTCTTTCCTTAGACTCTTTACTATTTGGCGTTCGAGGGATTTGCGTGCGCTGTCGTACTCGTTGCCTGCTGGTATGGATTTCCTGGCATCAATCACGGATAGCGATCTCGACGACACCCAGTGGTCTTGTGGTCCGTCACTCTAAGTTGTTTACCGGTCTGTACGTAATGCACTACTCTTAAGGTTGCTGAAAATTCTTCGACAGCCCACGACGGGTTTCGCCCTTCTTGGGGCTCATCAGGTAGGCACAATCCCCGAGTTTCCGTCAACCTTATGTTCTACTGGAAACATCACAAACGAGAGATTCAGCTGGGTTCCAGGTGAGTCTCTCGCAAAACCAAATTTGTTTGCAAATGAGTGTATTTCGCTAATTTGTTTACCGGTCATTCGTTCAAAAACTTGCAAGCAGACGACCTGTTTCAGTTCTTACTCAATCTGGTTAGGCTTCTCACATTTCAGATCGCCCTTGGGGAACTGGAGGACTACGGTAGCGGAACTAGTCAGACAGAAACTGGACCATATGGCGTCTCATGTTTACAACAATGGATGACGCATCTTGTTGGTCTGTATGATGATGGATGAGAGTAAACTTGCCATCAGTATATTGATTGGTGGTGACCAGTTTTAAGAAACTTAAAAATGAACACTTGTTGTTTTTGGCATAGAGCCCAGAATTCCATTGACGTCCTTCATTCTGAGTGACGAAGAATACGCCGAATTTGGCGAAATCTTGATTGTTGGACAAGTTGATTGCTGACAGGGCATCTTCAGGCTAGCTTATTCATGACCTCTGTTTATTGGAAGACCAGGCTAAATGCCCTCAAGATTCTGGAGGCCTGTGGGACATCTCGCTTGTGCCTAGCAGATTGGAGGAGAAATTTTTTTGGTTATCGAGGTTATCTTCCCCCCCCCCCACACACACTTTTTACCGTAATTGAAGTCATACAGTTGCTAACGTCCACCTCCTGGCGGGTTTTGATGCACACAGTTCCTTCTTTTGATGTTACCCAGTAGTTTCGACTGGGTTCGGAAGCGCAACAGCGTTTCACGGTACTCCTACATACCCGATAAATACGGTTTTTTAAAATGTTTTGTCCGTCAATCAGCTGCCAGCTTGTGGTTTGACCTCTGCTTTGGTCCATTGATCTAGGCCCCCTTCCTTTTTATAGCTCAACTGGAATTACCTAGTGAAGCCATCGGCTGCTTGGCTGGGTTCAGTTAGCATTTTGCCTTCGACCAGCCTTTGGGAAATCTGCGTTAGGGGCCAGGAATACCCACATAGGGTTTCTACCGTCATGTTGCAGGACGCTTTCATGTGGAATGCGTCTACCATACTGTCGTCTCCATCTGTTTTTATCGAGGTCGATAGTAACACTTGATTTTTGTGAGCATCGCCACTTGCCTATCTGTTGTAACCATGTATTTCCGCTTGGAATTCACAAAAAATCTCCCAGGTAATGATATTATTTTTCGTGATACCCTCATTTCATGTGGATCAATCTTACTCATCCCCAGAAAGTACGCCGCGTGCAACTGGTAGCGCTCTGCTTGTGCGTATTAACTGCCCTCTGCTTTACTCCAATGACAATGGTAGGATCCAGAATTTCTTTATCGAAAGAACCGGTTACTTTCGAACGTCTCAGATAAGAGCCAACTGAGGGCGAGTGAGCACTCATTATCCTAAATAATGGCACATGCGTTGGTAGCTCCAAGCCCTACTACAATTATAATACCTGTTCCAATAGTCCTGTACCCAAAAATGACTGAATAGGCCGTAAACGCTATAACTTCGCAAAATAATAATGCTTTCCTCTCCCAAACTACTCTTGCTGCTTACACCTTTGGATTCTCGACCAGTCGTTTCAGATAAAATTGGCGGAAAGGACGTCATCGATCTGGATAAGCAGCCGTCAGGGAATTAGTTTACCATCTGGTTGTGTTATTGTTAGACTTGCATCGATCTCCTCATACCTCAGTTTGAACGGCGTTGTATGCTTTCAAGGACGCTGCTGCGGACAATAAGGAAAACCGGACTGGTTCTTTACTATACTGAAGGATCCGAACGCCCTGCAGCTTACTAATTCGAAAGCGTGCTCAATTGGCAGCTCTCTCGGTCAACCTTATCGACCGTGGATAGCAGGCAAATGAAGTAACTGAGTATACTCCTTCGATTCTTGATCGTTTGCGTGCTTGTGAACGAGTCGTTAACAAATTCTTCGTTGTACCCATTACCCATTGCAGGTGACCTCTGTCCGAGCATGGATGTCGCAATTCTTCTTGCTTCGTTGGCCGCCCAAGTGAGTTTGCATTTCTCTAGTCTACCCACCGTGCTTTCCTCACCAGCGCAGCAGCCTTCAACGAGAAGCAATTTTACAACAGGCCATTTGGAGGTTTTATCTTTTGCCTTGATAATTTAGGAGTCTTATGTATGCAGTGGCGTAGACTGAATTTCGTTCACAAGTCCTCGATTGATGTTTTCGTTATGCCTCCGTTAGACTCGGTCCTCAGCTAGCCGTCTTTCTGACACGTCAAATTTGACATTGAAGTAGTGTTACCCTGCTCTACTCATCCGCTTCGAGTTGTGTGCCGACTTTGCCGACATCCGATCAAACATTGCACGTGCACTGTATCGTTGCCGTCATCATCGGCAGCATTATAGCAGGAATCAGCTTCGGTAGAATAAGTCCATAATAAAGAGCGAATATAAATTGGGGTCTATTGAGAAAACCTTTGTGTCCGTAGCGAAAGCGGTTAAGGGATTTGAAGATCCGCTCATCTCCCTCCATCAAGGTCACCTTTTGGATACGCAAAAGATGGCTCTGGCTGATGGTAGTCCTTATGTGTTGGGACGGACAGATTTCTCTAGGTAATGAGGGTCTAGCTTGCTTTAGTTTGTGTTCTCACTTATGTGGTAGTCCTTGCCCGTTACTTTCTTGCCAAAGATAAATAAGTGCGGTGCCTTCTGTACGCACTCATCTCATGGACATAATATTGTCTCCCAATAAAGATAGGAAAGTCTGAGATAGTCTGATTCATGGTCCCTTGGAGTATTCACATCGATGGCAAAGCTGAACAAATAAGGTTGAGAGAGGGCAACCCTGAGGAATTCCGCTAGTTGTCATAAAAATAATAAAGTCGTTCAGCCGTAATCTCCTTTCGATGCCTGGCTGCCATGCCACTAGAAGGAGGCACGAGGTCGGAGGTTCTGCCAGGTCTCCCAAGCCTGGACAGGAACAGTCGAGGTGCAGGGGTTGGGTTAAAACCACAAGCCTTCCGACGAGAAAGTTCGCGCCTTAATCAATCAAAGCTAAATAGAGACAGCAGGTTGTTCGACATTTACTCTCTGTTTATCCCGTCTTACGTACGTTCTATGCACTCCTGGATTTGTGATAACGCAAGACAAATGATAAATGCACAAAAGACAGCTATTATTAGAGGAAGCTGAAATTGTTCACATGTCTTAATCGTAATGTACATGTGTTGCCAGGAAGATGGCATCTTCCGCGCACTTAAGAGGTCTGTTTGGATGAGGTCTTTATTTCCATCCTGTGTTTTTCTTTCAAACAAATTGGGCAATCGAGAAACGGTCCTTGAGGGAGGTGGTCTAGAAATGAAAGTTTTTGTTAGGAAATGAATGTATCTACGCCGTGCACGTCATCGACGGCACATCAGGTGTGATTCGGTCAGTTAAGCACATGAGAGTTATGATTAAGTCATCCTCCTGGGTACCTGCGATTCTTCTATCTTCGCCCTTGAATTTGTCCACTGACCTTTCAATTAGATCTACGCTGTTTTTCCTTAGACAGTTCAGATGTTCATGTTAACTTTTCATACTCGGAAGCCAGCCCTAAATCTAAATTTGGCTGCTTGAAGAATTAGTTTCGTTGGTAACCGTATCATTGTTAAATCCATGTTGCTTCACCATCTTCCTGGATATTGGCTACTCGATCGTATCAACATTTCATCTGATGTTCGTTGAATTCCATTCATTAGAAGACAAACATGCAATTCCAACTGATCACCCTTTCCTACTTCCATCCACCCGGCCGTGATTTGTGGTGGTAGTGAGAAGTTCATATTACCTTTGCTACAGGACTGCGTCGTATGCTTGCGAGAATTATGTTGTTTCTGAGCATACCTTACAGTACAACTTTTTTTGTTTCTTCCGGGGTAGGAGTTGTCTGTTTTTGTATGTTTATGCCTTTTCTCAGAGAGTTGTTGGTGTATCCTGGATCAGAGAAAGACTACCATTCTCAATCATTATTACCCGCCGATTTGATTAGACTCCGGCTAAACTGGCAGACTTTTTTAAAATCTACTGCGACTATTTTTAGCGAGAGTTAATCGGTTCTGTGTCCTCAGCTGCGATTGTTTTTTGTTTGAGATTTCCCGAGAAGTACATGTAGCCATGGTGTTGTTTCGTGAACACTGACAGAGCAACCATCCAAATAACCTGAACCGTGAACTGTAGTGAGGTCCTCAGTTCAAGTTGAACTCAAAGGTGATCACTTCATCTCGTCCTTGCTGACTCAGTGTTAGTAGTGGTGTAAAAACGACAAGTATCAGGCGATGAGGGTTTACAACCGGCTAATGGAATATACTCACAACGGCAACATAGGCAACCGTTCAGAGGGTGTTTATCCTGACCCGCCTTTGTTGTCCAGCTATAACACCTGGCGGCTGGGTATCTCCGTTCTGGAGCTTTCCTTGGAATAGCAATTAAGCTTTGTCTTCAGTGTGCATTTTTCAGTTGCTGACGTTGGAAATGTAACAATTATTATTCCTAATTTGCCTTTCATCAAGGGACACCCGTCACATTGGGTCACTGACCAGAACGGCGAGAGTTCTTTTGAAATTCCCAGCTCGAGGTAGCTCACCTATCTGAAACGACTAGGTCACTCTAATTTGCATTCCATGAACAAAATTCGGGGATCGCATGTTCACACGCGTGGTCTCTTTTCCATCCTTCATTATGCAATTACACAGCCGGAGCAAATAAATCAAACGCGACACGAAGACTTCACGGGGTCAATTTAATCTACGGGACCATAAAGCAAGTATGTTTGGTCCGTTCTGGGGATTCCCACATGCGAACTTTGCGCAAATGCTCCCTAAACCCCCGTCAGTCAGATTATCAGCTGTAATTATGTATCGAGGATACGTTACTTCCAGCTGCCACAGTTTCGGTCGCCTGAAACCGGAGAAGGGATAGCCAGGCATAGGAAGCAATGGCATAATTAGTTAGTTGGTGCTGAGTCATTCTAGTTTTCTGAAGAAACGGATAACTGTGAGGCTACGCATTGAAGCCGATAGTTTTGATGCAGGAGAGACTATGTTGTTGATCTAGGTCTGTTGGTGTCACTAACCACTGAGTTAGTTTCGGGGGTCCCTATCTAGGGAGACGGCACATGTCAACCCAAATGAGTTTACTGGTAAGCATTTTCATGCTTCGTTTCCAGGTCTTAGACCGTCGGTTCCTCGGTCGTTTCGACCCTGCTAAGATGTTGAACCTTTTCGTGGTGCAACGGTTTGCGTAGCTTAGCAACCCATTGAGCTATACTGGAAGATGTCCATGTGACATCCACAGTCTCTTCTACCAGGTTAGTTAGTGGATAAAGGTCTAACACACAGTTGTCTGGCCCTTCAGGCGGGTGGTTGGAGCAAATATGGCGACATGTTGCTTAAAAGCTAGACTGTTTTAGTGGCCTTACGCTCATCAGCACTACCTTGGGGCCAGGCGTTTGAGCCAAAGGCTTTGGTTTTATATCCTGGTGTTCCTCCCGTTTACGTTTGGGTGTCCTGGCAGTACCTGATTCCGCATACACTACAGGTTAAAAAAAGCATGTGCACCTTCGTGCCATATCGGCCGTCGCGTGGTATCATCAGCTAGGTCGCCTTCAGGTCGGATAAGCCAACAAATGCGATTACTGGCGCCCTTCATCTTCCTTCATTGACCCTCTTAGCTTCCTTTTTACCGTTTGATGATCACTCTTTCGTATAGCCTGTCAGTCGGACACTGAGTGACCTGATCAATCCCACACCACCGCTCCAATCTGCTGCTCCACTTCCATTAATCAGAGCCCGTTCTCCCGTTTTTGTTGAAACCTGTAGTGCCCGCAGCTCAAAGCAAGCTGACCAACAAGCCTCCCTTTTTCACACTTGACACGTTTGCTGCATTTCTGAAACGTGATTACAAAAATAAAGTACAGTAATTGAGCACCTTCGTTGCCTGAACGATACCAATAAAGAACTTCAGTTGATTCCTCAGCTGCAGCAGATGGTTGCGCTGGTGTTGGTATAGCTATCAGCTCCCTAGCTGAAGCTTCCTTGCTTGGTTGGAGACTTGTAAACAGTCACCTCTATGCCATTCGACTGTCCACTTCCTTAAGGACTCTCACCAGTCGGAAAATTAACCGCTGTTTGTTTTCAGTTTCTGTTTGCGCACCAACCAACCATAGCACTGATTCCTTGAGCGACATTTTCTATCGAGGAATAACCGCCTTACCTAAAACAAAGAGTTCATATATAGTACGGGTTGCAGTGCACAAGTAGGGCGCCTCAATTCACGCGAGGCGAGGTTTGGGTGCAAATTTAGTCTAGACACAATGATAATAGTGGTCGTCCCTTGAAACTCCATGCAGGCCACAAGTGCGCCTCAGCACTACGGACTTAGGTATAGCGAACGCCGTTGTGTCGCGTAGTGTCCCCCTACCGTTGAATAGTCGTGGAGTCTGGTGATATAGCCGTAAGCTACTAGTGATGAGGCTCAATTCTTCACTGCCGATTCAAACCGCACTCTCGTCCGATGTAGGTTTTCACTGAATTTACCGGGTGAACTCAGGAAGAACATCTCTCGTTTAGCTCTCGGCAAGCTTTCTGAGCAACAAACTAAGCAAACACACCAGAATCTGCTGTGTGATGTATTGGAACTGGCCTCTTCGGAGGACAGTCATAACTGGGGATAGATAACAAGCGCTGTGTATGACCTTAGAAACGTGGCATATGGATCTCAGCAGGTCGCTGTCACTTATTAATACAAGACGTATTTCTTCGGAATTACAGCATAAGTCTGCTAGACGGTCTATCAGACGTCAGCTCAAACGAAACCTGTTTGTGGATGGGGAAGCTTGGCGGAACCAGAAAGCAGGAAAGGTACGGAAGCTGTTCCACCTAGTCTGGTAGACAGGAACCTGGACACCGACTGTCAGTGAAATAATCAAGGGTAGTTTCGGAAATCTATTGTTTAATAAAAACCATCATCCTGATCGTAGTGCAGAATATTTTCAACAGCAATTGAGTTGGCCAGTGGCTTCTGTACCTATATCATGCAGTTGACTCGCTTATTTCGAGTAGCATTTTGTGAGTCTCGATCCCACCCTCAGTTAGCGAAGTACAACTATGCCTTTCAACCTTGAAGCGTCATTGGGCTGACGGTTCAGTGGAACCTTATCGACACTTAAAGATAGTGGTGCATCTTTATGTTCTGTCCTAACTAGGCAGTTGAACTTAGTGGGGAACATGAACGCGTTCTGGACGAATGGGGCCAGTCGATCATCATACATCTGTTCAAAAAAGTACATGTATCCACTGTTCCAACCATAGAAGTCTCGGCCTAACGCTTGTCGTAACGCGGTCACTGACTTCAGTACTATCGCGGAGCCTATACTCGGCATGTGAAACACAAATCCTAGAACAACAAGCAGCATTTCGCCAGGGTAGAGGGTGCATTGACCACACTCCCACATCACGTCAAATGCTTAAGAAGCGTCATGCATATCGACAACCAACAGTTGCAGTTTTTCTGTACTTCAGAAGAGCCTTTGGCTTCATTTCTTTTACATATACTTGTAAATATTCTGACGCTTCTGGTCGTGTAACAGTTTACAACGAACTCTCCAGAATTTTCTTCTGCAACCAGTGAGTTTCGACAAGTCTACTCTCTCCTTTTCTGTTCCGTTTATTCATCGATATTTTTCGTGGAATGAACATTTCAAAGAATCCAGGCTCTTGGTACTTGAATCGCATAGAGGCTTGGACAACAGTGCCCCGTTAGTTGACGACCAGCAGTCCGCACTGTCTACCCTAGATAGAGTTTCGGATGTATACGTTTTCGGTGTGCGTTCTCAACCTTCAAAATCCAAAGTATCGCTTCAGGATTTTGAGTCTCTCTGTGTCACCCTGAACGCGAAATGCAGGTGAATACAGTCAAACTGAGTACAGATCCTTTTTGATTTTCGTGTCTTTCTGGTTGGAGTCCGCTTGATTAGGAATGCTACAGGAAATGACCCGTAACCGACCGTAGTGGCGGGTATGCTGTCATATCCTAGTCGGATTGCCAAGCTAAAGTTTGTATGGTGGGCTCCTGTCTAATGGTGCTCGATTGGCTGGTCTACATGCATCAGGTTGGGCTTTGATCCCACTCAGTCGTATTAGCAGCTGTGAAATGCACATCAAACTACGCCGATAGATTGAAACCCAGCTTGATTCTCACGAGTTTGTCTCTCCCGATAATCGACCAACCTTCGCAAAAAATGCTCGACGATACCTTGGATGCTACGACTACCGGGCTGGTACCACAATGGTTTTCAGATGACGTTCCTGTGCCTTTTTTTGAAGACTGGAATCACGGCCGAAGCGTTCCTCTCCACTGGTGTTCTGTCTTGGTCGATACTCTTCTGTAGTAAAGTCGTCAGACTGCTCCTCGTGATTTGATTACCTTTTTAAAAACCTGCATGGTGCAAACCGCACGAGCCAGGTGCCTTGTCGCGTTGCAGGGATGGTATCCCGCGCTGGATCTTTGTTGATGATGGGAGCTGGTGTCGGTGTTTCATTCAGGTTCTTTGGGTTCTTCCAGAGATTGTGTTGAAATAGGCCAGGTGAACTGTTCTTTAAAGTGTCCAGTCTGTCATTACTATGACGGTTCTGCGAATGAATTGTTGTTCCATCTTCACATATCGCTTCGCCGGCCAGTTGTTTGGATCAGCTGAAATTCAGCGTGGTTGTTCCCTGCAACGAAAGCCTCCATCTCCTGAGCCCTCGCAATCCACCAGTGTTCTGTGTCGTCCTTCAAGCTCTTGGTCATCCGGCGTTTGATAGATCTTTGTATGCGATCCAAGTCGCCGGTTTCAGGTATTGCTTTTCTGGAACCAATAGGATGTGCTGATCTCGACGGTATCCAGTTTTCATTAGGTTGAGTAGGTGGCTTGGAGAGACAGTTTTAAAAGCTGAGATAGCTTCCTTCATTCTTCCATTCATCCTCCAACCAATCTTCGTCATCAACGTGACTGTTCGTTTCCAGTAGGTTTCTCGCCGGATAAGCTGGACATTGCTGAACTACTGAAACTTGTAGATCCCGAAAGGAACTGGTTCTGGGTTTGCGTACTTTTGAGGAGCGGCGGAGTGGCAACTGAGCCGCATGGTCGGGGTTAAGTTAGTACCATGGAAGGGGCGGCAATCTTCACCTGAGGCTCTCCACCGGTAACTAACTGATAGCCACATGATCCAACTGAGTCCACGACTGGCTTGCAGTTTGTGATTTCCACGTGACTGGGTGTGAGCGCTGTGCTGAAATTTTGTGTTGGCCACGATCAGGTGATGTTCAAGACACAACTGAAGAAATCGCTTCCATTATCTGAACGCTGAGCATCGTCTCCGAATCTACCACGTAACTGTGCCTCTTCGTATGTCATAAAAAAGGGAAGCCATTTTCAGCCTTTTGTTTAATTTGATGCAGTATGGACATTGAAATTTGCAACCTAGATTATATCTTTTGGGTTTATTAAGGTATTATTAGTTTAGACACAATACTAATTAGGGGACTGGTAGATGGATCGACCACAGTGGACCAGTTGAAGGGCGAGAAGGAGGTGTGCATGGGGGCTGGTGAACAAAAGACTGCAAAGGTGGGTGATACTTCCTAGTTGCTCAGGCTGAGGAATGAGTTTTGTTTGAGGTACCCATCCCTGGGCCTTTGACTTTAAGGTATGACCCACAAAACAATGGGGGAGTGTAAGGTTCAGTTCCGGTACCTTTACCGTTGCCTTTAACTCCAGAGTCTGACCGTCAAGACAGCGGGTAGTAGAGTTTACTTGGGGAACTCTATCTGGAGCCATTTCTCCAATAATCTGCTCCGCTTGGCTGTGGAGGGAGGGGCTCAAGTAGCCCTAATGCGTCGACAGTAAGGTATAGATGTCCTACTCCCGATGTTACTGCGCGTAACAGATGCGTCTGGAGCCAAATCAGGCTTATAATTATATTTCGACCGAATTGAATAATTTGCTGGTGGTCATAGTCAACTGTTAGGAGATCGGAGTTTTGCGGTTTCTACGTCGTTTATCTCCGGGGAAGGCACCGTCGCTATTCCCATAAATATCGGCATGCTAGTGGTCTGGAGGAAGCGCCTTACTGTCTCATCACCACTGCCGTAGAAGACAATACAATTTCACCTACGGATCGCCTCGTATTCCGATTGATCACAGTACTGGGGCTCGTTGTTCTTTGTGTGACTGCTCCTCTTTGGCCTTCGTAGCATGGTTTTACCTTGTGGAACAGAGTTCCAGCTGGTGCAGCCCGCGGGATCAGTGTAGTACTCAAGGCTGACCACATGTCGAGATGACAGATTCTGGTCGGGTTGAGCCGTCGTCCACTAAGCTCACCGCGAAGAGCTAGTGTGGTGCCTCCCATGACAGAGGATACCAACCGAAACAGTATGCGAATTATTTTCCATCCTTCATACGTTTATAGATCCATTGTTACGTACTGTGGATAAACAGATATTCTAAACGCACTTTTTATACCCTTGTTTCTCTAAATGGGAGTGAACTTCAACAACTGACTTCCGCACTTCTCAACCAGGTCGGCGATGGTGAGGTCTGTAAATTTCCTCCAATGATGCATAGTTTTTTCACCAATCAGACCGCAAGCAGATGGAAAATCCAAGGATAGATATTAATGAACGGGCGGAAACGAAGGGAAAATTATCGCACCAGTGGCCAGACCCCGAAAGTTGTCTCTGTATACGGGAATTCGAAGTCCAACGTTTTGTGGGTGTTGTGCTCATTTTCGTCCATCTCTAGTTTATCCAAGACACTTCTCGGACCGCTGGAACACGTCTGTGGACGACCAATATTCCGCTAAAGTATCTCCTGTTCATTATTCCCAAAAAAGTAATGAGCTACTTAGGACAGACTTATTTCGGTCGCCTTCGGTTATTCATTTTGACTAATTTTCGCTCGGGGATTCTTCTTCGGTGACTTTTCGGGAAAGAGAGCTATAAACGGGAAAGTAGCAGCTGAGGTAAAGTGGTCACCCAAACGAGCAGCACACCGAAGACCCAACTGTTTGTTAGCTTCGTTTGAGTTTTGGTCCGACCGGTCCTTCTGTGCACAAATGTCAACTACTCACAACCGTTCACCAGAATAGATGACCTGAAGTTCAAAACTGTCCTGCTTGTTTCATTTCTAGTGTTTATTTTTACGTTTGTTGTCTGAAGATGTAGACGATTTTCCTGCCTATGCGCTCGTCCCTATGTAACTCCATCAACGAGCATGTTGTGCGCATGTTTTACGCCAACCGGGTTGAAAAAAAAACCGTTCAGCTGTAGCAATCTTTCGGGTGCCTAACTGCCATGCCACCAGAAGAAAGCACGAGGGCTGGGCTACTGCCAGGTTGCCCAAGCCTAGACAGGGAAAGTCGAGTGGCGGAGGTCGGGTTCGAACCACGGATCTCTCGATCAGTAAGTTCGCGCTCTAACCACAGCCGTCTTGCGATAAAGACTATTTATCTGGTTGACTCCAGAGATTGTTTGCTATTCTGATTTGCGAAAGCGTGAATATTATTCCTTGATGTTCTCTGTATTGTTTTATTTCGCAGGCTGAATACGGTGACGTGTGCGAGGATGATTTGGACGGCAAAGATGAGTCTCCCTTTCTCCCTCAGCGTTTACTACGACTTCTACCAAAGACACTAATTCATCAGGTTCAATCAAACCAAAGTTTGGCACAAAAGTTGAAGGATTGTTACAAGTCCTACAAAGGCATCACCAGGTGAACCACTGTTCTTTCTCAACTTTTCATGATAGTTCTGATATTTTCCAACCGAAGCCCCCATCCACAAGTCTATTCCAACGTGTTCCTGTTAAAACCTAGCTTCTACGAGCGTAGAACTAATATATTCATCCGCTTTCGGATCTCACAACACGATTGCGATTTGAGCGCATATGATGCTTCGACGAAATGCTTTCCTACTCGGTCTGTCGAAGTTTACTGATTGTCCTGTAGAGCGTGGGTTAATTAGGTCTTTTTGCACTTGATGTGTATGGACGCGTTCACACGGGCGAACTTCATCTTCAGCAGGCCGTCAGATTGTTGAACACTGTCTGATTATAACCGTATTTTGGATTCAACCGGTGTCTTTGACAATATATACACAAACTTTGCTGTCCTCGAGCACATCGCTATAGATGTTAATGGAGAAGCATAGCGCTACTATCATTAGGCTGTGGGGATAGTTACGCTGAGGTGGGATTTGCGGCTTATTCGTATTTTAGAACCATCTGTATTCTTATATAAGTGCACCAGTTCGCTACAGAGAGGGAGGCACAAAGCTTGGGTCTTTGTTCACTAGACCGTGTACATCATGTGAAAATTTCGTTCACAAAACAGTTAGGACGTACGGAGATCAGCGTTCACACTCAAATGCGTTCTTTAAAGTTCTGTCGACTTGTGTTACCCGGTTTCATTGTTTATGAGTGCTTCTCTTACATTAATTTCACGCTAATTACTTCATACAGAACGATGTACGTGTAATCGGAATAATCAGCTACAGCTTATCCCTGACAAACTTCCACTTCCACAAGCATCGTTCTAACCTGTCCGGGAACTAGGTGTGTAATAATCGCACCTGGACAAAATGTCAGTATCTTTTGGACTGACGCATTACTTAACCGACTCTTGTGTTGTTTATCTTCGGGAATCATCTAGACCACGTGCATCTGGAAAGGTAACTCGGCGACAGGTGCACACGACTGACATAGTGCTGAGGTATAACTTCTGTCGGAACGGGGCGAAAGTGCGCTGCACCCAAAGAAACGTGCAGAAGTTTTCTGGGCTGTTTTTTATATATTGCTTGGTGCGCCGGCCTGCCAACGACTTTCGCATATCAAGAACCTGTTTTTTCTATCCGTCACTAAGGCAATGAAGTTCTTTTTATGAAGCCGTTTTATACAACCACTTTGATCCCTAAACTTGACAACTTTTGGTCTTCTTGGTAGGTTTTGTATAATGGTAAGTTCATTGTACCGTCTAGTATTCATCTGACGACTTTTGACCCTCGAACTTGCTTTTCAGTCTTTTTAACCTCTGATTATTGATTTCCAGGGTGGCTTAGACGGGATTACTGGATGTTCTGAAGTTGGGGCGGAAGAGCAGTTATTTCCTTAATTTCAAACGAATGTCTGTAATGAATTATGAATAAGTACTACAGCTGACAGCACACCTGTACCAACTTAAAGATAACCGATAAGGATGTCAACGTCAACCGAATACCAATGGACACAAGTTCATTTTGCTCCTTCTGATAACTCCCTTCTCGTGGTTCGTGAAACCTTGTCAACACTGTGAAGTTAAGCACTTGTTTGAAAGATTAAAATGTTGAAAAAAGACTCCAATGAAACCTAATTGGACGTCTCTTCAACCACTGTGTTACGCATAGGTCGGCTCATGTTCCGCTTGGGCCGCTGTTGATGATATTGAGGTATTTTTCTTTGTGTTTGTCATCCCTACCTTGACAGGGACAAAGCGGAATTACAGTACCTTAAAGTGGCCCAGCTGCATCACTTGTTCGGTGTGGACTATTTCCCCATTGTGGTGAGTACTCATTTTGTGAACCCCGTTATCGTATGTGAGCACTTTCAGCAGAACAACCTTTTCACCAACATCAGCTTTTCACTCTAAGGTGGTCCTGTCTTGGCCGGCAAGCAGCTTTTTATGCGAATTTTAACTACGAATTGTTGACAGTTTTCCAGAAAAGTGTGGAATGTGCGTATTGATATGACATTGTTGGTGTTCTTCCATTGTTTCAATTTTCATGCCACTAAGATTTGATAACCACGTACGCTGGTTACGTTACTGATACGCAACCAGGTGCCTTACATTTTCAATTCCTTGGGTGAAGTTTACCTGTTAGACGTTCTGCACAAATGTTGCTGTCGATCGGAATCAGAACGACGTGACAGGTGATTACGTCTCGCTCTCCAAAGTGTCATAATTGAATTGCTTAGCTCAGTGATGCACGTTCTCCAGTGTTGCATTACTAGTTCATGTAGTTATTACTCTGCTGCTTTTGTTCCGGGACACTACTCAGGCGCATACGAGAGTATCCAAAAGCATTCAAGATTAGCAGCTATTTCACTGAAATACTTCTTCAGCATCCAACTACGTACCGCTTTTTGCAGTGCTATTTCCACATTCCAGGATGTATTGCTTTGAACAGATCATGAGTAGTTGTCATTCTAACCAAAACCACAGTGAGGTCAAACGGACTCTAACGGTCAATTCTAGTTTCCTAACCGAACCGAATTACAACTGCCTGTACGATGGTATGGATTATCAGACGTTTTAGACTTGATAGGAACAAAATTCTTCCGAGTATCTGTACGTTTACCGCGACTGCCCTGCACTTCGAAACACCGCATAACTGGCTTGCCGGGCGATCTAGTTCCATGATGGGAAACTTAGAGTAAGATATTGGACTGCCCATACACTCTGGTGGTAACAGTGACTGTGAACGGCTTGTGAACAGCTACGGATGCTCATAACTCCCGAGAACTATTTTTCCCAATCCGCTTTGCTGTCGTGTAAAAGACCCCCAATTCAGCATTTTATAACCTCACCTGGGTCGTTGAGGTTTTCGGTCGCGAGTTAAGTAGCTTTTTCTGGTAGTCAAACTGTCTGATTTCGAAGAATAACTGAAATGGATTGCAATCTTCACAACGTACCTGGGTCTTGACTCAAATGCCGTGACAATTTTCTGGATTGAATGCGGTTACTTTTTAAGTCCTTGCCTGTTAACCGAGCCGAATTATCCTCCCATTTCATGCAAGCTTGACTTGTTGCTTGTGGCATTGACTGTAGCGTAAATCACAGGTTCATTGCGAGTTTTTCAAAAGTAAGTTAGCATCTACACGAACCCAACGTTCACTCTTCGTCAGTTGTCAAACTGTCACCGTTTGGTTCGCGGATTTCACGACGACTTTTGGCGCCTAACTTTGGGAGAATACCGACTGAATGGGAGCATGGAAGGCATACCGAAACACCTGAAGCTCTCTGCTATTTCAAAGTGTCCAAAACCTGCTTAACTTTCTTAGATGACTAAGACGAAGGCCACTCGTAAATAGATCTTAACTGCTTCCTGGGAGGGCCAGTTAAAAGGAACGACCAAAAATGATTTCTTTCGATACAAATCGTACTATTGAGAGGAGCTTCGATACACCACTACAGAGTGGTCTGCTTTGAAGAGCAATCTCTCTAGACGAGATCAACTGGTATTCACAGTCTTGGGTTGATAAGCGTTTAATTTGAAACGCAAATAGGTATTTAGCATCTTCTGCTTACATGGTTCCACACCATTACTGTTGGCTGACGTGTTGATTTGGTGTTTTGATTGCGCATCCTCCACGTGAAACTCTCATGTTCCACCGTGTATCCGAAAAGTACTCTCAGACATTCCAATACTCGAACCAAATTTCACATACTTGTATGTTTTCTCGGTTTATTCACCCTAGCGATGAAGCATTGGGTACTGTTATATTTTTATATTAACGATTCACTTTTTAGGCTTTGTATGAGCTTCGATAAGCGCATCCTAATCACTTCGTGGTATTAGCAGCTTGGCTCCGTGTAGTTTCGTTTTCTTTCAGTGTGTACGAATGAAGTGCCCTCGAACGCTGAGCTTGACGCGTTATCTCACCCGAAATGAACTTACTCCATGGCATAGCTGGGTAAGTAGTTACTTTTTGTGTTCCACTTTTCCATTCAGTGTTGATGTTGCCAGAGATCCCAAAAACGTGTTGTCATGAGAGACCGTATGACCACAGACATTTTCAGCCGATATTCATCTACAAAATGAACCGCCCAACCAAAACTATTTAGGCCCTACATCTAAATTATTAACTTTTGTCCGAAGCACAACCAATACTTCAAATGTCAATATACCATAAGCACCCCCGCAAGTGTTACTCTTGCACGTGAATAGCGTTTTCCACATGAACATGTTTTTGAATCTTCAGTTCCACACGTCGAATTACAGTGAGATATATTTCACAACATACGTTGCAATTCTTTCTCCTCACTTATTGTCTGGCATTCGATACGGATTTACCTATCAACACTAGTTGAACCACCGGACACCTGAGGATAGATTTGATAACGGTTTACCAGGAGTCGAACGTGCTGCTGCGCGTGAGCCTGCGACTCCTGCATAAGCTGAAGGAATACGATCTTCGGTGAAACGCGCAGAAACTGGTTGGAAGCCATCAGATGGCGTAAGCATGACTGCATTGGAATGAACACCAGCACCGCATCAAACAATTAAGTACTAGTGTCGTCCGTCAGTTTCTTTTCGTTTTAATATGATAACATATTGTATATCTTGATAAGCGTCATGCTTTTGCGTATAGCCTTTCATCAAGCACCTTTATCCAGCACGGGACTCAAAATTAATGGTTTTTAAACCCACCTGATGTCTGTCTCCGTACCATCGTTTTGTTTTTGTCGGCCCCGAAAGCTATTCCTAAAGTGTTTACCTAGTAAATGTTTGGGGATGCGATCTATAAAAGGTCTGGTCCGAACAAAGACGATCACAGAAGATTCTTTTTAACACCGATGTGCATCTGCAGTAAGATATGACTGAAGCAGCTGTTTATAAAAGACGCTCTCTTGAATCGATATTTAGTGTGTCATCTACCTATGCATTCTGTGTAAGTTGCGTTTGCCTTCGCAAAATCTGAATCAAATACTCTGACATACTGTTAGACCTTTGTATTATATCAGTTCTAGTTTCCTGATGATATCAATGTCCGGAGCCAGTGTAGACACGACGGAGTATTTTCATCCGTAACACCCTCTTTTGAATAGTTTTCCTCCTATCCCAGCACAATTTTTCTGATCGACCCTCACCAGAGCGAAGAAGCACTGGCCTCGAATTTTGCTCTCACTAGAGCTCAGCGGTGACTATCCTTGACCATACCCGGATTGAAACTCCGGACACCCGATTTACGAGTTGGCGTGTCACTGCTACTTCACCAGCATAGACCTAACGAACCAGAATTATCAACCCGACCGATATCCGCCACATTGACTTAGTAATCGGATTTGAGTCAGCAGTAGTTTGCTTCCTTGATTCGAAAGCGCTTCTGCCTCTGTTGGCTGAGCGCTTTAGCAGTATCCGTGCAGCGAACAGGTCCCTTGTTAGTTTTTTGCCCTCTTTGAAATGCTGTACGCCGACCTTCTGGGATGTGTAGGTGTCTGCAGTAAGCTCTCATTAGAGTTCACTAAATTTTGTGATGTCAGATACGGCTCTCCTCCATCACCGCTTCAACTTTGTCATTCCTATGATCATGGAAGAATCCCTGTCAGCCTCCGACGTCTGTGAGGTCGAAATGTCCCCAGGGTGTGTGCTCTCAGACGTCGAGTACACAGACGGTGCACCTCTTCTCGCTTCTACCCCATCTAAATGTAAATAATATTAAGTATCCTAAATACTTCTTCCTAACGGTTTGATGTGTGCTTCTTGCCTGCAAAGTGCGCTGCAGGACCCTAACTTTATGATTTCAGATAAACCGATTCAGGTGGTGGACAAATTTGCTTACTTGGGCGGATGCATAAACCCTGGAAATATAATGTTCAGAGCGACTAACCCCTCCCAATCTTCTCAGTGTAACTCCTCGATTCACCCGTGAGCGATATCAGCTAGTGCATTCAATAAGTAGTCATCCACTCTTACGTCCAGATCATCGGCGGACGAAACTGCGGGAACTAGAACCACTATGCAACATATCCTCAATCTCCAGGCGATGATCTTAATGTTGTTGGTGCGATTTACCATACCTGAACGGAAAAAAATGCTCGCGCTTTGATCTATCTGATTTGCTGAAACATTTCGACAGTTGTACTTCCCTTGAACACGTGGTACAGTGGCCAGTTGGGATCCCTTTTTCAGATTTGTTTGCAGAGCTGTATGTGCCTTTGAAAGTTTGCTGTTTGCTCTCTAAACCTTGAAGCGTAAACATGAACTTGTTTCGGTAAAAAAATCTAGATTTGTTGCCCGATTAAAATTTCTTAGCTCTCGACCAGTCCTACTAAGCTTCTTTAGATATTCGCATCATAATAGCGCTGCCTTCCGAATATACTTTTTCCGCACTATCAAAGCGCTGTATTGGGTGTGCGCTTTCTCTCCAGAGTTTTTGATGTTAACCTGGTAGCTTATTTCGAGAGTAATTATTCATTTTACCGCTTTTTGCTGGCCTTCACTGCCTGACCTTCAGATCGATTCGCATCATGCCAAATAACTCGATCTCGACGGGTACTTTCTGTGTGTATGTCTCGCGTGCAAGGTGCACCTTGCCGTTGTATAAACATCTCTTTTCCACTGCAAGTAGGATAAACAAGGTATTTTAACCCAATTTCCCATTGGTTTGGTGTAATATTTCATGTTAATCGATTACCCAGACTGTGAAGCGGGCGTCAGGCGCATGAACACCGCAATGCGTCACTAAATTGACACACACTTTCGTACACACGCAAAAACACTGCGGAAGATTATTCCGTTTAACAGCCATTTGGTTAATCGCGTTGCAAGCTGCATTTCCTAACCGGAAGAATTCCTCTTCTGACAGTTTAGCTGTGCTTTGCTGGTCAGGTATCAAGTTTAACCGAAAGCAGACTCGAGTTCGCCGTGAGCAATCTTGTTACAGCCCGTGTTATCTGTATACCAAATTTACTAAAAAGGCACAGCCCTAAAGAAACCTCCAAACGAGAAAAAATTCCACAAAAAATAGTTTCTGTCTCCATATTACTCGCTGTGTAAAATCATCGAATAAGAGGACCCCCTTGTTCGGAACAGAAAAAATGTCAGGAGCACTGATACCCCCAAACAAGTAAAAGCCGTAGTACGTCCCAAGTAGACTCACTTGTGACTATGAGATTTGTCGGTGAATGCAAGGTGTTTGCACACATGATTGGACAGAGCATCCGATGGACAATTGCCACTAGTCGTTGTCGCCCCCTATTGCCACAGAAAGTATGATCTGACCGGCAGCTTCGACCGCATTGTTGGCTGTTTCCCACTGGTTCGGAGACAATTCACACCCACCAGTATCGATGTCATTCAAACTGTCTCCGCCGTAACTTTTTATTCAGCAATCCGCGATGCGTTCTGAGGTATAAGACCGTATACGTGATGTGCAGCCATAGTAATACGAGCTCATGAAAAGATCGAAGTAGATAGTTAACGAAGGCTTGCTTGGTCACTTATTCTCACCGAGCAAAACGGAAGCATCTGTTTCGCGGGAGCAAGGTGTATGCATTTTGCATATATGAGGCTTCCGCGCAACGCCTTTCTGTACATGTACCACTCCCTTCATGTAAGGGCTTGGTCTGGGTCTCCCTTCAGCAGTAGCTCATGGTTTGGATACAATTTCTTTTGCCCGAGACTAGATAGTTTGCCATATCAGTGCGATTGAGCATAGGTGATTAGTGCCTCAGCCCGCACAATTTCACTCGTCCTCCATCAACCGCTGTCATAAGGTACGCTGCCATGCATGATTATGCAGTTCATGCACCTCTTCGTCCTCTGTACATATCCGCCAACGGTAAATGACCCGTGTTTGATAATGAATGCAGTCGCTCGAAACTAATGGTCCTTATTATGTGGAGGCTACTTTACAACCGCTATCTCAGCTTTCACTCCCTTAAGCCACGGGCCAGAATTGCGAAGACAGTTCCGGTTGCATTGGTTTCATTAGTTCAACTGACTTTTTGCCCGACTTCCTTATAGTTTACTCAATATACCTGTTTTGGGAAAAGGACATCAATAATTAACGCAAGCCCCAAGAATGGCGAAACAGGTCGTGGGCTGTTGAAGAGTTTTCAGTGATTTGCGTCCTATGCAATTCCTAACTGTTTTCACTTTGTTCTGCTTGGAGTTAATGTTTTCAGGTACAGGGCACAATATTTTCAGTGCTATAGACATTACGTCTAAACACTTACTTATGAGTATTGTTGAGACTCATAAAGCCTCAGACCATGATGGACGTCAAACGTGGAACGCTATCCAAGCCATGACAGTGTTTCTTCGACCTCGGATTCGTCAACCATTCTAACGCAGCAGCAGACGCGTACCGCGCCGCATAACTTCGTGGGAGCTTCAGATACAAAGAGGCATGGACCAGTAGGGATCACACGCAGGGTGGAACGATCATGGATAGAATGACCCGAAACACGTGCTGCTTGGAGTGACCTTGGTCACTTGACTTGTGGCCAGGTGAGCATCGACCTGAAATCCGTCCTAATCATCCACGTTCGGCTCCGGGTAAAATCAGCTCCCCCCTCCAGAGGCACTCAGCCACAATAGCAACAAACACAAACAGCGGTGAACAGACCCGATAGCGATAGAATCGAAACAAACAACTCGCTCTCCGTCGTATAAATCATCAACAGCAACAGCATTGTAATAAAAACACGGGGAATTCAAACTACCTAAGAGTAGCCTGGCATGACGTACAATTCGGGCATTCCGATTCCTCTACAGATTTAACAAAACTAATGCACAAAAGCTTCTTGTTTTTTCTACTATCCGTGCTACAGTTCGAGCCGTATGTGCTTCCACTGAATTTAAAAGTAGGATATAACCTGTGTTCATCCTCACTTCATTTTCAGGACAAACATCATACAAACGCCTGGTTGGGTGTGACGGCCGCTGGAATACAGTTGTATGGAAAAAATCAACGTGAGCGTCCACGCTATACATTTCAGTGGAATATCATAAAGAACGTTTCATATCGTGAGCGAAAAGTAAGTTTCTTTGTTTTTCCGGGTGAACCTTGCGTCACTACTGCCCCCTGACTGTAGTCGCTTCTAGTTGATATCGAGGAAACACCCAACCTCCAACGGACCCGGCGTTACCGTGCAACTAGAACGAGTCCCTAGTTCAACCGAATTTGCAACGTGGAAAGATTTCTCAAAAGTGCCCTGCTACTTTTGTTGAAAGAAACTCGCAGGCAGACCGCTACTTGTTTTGCCTTGTTTGAGACTCATCGAGTAGTGAGTGGAATGGGATATGCAATTTGGTGTCAACCACGTGGTATATTCTGTTTGACTGCGCGTGTAAACTTACTTTAGGAGTACCCATTGGTTCAGACTCCAAGTCTGAAGCTTCATGTGGACTAACTATGGATTGAATCGCCTACTATCTCATCTAATTGATTCCCATTTCGGTTGCAAGTCTCAGTAATTTTTTCGTCCACATCCACCAGTCATGCTTTTGAAAATTCTGCACGTCCCTATTCGGCGCTTTAGTGTGCCAATCCAATTCGTATTCATGTTTAATGCCTTTTTTCATCATTTAGACTTCAAACCTCTACTCTCCTGCGTCAAACTAAGTTGCGTTGTAACTTATGTGACCTTGTAGAATCAGCACATTAACGACGAGGTGTTTTTCAACTATGGCTGCGTTTAACCTTCTCATCCTCAAACTGAACATTATTTATTGACGCGGTGCCTACTTTTATCCACTGTCCAATTCATCAAGACTGCTTTTAACCAGAATCCTGAACCAACCATGTCCTCTTGTTTGCGCTACCTTCTTTTCTGGTCTGGACCTCTAATATAGCAAGAGCTAAGTGTTTACCCCATCATTTCTGGTTACTGTATGTGGTACCTCAATGTATAATTTTGTAAACGTTTTCTCCAGTTCACTGTGAAATTGGTTGACAACTGGCAATGTTCAAAGAAAACTAGCACAAGTCACAGTTCAAGCGCTGGTGGCACGTCATCCGCTCCTCCAGCCGGTCTAACTGATGTATTAAGTCAACAGACTGGCAGTCAGCGTCCACGTCAGTCCAGCCGAAGCACCGGTGGACGTAGTCCCCTAATGGGTTCTGGTGGGCCAACCTTAACCAACCTGAATGTCAGTTCGGGCGCCTGTGGTAGCGGTGCGTCAGCTGCGAGTTTACCAAGCACCCCTTTGTCTGCTCGCCTGATGTTACCGGCCGTATCTTCTACGTGCTCGGGGAGTGGTCTGGGGCTTCCGACGAATGCTCGAATCCATCGAGACATCAGCTATGAGCGTCCCAGTCGTCATGGTGGTCACTCGCCCACCGTTGTTAAGAATTCCAGTCGGAGTGAGTGACAAGGTTTAATGTTTCTTCATTTTCTTCAAGTTCGTAATGGAGATAACTTTTTTTCATATACTAGTTGTGCGTCCAAATAGCATAGCAAAGGTTCGATCTACGTAGATGGGCGCAATAACTAATTTGTTACTTATTCAATCTTTGAGCTATTGTATGTTTGCTATCAGGATACATCACCTGGATGATGTGCTCTTCGTTTGAATCACTGACACTACGGGGCCGAACAAAGCATGTAAGTTTGGTGCTCTTTGCTATGAAGACTTGGACGCCACTCATTTGAACAGTGCTGCATCCTTGAACCTGTATACGAAGCGCTAAGTTTCTTTTTCATTTCGGGACGTCTATCGCCTCGCACTTTGACAGCTTGACGGCTCACTTCTGCTGGAAACCTGATCAGTGAGTGATTCCGGTACATGTTCATTGACTAAGTTCCCATGCGGTCAAGGCGCCTATCTCTTCAATAATTTTCACTCAAACAGGCAGAGTTTTTGACTGCGGTTAGATTCTGCTTCAGGTTTTCATAATGAAACCAAACCTACCTTATGTGCTACTTATTTCTAACCCACAGAGATGTATTTTTCATTTAGCTCAATTGGTTGCGTTTTATGGAGCCATTTTCGTTGATCGTTGATCCAATTAGGAAAGACTGGCACTATGTATGTTTCCTGATCATGTTGGCCTATCGGTTTATTTGCTTTATTTCAACCAATTTTACTCAGTATGGCCTTTTCTCATCTGTGATTCAGAACTATTCAACTGCAGGGAATTTATCGTTTTCTGAACAAATTGTGCTACAGCCCATCTCACGTTTATTTGTGCATTCTACTCCCTTTCCACGTAGGTACTGCAATTAATGTGCTCACAGTGTTGTGAATTTTTGTATGCTCGCGGAACGCAGTCAATAGTACCTAGGCAAGCGATGAAATGTTTCAGGTATTTGTGTTTTGTGGTGAAAGCGCCCCTGATGTGTTTTCGGATTTCACGTAAATTGTAATCCCTGATTACCAGTATTATCTATAAACTATTCTTTCTTCAACAGAGAACAAAACCAAAAAACTTCTTTGTAGATGAGAACTCTGGTAGCCCGTCACTGGTTTTGTCCTTCTTGGGGCTCATCAGAGAGAGAGAGAGAGAGATTCAGGTAGCTTTAGCCTGGGACTCCCCTTCACGCCGATTTTATTTGCAAATGAATGTTTATCTTACTACAAGTACAATTTGGGACTTGAGTACGAAATAAGCTTGATAGAATTTCGGGGACTGGGGCTACCTGACGAGCCCCAAGAAGGACGAGTTTTCATTGACCTTATGGTTAACATTAAAAAGAACTTCAGTATATCATGCCAACTGAAACACGAGACAGCCTTTGTGCAGCACATTCAGCCGGAGAACATCATGAACGAGAGATTCATATGGATTTTGAGTGTCTTGATAACACCAGGTTAATGTGCAGATGGATGTTTATCGCTATTCACCATAGATTTTGCGAGTGTCGCTAACTACCTGAAAAATCTGCAGAAAGTAAAAATCCGTGACTAGCCGTGGGCACCAAATGTCAACCGAGATTTGGCGGGGTGAACAATGCACAAATGGTGAATAGCTTTCGTCTGCTGAAGTCGCACCAAGGTGGGGTAAAAAAAAGATCTCGTGATGGATTTGTTTCATTCCAGACGTTGCAACCAACTCTCATTTGACCTTAGAGGAACAAACGCCTTTTGGTATGTTTATTAGATGTAAACTGTTCATACTTGTGGACTAGCGGCTTGATGCCTAGCTGCTTTCCCCTTGGTTAGGGCAACATGTGAAAGGTCTGTTGTGAGTGACATGAATTCGGACTCTAGTTTGCAACATCTAGTGCAACCAATATCTACTGTTGTTCATCGAATACTGTAGTGGGCGCATTTCGTTACACTATCGTCTGCCCTCATTTTCAGTGTTTAAATTTGAATCGGGCTGCATCCCGGGTCTAACCCCAATCGCTTCACGCTGTTCTACCAACGACTTACTGATCGTCAGCAGCGGGACTTGTCTGACCGCTCCGCGTGTCCAGACCACGGACAGTAGTGGAGCTGGTTCTTCAGCCTCTTCGAAAAGTTCATTTGCAGCCCACCACCGTTCGAATTCAAATCCGCTGATCAGCGTGGTGGAAGTGTGGTTAGCAGATCCGAGTCAGGCCAAAACCGTGATGTCCATGTGCGCTGGCAATCATGCCCTGTTCATGCGTCGGCGCCAACCGGACAGTGTGGAAGTGCAGCAGATGCGGGCACAGGCCCGAGAGGAAAGAGCTCGACGTGAAGTGAGCGATGCAGCCTAAAATATGGTTTACCGTATCGCGTTTTTGTGGACTCAAAGTTTTCGTCCCTTCCCAAGGGGGTTTCTTGATTTACTTACTCCACACAACCAACGGAAACACTCGCGTCTCAGTTCTTAATACTGAAATTATTTCACGAGCATATGAACATTGATCAACATTTGTGAATCGTTAGGTTTACTTAACTCGTTTTTTTCATGAAGAGCTGTAAGGTTTTGATAGTAAAAAGAACCTTTGACCTGATGTTTTCTATACGTATACAAGGCCAATCAACTGCCAGGACTACATACTGTTTGTGCAACCTGAATGAAGAAAGCGGATTGAGAAAATGCTAGCTACCTCAAGGTTAGACAGGAAAAATCGGGGCATGATTTCAACCGTGAGCGTTCCGGTTATGAGCCCAAAGTTTAACCCACGGTCTGTCCGGAACTGAGCAAAATCTGTGAAGTCATCGCTGAAAATTTCTACTCGCAGTCTGACATTCGAACTATCTCCGTTCATTTTGGTCGTACGCATTCAAACTGGTTTTCTTTGTAGTGACTGATTCGAAGCTGGAGTTTATCTACTCCTTTCCAGTGGTTATTGTGACATATTCGGATCAATTAATTGTGAAGAATTCTGCAAATGTGACGTTTTTTAGTAATCCGCAGTCATTGGTCTAAAAACGAGAGATAGCCCGATAACCAGAAACCCCGGAAAGTAAAATACACACTAAATAAGTGAAAAGCTACAGTCATTTGCGGTCAGGAGGCTTTCTACATGGATGTATTGATTCGAGTCCTTAGTTGATGGTACAGAGCTACAGGGTGTAGCCGTTCGGGGAAAGAGATGTGAAGAGGCCGATTCATCTTCTGGAAATAAAAAAGTAATAGATGTGACTGGAAAAACAAGTAAGCGGAACGTTCCAAAGCTTGTGCGAGAGGCACAGTTGACACAAGTTCCGGCGGACACTTGCCATGTTAGTAAATTTGAGATACGGAAGGGTATACAGCATGATGTAGGAGGTTTGGAAACTGTCCGCGAGTGATGAGATGAAAATAAGGCAAATGATCTTTCCTTGACTACAATTCAAGATTGAGAGGTAGGCGGATGAGGTCCGACTCTAGACTTTGAAATGGTACCCTGAAGTAGAACGAAGTTGCCGTTCATGGGGCACAGTTTGGAGGTGAATTAGGGTAACTGCAACAGCAGGAAAGAAAGTTCGCCTTCTTGATAGGACAGCAACCTTATGAGTGATGTTCCATCAAGAAGGTATACTGCGATATCTCTAATGTCGTACCAACTAAAACATGAGAGGGTCTTTGTGCACTGCATTCAGTTGAGGGATGTCGTAAACGATGGATTCAGTTAGGATTCACTTGAGTCTCCCGTTAGAACCAAATTAGTTTGAAAGTGATTATATTTTGCGGAGGTTCACCGTCCTGGAGACGCTCCTAGCAACCATTTTGTCATGAGTAGTTCAAAGGAACATATCAGATACGGAGGGGGATCGGAATTCTGGGCCAATAAAGATTTGCAGGTTCGGGAGGAGCACCGAAATATAGATAATTATTGGGGGATACCGCACGGCTTGCGTAACTTCAGTGACGAAAGTTGGTGACGGTGGTGTAAGGGAATAGTAAGTAATGTGCAGTGAAATCAGGAGTAACGCATAGACTAGTCTAATCTCATCCATTTAAACTGAGCAGAGAGAGGACTGAGGATGACTAAATTCTTTTAAGTGACTGGTGTTCGCAACGAAAATGCGTGTTAAACAAACGCTTCTGATTTTGCATATCGAAGCTCTTGTCTTCATGTAGTAGATGGTCAACCGTCCCATCGAGCTCGGGGTGCGGCCCGTGTTAATCTAGGTACCTACCTGGACAAAAACGGCATTTACCTACCACTTAGTGTGTGCGGCGAAGTACGAGGCACGGGTGACTTTTTTTCTGACCCGTCCATGGTATTCCGTGGCCAAGTCTATCACGCTTTATTCCTCCACATTGATCGTTGAGTCTTTCGCAACCTAGAGATCCAGAATATGCGCACCACACCTGTCCCCCGTTTCGTTTGCCTTTTTATGGCAATCCTTATTGCACAACTTATGCCACCGAAAAGAGTGTATCATGTGCCGTACGTTTTTTCCGTCCAGTTTTCAGAACTGACTAGCAAATTCCGAGTTACTCATCTTGACTTGGTACTTCTTGTCTATTTTTATCCAGGTAGAGCGTAGCCGACTCGCTCGTGCACGCGCGGAGAAAGCAGAGGCAGTAGAAGCTAAATTGGCCTTGGAGTCGAAGTGCGCTCAGTTAGAACGTGCCTTGCGGCAGCAACAAGAACTGCAACAAATGTTTCTATCTGGTGCCATGCCCACAGGCGATCATACTGAATCGGTGCGTGAAAAGAATAATATCGCGAGACCACGGTCGACAAACTCTTCGATGCGCTTTCCATCTACCGGACGAAAAGTGCTTCGAGAACCACCAGATAACGAACGTTTCCGCACTCAAATCTGTCCGTCCACCGAACAGCCACACAGGCGCGTTACCGACCCAACTTCTGATGGTGTTGATGGGCTATCTGGGGAACAACCAATTGACGAGCGCCATCAGAGCGACATTCATTTTGGTCGATGTGTTTTTTATCGGTCCGACGAACGTGTAGCTCAAAACGGTGGGGATCTAGGTGACTTCGAAGCGTACTCTTGGGATCAACTTCCTCGCGAACAGGTTTGTCTACCCAACGGACAAGGACATGCTTACACTTGTCAGACTTATGGGCAGCACCCACAACCGTTGGTGCACCATCGGCAACCACTCAAAATGTATACTAATGGGTCAGCCTCAACACCAGCTACTCCTTTTGCTCGACGTGCTGCGGCTGTTGCCGAACGAGAATTGAGGCCTCCCAACTATACACCTCAATTATCTCGACGGAACCCCACGGAAAACGCCTCTTTCTTCTCCTCTGGCATGATGGATCCTATGCACTATCCACCAGCAGAGACCAATCATCGTGCCGGACACGTGAGTATTGTGATCTTACTTTTTCTTAATCGCTATTGTTCTTGGGCTGTAGTGTCATTCCGATTGTTTGCCAGGATATTTACATCGTTAGCCAGATATTCGTATTTCAGTAACTGAAGCACTGGGTGGCTGATAAAAATTTTATACGGGCTTGTACGTGTGACAAATGCAACTATAAACGTACCTACCTTCAATACGAAGAGATTAAATGACGAATTCTACGGAGTTCTGAGAAGGCAATTGCATACAGTACACCATTTTGATTCGGTTATTTCGAGTGTACAAGTGAACATGGCCCAACCATGAACTCAGTGCTAGTAGGAGTCATCTAATTGACTCATACCAGTGTTGTGGTAGCAACCAAATGGATGCCACACATTATTTTCTCACAAGTTCCTCGTTCCAGACCACCAGATCGGCCATTAGACGACACTGGGACAGAGTTACTGAAAACTTATTGGCTAGCTCAAGCTGCATCAATGAACACATTTCGACCGAAATACGCATCACGCATCTCATGACGATTAATTGGTGTCAGAATAGTTGCCACTCGGACAAGTGATCGTCGACTGACTGCTTTCATTAAATCTAAACAAAAACGAAATACCACTGTTAGAGGTACAAATACAGCCATGTAAGTTTATTCGTAAAAATTACACATTCCGCTCCTTACCCTTCGAAAAGCTCAACACATTGGGATGCACAAAGTCTCGTACAGTATGATTTATTTGCTCCGCCTATGCTGTTACTTAGTAGTTGGTTCTGAATACCATGCAAGCATTTGGTTGATAGTTACACAGATATTCACTTGCTCTCTTTACGCCATTTGAGGAAATTCCCAAATGTTTTTTAGGGATTGGCGTTGTACTAGCTTGTACATGGGTATACCATTCTACCCACCAAACGTTAGTTCAGGTACCTACTGACAAGGTAATGGGATCGCCTGTCTTGCCGAAGTTTTCGGCCAATATGTGAGTCTTCAAAATCGTCCTGGATAGCATCAGCCTCAGGTTGCATGCATCTGGTGGAACGAACGCCAGCAGCATTCAGATTGTTTTATAGCAAAGTCAGTGTCCATCCAAACGTAACCATTTCAGTACAATGCAACAAAAAGTCTTCACCGTTAGCAGTAACCTCGCATCCAGCTGGAATAATCGTGCTCGGGAGGCTTGAAAGAGTGGGAATGAGAGCCTCTGGCGGCTTGTCTGTGTTTTCTTATTACACGTCGTGTGTGTGGTTTAAATGGTGGTGATAATCAGATAGAGCACTAATCCCAGATGTTTGGTAGGTAACGCTTAGGAGGATGTTGATTGCTGAGGGAGCCTCGCTTCGTGAGTTTCGGGTAAGATTCTTGGTGCCTGGTTGAAGAAGTGGGCTAATGGGTTAGCCATTCGGAACAAGGAGGTATTGACCACTCTCGACTGCCGCACTTCACACTGGTCTGCATGTACGTAGCATAAACCTCCCTCCAAACACGACTGCTAAACTTCAACCACTGGATGTGGGGATCATCGAGAATGCTAAGATAAACTGCTGGAATAAGTTTGCAACTCATCTACGCAATTCATAATAGTACATCCTCTGCTAATGAACATTCCGTAAAGGTTAGTTGCTTTATCAAACGTCACTTTTGGTAAGATTGGTCTAGTGTGGTGTCGGCTATATTTGCTGATACAACTAGTATAGTGTTTTTTTATTGTTGCATGGCAGGGAAAAACGATAGCACTGGGATAGCAAAGGATACAAGTAATGATTTGGTTGGTGTTTTATGTCCCCATCAACCGCGTATGTTTACTGGTAAATTTTTGACAGTTACACCGCACACGAAGTAAACAGGTCGTTGCAAACCAAGGTCTTCCAGCTTCAGGGCAGATTTGAACTGACACAGCGCTTTATGGGAGTAAGCGAATCATTTAAACTAATCGCCAATCTCATGAGGTTATAAAAAATCACCTATTCTTTGGCCAATGCTCTATTCGACAACTTACTCGTGCAAATGTCTTTTTCTGTGTTCGATTGTCTTTCGGCTACCCTGCTCATGGACGTAATGCGTATTTCAATATTGTTTGTGCAACGACCAAATTGAACTCGTAAGTTGGATAAGAGTTCGGAAACCACGACCACCGGGTAAGATGAGTTTGTGGCGCCTGAAGTGTTTATCTTGTATGGATGGACTACTGTAGCTGTGTATTAATAGGCCCACATTCAAAGTTGGACGTTAATCCGAACCGTACGTAAAGAAAGTACTGCTCTACGCCTCCTGATATTGCAAATGGTTGAGTCATGTAGTACTCTTAGTTTAAAGTGAGTTTTATCCGACTTTAATTTACACTCGATGTGTATAATTCTAGTCCAGCCATGAAATGAATTACTTCTATTAAGGCCTGAAAAGCCTGGTGACATTTCAGCTTCTGTGCTCTCTGCGAACTGTGGTGTATATGTGCCGAACCAACATCACACCTGAATGGTCGACTTTTTCTTAAAACGGTTGCATCTTTCTTTACTGGAATCAAGCAGCAGTTCGTACCTCGCTGGTTGTTTGGTGGATTCGGACTTATCACCATCCTGATAGTATAGTATACAAGCACTGCACCCCTGAGCTGCATGCAGGTGGCCTGCCTTCTAGCTGAATGTTTTGCTCCAGAGATCAGCGATAACCAAGGCGAAGAGTACTACCACACTACCGACGAAGTGTACCGTGTATGTTGTGTGCAGCTCCAGGTATCCAATTCGGGAATGAAGCTAATTTCGTTGGCGACTACTTTTAATTGTTCACCACGCAGGATTCGATGTTACATCCTCTCACTAACTCCCGGTCAACTGTATCCAGCAGCGAAGAATTTGTGCATTATATCTTACGTTTCTCTCTCTCTCTCGCTCTCTCTCTTGACAATCAAATCCATATTGCTGTGCATCAGAAGTAGCATTGAAGTGGCCTTGGCTGTCAGCCTGTTTGGTGCGCTTTCGTTCTATCTCGGTGCGATACGCCAATCAGCCGCGATCGATACACACGTTACTCCCTCTTCTGTTAGCCGCAAACAGCCGTTCTGTTGGAAACAGGTCCGCTGTTGGGCACAATGTGTTCAATCTGAATTGGTCATTTATTTGTTGTATGTGCAATTCTCCCATGGGTGGAGAAAAAACTGCCAATGCAACAACAACTGATTCACGCTCCCGAAACTTTCCTGCATCTAGTAACACAGTGAAGCACCCTTCCCACTGTCGTTGCTCGAGGCTGTTATGTTTTTTGTCTGTGAATGCATGCCATTTTCTAGACCAGTCGTAGTTTAATCCAACTACACGATGTACATGGAACATCTGTTTGGATGCACACTGTTCAATGGTGAATATCGAACAACCACCTTGTTAGATGTCAAACCATCACAGCTGCATTGCTCCGTTGGCCCAGTGGACTCCTCCATGAGACCTAACTGCAATCTCAATAAGTACCTTCTGATCCCTATCATTTTGTCCCAGGTGTACTCAAGTCTGGTATCGTACAGTGCATATTCGATTGCGTTCGCTTCTGTGGTACACCTATTTGAGGCACGCCTGAGCGCGCACTCGTCAGGACAGGAACGCCATTATCTTCCAGGCAAAACGGTGTTATGGGCGTCTGCCTTTGAACGGGAGTTGCAGTCATCCCCCCATGAAGTTCCATATCATCACCATCATTGACAGTAATACACCAGTAATACATAGTGCTGCTTAAAAGCCATACAGCACGAGGGCAGAAAGCCTTAGTAAAGTGTGGAAAGAAAGTGGGAGCGTTGGGATTTGGTGAGAGAAATTCCAATGTCCTTAAGGAAAATGATCAAGACTAAGGTGTCCACTCCTTCGGACAGCATTTAAATGAACACATCTGAACATCGTGCCGAAGTAGGGCGCCATCAGCGGGATCAGCCCAGTGTCCTTTGTGAACCTCCTCGTCCAGCGCACAACAACAGGTGAACTTTACCTAGGAAATGACAGCATGCGCGCAACCGGTATCAGTTGCGTGCCATGTCCTGCAGGGTTTCCAACCACCTACAAGCAAGATAACGTCGGCCCCTGCCAGGAAGGCGCGGAGATCCCACAGCACTCAGTTTGACAGTAGCAGCTTTCATTTCATATTGTCATGTCATGGCCTGTTCACCGCGAACCGAATCGCCCGGAACAGAAAACAACGCGTTATTCGGTGGACGGTGGTTGGACATACGTAGCACATACCTCATTCTGGTAAGTTTAATCTGCTGCTCTAACGAATCGGATTTGTTACCAAGTACCCGCTTACGCACCACGAGGTCCCACATACTCATCATAATAACCGATTTCCAGTTCCAAAAAACTTCCACTGAAGTGGATGGGAATTCTCCCCATCAAGTCTATGAATAAAGACTATCCAATTCGTACCCTTTTTCCGACAAAACAGTGCATCTAACTGATTGGTCACAAGTTTCATTATTCCCAGTTCACCCTACGGAAAGCTGTTTTATGCGCACCAACAATTTGTCCCTTGCTTATTCCCAGCTTTTAGTACGTGTATGCTATGACTGTATTTTCAGGGTTGAATCTGAGTAATCTTGCAGTAGTTATCGGAAGTTCGTCAACTGCACACCCTGAATGCGATGATCGCTCGAACATACCCATACCCGATCATACGATATTAGTTGCACCGATTTTGGTTGTGGGACAGAGAGTTCATTAGTGTTTGGTAGGGAGTTGTGGAGTGCATGCAAGGGAAGGGAACAAGCGGTTTGGCTGAAACTGCTTCATCTGTTGAGTAGGGCCGCACATTGGCGAACGGAGAAGCATTTAGAGAAACTGGGTTTTGTAGAGTACAACGTGTATAAACAGCTGACGACGACTTGATACTATGCGCTACGTATTTTCACGCCCATCGTGATCATCTAAGCGTAAGTTTCAAGAGCAGTCGGATATCGTCACTGTTTGTCACCACCTCCTTCAACATTGAATATCTCTGGGAATAGTAGATCGGCCGTTGTTCACCAGCTGGAAGTCGGCAGACTATGACCCTATCTGGGCTTGCTCACGAAGAGAACCTTTTAGGGGTATAACTTTGGGTACAAATAGTTCGAATATTTAGTGACCCTGTTGGTGTATCATCGGTCTGTCCAGACTCAGCCATACGATTGTCTCGCGGTACGCGTGGCGCGTTTATTTGAGAATTGCAGTTGTCCGGCAGCTCGGGTATAACCCAGATTTCCGCTTCACTGCAAAGGCTAATAAAGCGTAACAAAAAGGTGAATCAGGCTTGGCGAAATACACTCATTTGCAAACAAATTTGGTTTTGCGAGAGACTCACCTGGAACCCAAATTTGTTTGCAAATGAGTGTATTTCGCTAATTTCGTGCAATTTGGTTTCAAGTGGAACATAGGGTTGACGGAAACCCGGGGACTGCGCCTACCTGATGAGCCCCAAGAAGAGCGAAACCGGTCGTGGGCTGTCGAAGAGTTTTCAGCAACCTTATGAGTAGTGCATTACGAATATACGTGAATCAGACTTGTTTGCAAGGCAGCCAAGTTCGGGGCTTGAATATCATCAAATCAGAATCTGATGGAACAACAGCTCAAGCAGGCAGATGGCTGTGAACACCGCTGTTTTCATGTGGTGTTTTGTTGTTTTTGTTTTTGTTTCCAGCCAAACCCTCACAGATCCAGTGGTAAACACCCTAGTTTGCAATTTTTGGCCTTGTGTGGTGCTTGCACCACTGGCAGAAATGAGGTATGCGGCACGTTATTGGTCAGCGGTTTTCAATACGGCTCGTCCCGAAGCTCGTTCAGGGCTGGACAGTCTAGCTACAGAACATTTGTGGAGTAACAATTCTTTATTCATTTAGTTGTGACATAACGGACAACCGAGCTATCACGGACACAAGATCGAACGCAGCAAGACAAGGTTAGTGTTCATGCAATCACGTAATCCTTCTCCCCGTATTAAAATTATCCCTATACAAGAACCAGGCGTGGTCCTCACATAAAGCGAGGAGCCTACTTTGGAAATGATGCGTTTTCCTCATTGTAGTGAACGGCCATAAGGAATGAACATTGAGCGTAGCATTTGCGAATTCTGTCGAACAAAACAGTGTCCTGTCGTCATGGCGCATCCAATTTTGTTCAGTTTCGTTTGAAGCCCCGTTACCTTTAAACAGTGACTCCCATCGACATCGAAAGGCGAATTTGCGCAACACGTTACCAGTCAACCGGAGCACGTACCTTAACGTGATGTAGGTATTGTCAAGGTTTCAGCACCATAAGCCTGATAAATTCGCCCTGTTGTCGTTGTAGTCGTTGTTGTAGTTGGTAGCATCCTGGCAATGAAATTTTTACTTCATTTGTTGGCACTATTCCGAGTGGTCTTATACTATTCTTTGGCTTGTAAGTTGCCGTTAATCTAAAACGTAACGTAGAGTTCTTTATGAACTCACCTTTACGGTACCACGCACTGCTGATGTGCCATCCCAATCGATTTCTCAATGTGTGAATCTGGTCCCTGTTGCTCTTTCAAATCTGTTAGATTGGTTCCCAGCCGCATTGTTTCCACGGAAGTGGCATGGCTCCCGGTCACATGCTGGGTGCAATGAAACCTGGATGCTATCCAGCTGATCCCCATCAACCCTACGGTTTGCGATTTCTGCCTCCTCACCTCTGCACACATTCGCCAGGCAGCCTTCCTGTCCTAAACGGTGGTTACTATGGATTCACTTACCCTCCTATCCCTACCTATCCTGACGGCGATAGATGGAGTTATCCGCCCAAACCCATGTACTCCTCATCCTCTTCATCCATGGCTAACCCACCATACTATTCGGTCGCCCAAAGTTCCTCAAGACCGCCGCCATTTATACAGCAACCTGGTTTTCCTTTCGTACAACATCGGGACGAATGGTACTCCTCGCAGTTTCCACCAGTCTCTGTGCATCGGCATCCACAAAGCTCTACAACTCACATTAGTACCTCTTTGTCAGCCATTTTGTCTCCGATTGCTGGCCAGCGTTGGCATCATCCCCAATTGAAGAATCCCTCCGGTGATGAACAGGAAGTCAAATTTTTCCCAGATTCCCTCGGTTTGGATGATCCAGAGCAGCACAAACACGCGAGCATATATCATCGCTCTGTTCCGTTACTGGACCGTTCGGTCAGTCAACTTCATTGTGCTGCACCGCTCGGGTTCGATCCGTATCTGGTCCAACATCAACAGAATAACTCTACAGCTCAAATACCTCTGGACTGGCAGCAGTTAAGCACAAACCCCTCTCTCGGATATTCTTTGCAGCGTTTGTCCGACCCTTCTGCAGGGTTGGAGACAAATTCGAACGAAGGTAAGTCACTCTCTTGCTTTTTTATTCTTCTTCATCCTGACTACCAACGCGTATATCTCTCAGTTTGCTCACCTTATGCATCGAGAGCAAGCTTTTTCAAAGTTGATTCGGTTAAATTATCCACCCGTGATTGGTCTTGTGGTTCTCACGCATAAAGTGGGACCGCTAATTGTTGGTCATTTCACCGCTCACAAGCTCGATAATAATTGGGATGCGTTACGTGGGTGAACGCTGATAGCTTAGTTGTTGGGTTGTTTGCCGAGCTGAGCACTTAGGCTGCAAACGGTTCATCACCATTAGGAAGTCCATCAACTCGCCATTGTGCAGTGTGAAAGTACAGTGCGTACGCATCAAGCTTCCAGGACAAATTTCGAAACTTAGTTCGTTGACTGTTTGGCGGACTTGCAGCTTGGTGTGTCCTTATGCGTACGGCAAATTTACTAGTTGCCTTCGTGGTGCTCAAATTTTCCGACTATTTCACAACACCTCAACACCAATGGTCTACCAATTCAACCTTCGTTTTTTTTATAAGCGTGTGCGCTTTGGTCTATGGTGTTGTTTTTGGTCACACTTGCTCCAGGTTTGATACCACCATCTACCTCTGGAGAAACCACTATAAGGGACCGATCAAAAGTAGTCTGTTCTAGAGAGATGTGTAACGGTTTAAAACAGCTCCAGCGGATAAATCAAAAGTAGTCTCTTTTAAAAGATGACCTCTCCAGAGGCGAGAAATGTACTCTATGTAGTGCATAAGGTTTGATATCCAGGCGATCTGGGTTCCCTCTTTGTGGGTCTATGAATTTCCGGCCGTCCTCCATCTCCATAATCTTCTTTTTTTTGAGATACTTTTTTGCGTGAATTTTGGCAAGATAGACCGATAATGATCTGGATCCCATGAGAAGGTTTTGGCGCAGTGTGTAATATAAGTGGTAAGTGTGTAAATTGAAAGACATCACAGCCCTGACTGACGTTTCGACTATCGTGCGTTTTTACGATCGAGTGATTACACTCTAATAAAACAGCAACACGGGTCAGCAGTGACCTGTTTTGACTGGTTTAACCACGGGTTTAGTTCCTACGTCTGATGTGCGTGAGAAAGACTACTGTACTATCCCTATTTGTAGTTGTGTTTGTATGTTCTTGGTGATAGCTGTTGCTATTAACCAAGGAAATGCGATCATCTAAACCTATTATAGCCTTGTGTGGTTTGGAACCCAAAGACCCGATTTTTTGCTGCCGGTAAACCTCGCTGATTTTATCCCCAGTATGTTTTATTGTACTGCATTGTGCTGTGTCGTATTTTAATGTGTCCTTATGTTATGCGTTGACCTGTCCGGGTGCTCTGCCCAAGTTCTTTAGAAATCCTGTAACGTTAAACTTAACTTACCGGTGCCAGGAGTGACTTTCTGTGGCCACAACTGTACGAACGAAACGGGCTGTTGGCAAGCAGAGATGTTAGGTTGTTTGTTCCCAGATAGATTTGCAGCTAAACCGCTTGAACGTGTCATCTGATGACACTAGAAGTGACCGTAACCAGCCTAAAGCTAGCTCATAACTTTTTGAAAATGCTCACAACAGAGTTGTTTTAGTTCATTTGGGTGCTCACACCCGAGTGTCTACGTTTGACTGAAGCGTGACTGCCTCAATTCCATAGTTCCATGATTCCATTCCTTAATTTTGCATGTCGTTCCGTTTTTCTTGATTCGCACTTGTACCCAACCACAGATAAAATTCGCTGCAGTCGTATGGGCGCCTGACTTGACAGGTTTGTTTTTTGTTTGTTCCTGTGCTCTTTAGCCATCGTCATCAACACAACCACTTACGTCCACACTCACTTCAGTCACTACTCTCACCTCTATGGTCTGCACTGGACACTTTGGCTATAGCCTTTCATTTTCGGTGCTTGATTATCATTCTCGAACCTTGGTGACTATATGCTTTGTGTTGTTTGTTTGTGTATGTTGTTGCTTGTTGTGTTATTTTTGGCCACCTCAGTTGCCTTAGTTCATTGATTATTCAATTTTCTTTTTGTGCTCATTTAATGCGATTCGCTGAGGACTTCCCGATGCCTAGCCAGTCCATACGTGTTTTCTTCGTTGGTTTGACACTTTTCGCTCTGTCTGGGTCACCGCGTAATTCAATTTGTCTGCATCTGGTTTTGGTGCCTCTAGTTTTCCTAAATGGAGACTTTTTTTAGCTTGTTGGAGCAGTTCCCCCGTGCCGATTGCGAACAACCTCTCTTCCAGTGGGCACCAGAAGCAACGACTTGTCTGTTCTACATTACGCGGAACAAATGCAAGGCTGGTGGAGTTTTTAGATACCCCAATCGATTTTTACGGGCATAGGTATACGAAAACAAATGAACCCTTATGGAGTATATTCTAAAACATCTACTAACGGAATGGTCGTGAATGAGAGCCACTCTGCACCAGGGGGTCCACCGAACCAGTTTTTTTTTATGAATTGGACGATCGTGATCGTGTGAAAGCAACGTCGACTGCTCACAGAACCACAGTTATTGTTATCTTGATACTGATTACGCCTTTGCTTCGGTGTCTTTTTCCTCCGACGACATCACACAAGTGCGCGGGAACGTCCACCAGTCCATCTACCCCACCAATGAGCACTAGTCAGATTCAAGCCACATATTCCACCATGTTTGGTTAAACGATCAGTGTCAATAGACTTGTTTATCTGTGAATAATCCACTAATCCGCATGAAGATGTCAGTGCGTTTTTTCTGATGTATAACCCAGCCCAACCAGGCAACAAGTGCATACTGTTGGTTTGGTCAGATTCGAGTAGCATGGTTGGTCGGTCGCTTGACCATACATGAATCGGGGTGGTTCGAGTGGTCAGTATTGTAGGAAATTCCATGCCTCTTTGTCACAATCATAGTGGTCTGTGATAGCGCTAATTTACTGATTATTATACCCGGTGGTTACACTGAGGTGGGCTCTTGCTCATTACACCAGCAATCTCCAAATTTGGTTTAGCCAGAGTCAAACCACATGTCTTAGATGTGTGGCTAAACAAGTAAATGCGAGTTGGCCGGTCCGTTTAATTAACCAAGTAAAGGAGCCAGTGCTGCCAATTTGCACCAATGTCTGCTTTATGTCGCCTAGCGAACTGTGACGCACCTCTTTGACATCATATCCTCAAGAGATTGAAGATTTAGAAGGGAGGTACGCGCTCATTGATAACTTCCAATGGGATTTCGATAAGTCTCATATCCACACTAAGTGCGAGTCACTTTAAAGTTTTGAAATTTCAATATTAATTCTGTTAGGATGTCAGTGGACACGCTATCCCTATAAACTATATACTGACCTTTATAATTCTGCGACAAAAGTAAGCGTAAAAGGTACTGATATGGTGCAGTAGAGTGTGGGTTCTATCCAGAGCCACTGGCCGGGTTGTATGGCGATAAACTAACCGCTCATAGTCTTTGATGAGTTATGCTATCTCGCTGTGTGGATACGCGCTTTTGATTGCTGCACAAGCCTCGGTAGTGCGATCGTCAAAAAGCAGGAGCATCTAACTGGAAGTTGTTCAAATCACTGAAAAATTCTTACTGATAAAAGTCAGGGCTATTAACTAAATGTTGCGCGGAAAGTGATATTGTGTTGAGCACATACCTGTCGTTTGCTTACCAAGTGGACTATAAGACATTTAATAATTTTCTGGGCTGTGTTCACAGAAACGTTGATTTTCATCACCATTTTCCACCACTTCAGTGATAGACAATCGCCCGAAACTTCGCCCACCACGTCCTTCCAGTATATTTCTTTCATCTTGGTATGAGCAAAGAATCCATGCTCCGTTTGATTTGTTATCTCTTTGCACAATCCTCTGCGTTTAGCTTCATTGAGAGTCAGAATCTTTTGTTCCCTCATCGTTCCTTGATCGTGGCTCGAATCGAACAAGCCGGGCCTGTCTGCTTCATATGTGATGTTTACACCTCTCCCAAGCTGTGTCAGTGCATCGCTGATCAGCGGAACGTTCGTTACTTGTGGCGAGCCAACAGCTACCGTGTGTGAGTTATGTGTCAGAAGATAAAATCGGAGAAACTAGCCATTCCCGATCCATTTCGTCCCCACATGTTCGGAAAGGGTTTCAATGAACACCTTATCGAGATTTTCTCGGCTTTTACTCTTTTTGGCCGCTTATTTTAAAGACTGATCAAGTGTGTGTAAAATCGGTGCTCTTGTCATTGTTTCATGTGGTGTGTGCGATAGCGTTGTTATGACTCACATCGCGGACCTTGGATAGTAGTTTGTTCATCATGGAGAACATAAGGTTTGCCTTTGATTAGGGCTTCACATTTTCTTATTCAACTTTTTTCTTTCCGTAATGGTGTTCACTAACATACCATTGTACAACTCACCCGCCTTAATTCTCATTCCGATTTCTTTCTTTGAACTTCTTGTGATTTGCTCAGTGTGCGGTGTAATTCCAGTGCAGCTGTTTGTTGTAAACCGCAGTTGGCTTAAATTTTAAATGTGCTGTGTTGTATTTCTGCTGGTACTGCTGTTGCTGTGGGCGTTTTTCATGTCGTTGGTCCCAATTTATATTCGTGATATGTTGATCTCACCAGGTCTGTCAATCCTCCCGGGCATTCTTTCTGAGACAAATGACATTGGCAGCCGTCAACTAACGGGGACTGGCAGTCATCTGTGGCCAGGTGAGTCACTCCCAGGAGCTCCAGGACATCTTCCGGCAACTCCACATCAACAACGACAATGTGAAGAACTGTTGAGTGATGGGCCGACTGCAGAGGCGTTTCAAGCAGGGCATCTTCGCTTGAATTCTGTTCAGAGAGGTTATCTGTCTTGTAGATTACAAGAAGAACGAGCCCGATTTGCTTTGCTCCAGGCACAGTTTTCTAAACAGCTTTGTGATACGTGGGCTTGTCTGCAGGTCACTCGCTCACCTGGTGAACTAAAGTCGAATGAGCTATATAGTCCCATTCTACGAAACCAAGCCAATTCCAAGTAAGTGTTGACTGTTATTATGTCTTGAACTATCACTAATGGTTCGTGCGATTGTAGTTCTATCTCCAGTGCTTGCCAACTGGTACGCAGAAGCACACTTTCTGTGTGGTACGGTGAAAATGGTACAGAAGCATGCTGTCTCATAGGAGGACAAGTTTCGTGTGATCCACTCTACACCGGAACCATACACCTGGTCTGTATTTTTGCCACTCTCTGTTATCGTTCGACTATGGTCGTCAAGTATTCCTGTTCCGTTTTTTGCTAGAAAAATTAATTTCACCATCAACAAGTTCGGATTAAATAAGAGAATTTTTCTATGGGGACGTTATCCTAAAAATAAAATGAACCGCGTATCTCGATCTTGCAAACTTTATTTAGTGATCGTTGGCAAGGTGAAACGAAGCACAGCAACCGGATTCAAAAATGTCCTTTCGAAACGTGTATCAGATGCTTGTTCTATGCACCGTCGGTAATGGACGTCCTCGTCACTAGGGCTCAGACGACGGCAAAAACGTTCTGTGTGCATTGTTTAGTGTATCAGATCAAGATTAAGCTGACTATGATTTTGGTCTTTCCGTCGACTAACTTCCTCACTACCTTATATTTAAACGTTTTTAGTGACCTACGCCTTGACCCTGCCGGTGCTTCAGACGGGGCATCAACCGGTGGGGGGTGTGGCACTGGAGCAGTACCTGGAACTTCCAGTGCTTACGTAGCGTTAGATCAGCTTTGCATCGGCCTACATGAAAACGAATCTTCTGAGGCTCAGCAACCGACGCAACCGAATCAGCTCGTTTGGGAGCAGTCAGAACCCAATATGGAAGATTTGTCAACCAATGAAATGACATGCGACCCATTTATGGATGAACTGGGTCGAAACCGAACTGTTCTGGAGCGCGATAATGACGAGTATCACCACCCCTCAATTCCAAGTATGTCTCAAGGGTTGTGTTTCAGAGACGTCGGATGGCAGATTCAGCACTGGTCTCACTTTAAAGTGATCTTATACGTGTTCCTACTTATTTAGATATTATTATTGGGTCTTTGTTATCCCGGAGAGCCGTTCTGGTCTGGTCTTATCCTTCCATTTCTGGAGTAGCATTACAAGTGCGTATTCACCGTAGCCACTTATCTCCCTCACATGCAACTACAATATCGACATATCGCGAATTCTCGGGTTTTCAGGTGAAATCCCCTGTGACTAAGTAAATCACACGCATTGTGATCACTATCTAGGCTTCTTCACCAGTTCGCGACTTAATTAACCAACCAATTGCACGCACTGAGTACTACCGTATACATTTCGGAAAAAGTGCTAGTGCCTGTAGGAATTAATCATGAGCATCTCTGCTAATAGTTCAGTATACAGGTTTCGCATCGTGCCTCTAGGGAGCTCGGAGTGCTTTTTCTTGGGATTTTCGGTTTTGGTCTCTCAAGGGTCATTAATCCCAAGCCATACCTCACCTAACCGTATTGCATTGATCTTCGCTGAATCTGTGAGCTCATTCGGCGGAAATTGATTGGTACCGCCTCTGCACATTTGGATACCACTGGGAGGAACTGTGTCACTCTGATTTTTGAACGAAAATCTATCTAGCGTGTCAATGATTTACGCTAAATATCTGATTCCTGACAAGATACAACGTGTAAGATTGTTGCAAACTCTCCGACAATCCGCTCAAATACACCATTCACCAGAACGCCTCCGTCGAGGGACAGTTTTGGAGGCATGAAATTTTTTCACTGCAATTCAGCTTCGAGGAAACAATCTGCAAAAATCGAAGTGGATACACTTTCTAGCTCCAGCAAATGGCCAGTTTGCTCTCCAAAGGCAAATGCCGGATACCATTGGCCTGGATTTGTCAGTTATTTATCACTTGAAACAGTTTATATTATGTGTACGCTTGCCACATCAGTGAACGCATTTGGACTGAACTGTACTTGATGTAGCTGATAATCTAGCCGTGGATACGCGCAACATCACTTATTGGAACATTTGACAGTTGCAATATGACTGAAAGACACAATGAGACGACGTACGGTAACTCATTAGTTTCCGAGTCCCCAATAATAGTGATAATAATAATCATAGTAAAAGTAATAGTTTATCTTTTTATGTAAAAATACCTCCTTAATAACTTGCCGTACTTGGTGGTTCTTATTCTTAGCTAAATGAGCAAACCCGTAGTTCCCGATGACCTGGATAACAGAGATTGTCTATGAGTGTGCAACTTCAGGATGCTTGTGTGTGTGGATTACGAATGTTCAGGAGTATCCGATATGTGGGGCATTCACTTCAGTGGAAACGGAAAATCTCATCTCATTCTCACGAAAGTTGTCAAAAAATCCCTGATGCAGGTGAAACTTCACCGTGTCAGTGCATAATGCGTGCAATCCCGTTCGTATTGGCTACCCTTCCACGAGGGAATATTCCCGTTGAAATTCCCCTCGAATGTATTTCCTCTGGTTGGGAGGAAACTGTATCGATTTCTCCCTATTTCTCGAATTTCATTAGTCCAACAACGCTGTAGTGCCATGCCGGTAGAATTCGAGGGTTACATGCGTCATTCTCTTGCACCTTACTGACAGCTCTCCCATCCTGTTTTCACTTCCCAGTCACGCTCGTTTTTTTAAACGCCGCTATTGTGTGGAGAATTCCTCCATCCATTGATAGATCCCTCTCATAGTATCGAGTGCTGTCTATTGCTTACCCTATGTTTCCTGTCTTCATAGGTGTTTCACCGGAGTGCTGGTGTCCTGCCCTACCCCACCTTCATCCCTCTGATCCCAATCTGCATTCATGCTCTGAGCACTGTTGCCAAAACTGTCAGACGCGTGCCCCGTTGCTACACTTACACGGCAAACCAAGTGCATGATGTGTTTGCCAGTACCTAGCTGACATGACCAGTGACATCGGTTTCGGTACCCTGCCTCGCTGAATGTTTATTAAAAACTGTATATATCTTAATTTGTATTTACTGTATTGCATTTCATGAACTTACCGTGTTTTGTCTTTTTTAAGAAACAGATCGACTCCATGTGCTGTCAAACTCTTTTCATATTCCGTCAATCGCAAGCATTTGTGGCGTGTGGGACAAACCACATTGTTGAAAAAAATAAATACTATCCCCTTTCGTCTTCAAATCCTATTTTACAAGAAACTGGTGTGTTTTCCGATGACTGATCCCGCACTAGGCCGATCAAAAGTTGCGGTTTTCGGCTTCGAATGAAAAGTTTTACTCCAAAAAGGAACGTCTTTAGACTTAGCCAGTGCACCGCATACTCGCTGTTAGCTGATAACTATAAATAGCGTAACAGTTTGCTTGCCTAGTGGCGAGCATGCTGTCATTCTACAGCCAGACTTTCTAGCTGAAGTTTCTCTGTTGTTATATATAGAGCTTGTGTTGAGTCAGCTTTGTAAGGATGCAGATTACATCCTATTGGCATGATTTCGCTGGACAAGATTCTCGGATGTTTGTTTCAATGCTTTTTGAAGATGTAGGCTTCCTCAGCTGTTCATTCTCTCCTGTTCATTCCACACTCCTCGCGGTTGAATAGCAGTCAAGCACTAGTACTTGCTACACGTGTGATGGAAAAGGATCGTTATGGGTGTTCACCACAACAATTAACATGGGCTTTGGTTTGTTCGCTGAGCTGGGTAATTTGGTTGCAACTACAAGTCGTTAACGAGCCAAATACGAACCTCATCATCTAATTTATCGTGACCGGATTGTATAGCTCAGCTTAGCCGGCTTCGGGGCTGGATGACTAATCAAAGTTGCACAAACTGCCTTTTGATAGCGCCTTTATTAACTTGGTCTACCTTAGCATTTGAGAATGCTGATCAAATCTGATCGTAATTCGGAAGGACTCACTTTCAAGCACTCACCTTTGCTTTTCTGGAACTCCCCAAACTTGAGGTTGAAATAACAGATCTGCTGGCAGTATTCCTCATCATTCTGTGTCACCATTAGTAATTTTCGTGGAGGAATACATTTGTGCTGTTGTTCCGTTCACAACGAACCCTTCTGGCTCTTTTCGTGGCTACGTCGATCACACTTAGTGAGCGATGTGCACCGTTCAACTGAACTGGTTTCACCTTGGAGAAAAGTATTGGTGATTTTTAGGGGAATTTTAATACCCTTAGAGTAAGAGTCCAACTAACCAATAAAGAAATGGCTGGATGTTCTGTCGCACGAATGCGAAAGTAAATTTAAGCGTGGCTCCTACTGTCAGAAAGTATTTCAAAGCCGAAAAACAAGTTCTCTTCATTGGTCCGTTCTTCGAACTACGTTACTTCTCCCATGGGCTTCGAATAACGAACCCTATAAGCTTCCTGCAGTTTTGGCAACGAGGTTCCTCTGGACGACAACGTGAACCGCCTACCACGTAGAACATGAACCGTTTTTCAAAGATTACTTTCGTAACAAAGCACGTCGGAAGTCGTAACGTCGGTCACAGCATGGGTATTCGTTTCACGGAAAGTCCTTACCATGAGAAAACAATGCAGTTCCCCTGACCGTTGGTTTTTTGTGTATCTCATGGCATCAGTGTGCATGCTTCTGTTTTATCTGTGTTGATACTTGGACATTATTTCTCTCGTATTTGGGTCCTCACGATCAACCTTCTCCCGAGGTGAATACTGTTGTTTGAGTTAATGTGACAAACTGCTTTCCGTCGCTGCGTGCCAAGGTTAACTTACTTCTGCGACAAATCTCCCATAACATCTTACCAGATTAGATTTTGGATATCGATGCCTTCATTTCTGATAGAGGGTTACATTTGAAGCCATCTGGTTAGGTTCACAAGTAATTTTCGGATTTCCTACAATCTTCATTGAAGTGCGTACCTAAGAATTCACCCAGCTAAACTGCGGTCAGTCCGACTGAGACTAGATTCTTCCCATCCAGGGTCAACGGCTTTCAATTTTCAAAGCTCAACACCATTGAGATGCCGGACGTGAACTGGTTTCCTGCATCTTTAGTACATTGCACGACCAGGAAATGCCGACGGGACAGCGTGCAAATTTGAGATTGATGACGAAGTAGTCCTCGCGATTCGACTCAACTCCTGTCGTACACCATTGGGGGTGTGTTGGAAGTGAAATCATTTCATTCTGTGTTTGCAAATCATAGAGTTTAGACAACGTAATGACCACTAATATCTTGCTATTTGTGTGTTTGTGCTGTGATTGTGAATGACAACTCCTGTTAATATAACAGTAATAGTCGGAAATAATCTTTCTATGCCAAATTAGGACTGCCGATACAACAGGTCCTTATTTTTTTAGGAAACTTTGGATTTTGGGTTAAATGCACCATTGCTATTCGCCTAAGCGGGAAGGGATATGTGTAGCCACCGGCAGATGAAATGAAATATTCCAGTGCCCCGAACAGAATTCCATAGAGGTTTCTAGCTAAGAGGTATTTAAATCAAGGCCTTGTCCAGTGGTTTATTTCCCTTCATTGCTTAAAAGTGAGTGATACCGTACCGCACATGTCCACTGAATTCACTGCGCTCAAAACACGATCGTCCGCTTTTAGGCAAGGATCACTTCAGTCCCGCCTATTGGAAGAGCACATCCCAACTAAAGATTCACTTGCCAATGAAGACCAGGTGGACGGCTCGTGGACTGTGTTTGTATATACTCCAGCTTCAACTATACCGAAACTCCTCATTAGTAGCCATCTGCAGGAAAGTTCGCAAAGGTTCTGAGAAGGTGCCGGCTACCAACGTAAAACATGGCCTGTCTGGTGGTTCCAGCAGTAGGCGCGAAACTTCACCATGGACATTCAGTTGCTATCAGGAATGTTTTTTTCCACTCAACACTGTCATCCAATCTTCCCTTATGCTAACCAAGCGTTCCATCTACGCGGAACTACTTACAGAGCGTAGTAAAATGTCGCGACAGGTATGTAATGCCTTGAGACAGGTGACAGGATAATCATTTACATCTGCGTCTACTTGGCGAAAATTCAGTTTTAAATCGCCGATGTCTGCATGTGAGGAGTTTGGTAATTTTTGCCACTAGAATCGGCTGAGTCTCGAACCGAAACATGTGCTAACGAAGCAACAAGATGTGCTCAAATATCAGCGGTTGGAACCTGCCACCCGCGTCAGACTAGTTTTTGTGCTAGCTAACCAGACCCAAATTGGAAGTAAAGTCGAAAATGAAGGTCCTACTTTAACAATGCCAGAAAACTAGAATTTGGAAAAAATCGTTCAGCTGTAGCACCCTTTCGGTGCCTAGCTGCCATGCCACCAGAAGGAAGCACGAGGGCTGGGATACTGTCAGGTTGCCCAAGCCTAGACAGGGGAACTCGAGAGGTAGAGGTAGAGGTCGAGTTCGAACCACGGACCTTCCAGTCAGTAAATTCGCGCTCTAACCACCAAGCAATGTCGCCCCAATTTGGAATAAAGGCTGCTGTCTTATGTGCTTTATCACACTGTCTAGCTTCTGTGACATTACAGTACAGCTGTGTTGTATGTTCAATAATGCTAGTTTGTGAAACTATTGATCGGGTTAGATATAGCCCCCGTAATAGTCAGTGGTATCAATAGACAGTGTGGAGACGGTACGAAAAACATCGGTTATTTTTGTGTCAGTCGACTCCGAGAAAGTAAGAAATAACATTCATATTGTGTTGTTTCATTTTATGGGATAAATTCAGTCTCTGATCCCAGAAAGCATCTGTCTGTTCATATCTAGCTTGTTTCTTCGATCGGCGATTGAAATGAAATGAGCTGCGCCTAACAAATCGTTTGATGTATTGTGTTCCTCCGCTTGGTCCTATTTGCACTGGAGAGGGTGCTGCTTAAGGGACTCAGGTCACCGGTGGACAGGGCGGATGGCAGCATAATGAAATTAGCGCGGATAAACAGAAAATCTTATTGTGTTATTCAGAACGATTTAAAAAGGGGACAGGCAAGCTGCTGGTTTAGTATGCAGCCAGTCAGTCCCCGTTCTGTCAAAATGCTTCTGCCGCAGATTGTAACGAACTTCGAGCATTTTTTTTTCAGTTTTGATTATCAACCCTCTGTTAGCATGGGGTTAAACATAAGACAGTCCTCTGCTTTTGATGTCCGTTGGAACAGGGAGCACTGTGGAATCCTTACTTTTCACGTTTGGCCTTGAAGTTGGTCGTTGCCGCACAGCTGAGCATCACTTTACATCCGGTTTGCATACCTGAGAGTCATAATAATAATAATAACAATAATAATGTCAGTGAGTCATAATGATCGATAAATCATGTAGGGGTTTACACTGTTTCCAGCTGCACCAGTTATGTTGGAGTGCGAGCGAGGCTGCGCATTGACATCCCTGAATCATGAATCTGACTTTTACATCAAACTGTTCTTAAGGAAATCTTGTGATGTTTTTGTTAGTTGGGTAGCTACGCATTACAGGTAATAGGTGGGGGTATAAACACTAGTATGTGCATGGCTGCCATACCTGTCAGCAAGTCCAAAGGTTGGCATATCTCATCTCGATTTCCCGACCCACCCAGCCAGCACGTGATAAAGCTACTGAACTGGCTTGTTATGACGTTCTTGCTTCTTTGCCAAGTTGTTGTCACGTTCCCACTCAGCTAAAGTGCTCTTCATGGAGGTCGGTCTTCTGGCATTCGCAGTGCGTGATCAACGCAGCTCGATGTGTTCAGTGTCACCAGTTCGTCTGCCAAGTGCAACTTATCCCCTCCGAAAATCATTTGACGTACCTCAACATCGTTTATCCGTTGTTCCCACAGTATTTAGATGAAACTTCGAAGACATCGGTGGTCATATTCGAAAGGTTTTCAGGAATTGTTTACAATTACCAGATGGCTGGTCCGTTTAGCAGTATGCAAGTTTGTAAACTCTACCGTGGACAAGTATTACATCGACTCCAAATACGTTGTAAGCTGGCTAAAGTCGCCCTGGCCTTCCTTATTCGTAGGTTAATTTCATCCTTGACCGGAGTGTAAACAACTTCCCAGGTAAATAAATCTATCAACCATCTAGATTGGCTCACCTAAAAGTACAAGGTTTTGGGATTTGGTTACGTTCTGTCGAGTTCTTGGACGGGACTCGCACCCACGACCTCCCGCGCCTTGGTCGATATTCAAGATTTCCCAAGCGCCGTTCTATTCTACATAACTTATGATGGATACTTGAGATACAGAAGATACTACCGAATCATACGAAATCCTTGCAAAGTCAAAAATTCATGTGATCCTGTGGAACCTTGTTTTTGCCTTTCTGTCTTTCTGAATGAATGTTCTCGCACGGGAAAAGTTAGGCTGGTTTGGAGTCTAAGCTCGGGAGATCAGGACAGAATCCCAGTGCGCTACGCACTCAGCCACAGCCCACGTAACCAAGGTTGCCCCACTCAACAGGTGTCCAGTAAGGTCCCGCTCAGCGGGGGAATCTCCGCTGAAACGCATTTATTTGGGTTTAGCGGCAGTGCAGTTCGCAGTCATTTTGAGCTGCGGTGTTTCGCTGTGTGCTGTGTTCCCACTAACCACTGTTTGTTTATAATTCCTTCTGTCCGTTCTTCAGACCTTGGCGGAGAGTTTCTATCCGTCGCCTACTCCGTGGACTGCTTTACCCCCACCTTCCCCAATAACTGCAACCTTCGCTGCTCAGAACTATGTTCTGCAGCTCTGTGAATCACTGCGTTCCAATATTACCATTACTACGAGCACTAAGGCAGTGTGCATGCGCCCATTTACATAGGTGGTTGAATGAAACCTGATGACTTTTTTCCCCTAACTTTCAACTCTCTCGATGTCACATACTGGCCAGTCAAAAGCAATTAAGAGGTTGTTAGTCTATCATGTATTGTTTTCGAAGTTGATAACCTGATGAAATATGTACAACACCCGTCAAGTGTGGAGGCATAGCTCAGTGGTAGAGCATTCGACTGCAGATCGAGAGGTCCCCGGTTCGAACCCGGGTGTCTCCTCCAGATTTTCCAGGTTGCTGGCTTAATCTCTGGTGCTGCTGCACGGCGTTGAGTCCCAGTAAATTCCCTGTAATTTTCGTCATTGTTGCTGTAAATCGAGAAAAAAATGAGAGAAAAATTTGTCACTCATTGTCTGACATTTTGACTGGTTGCATTCACCCAAAGATGTCACGGAGACATGAGTCGGTTTTTACTGCATCCCTAATTTGCGTTCATCGGTTGACGGAGCACACCAACTTAGGCATTATTGGTCGATTCTTTTGGACGCCGAATTTGAGTGTTGGGCTGCTGCCAGTGGCAATCGGTTTGAAATAGGAATTCGGATTGCATTTATGCTACTAACAAAAGTATGAGTAGGATGTTTTTTTGATAGGGTAAACGCAACCGATCACTTAGGCGCGACCTGATGCTATCCGGAACAATCAAATCAACGTGTAAGTTTTTTTTATTGAACGGAGGTATATGCCCTAATATATTTACGGCGTGCTGGTGTGTCTGCCTAGCTGATACTGGATAACGATGCAATCCATTTTAACACTGTCGCAAAAAACAGGTGTAGCACCACCCGAGGATTCAGGTGAATGGAGGGGAATATATGAAACTAGATCAATGTGGACTGCCAACACTATAGTTTTGATTTCACTGGGTGGACTATCGTTTCACAGCACTTTGCTGAAGCAGTGGCGATTCGACGCTACGAACCATACTTCTGTAAACAACTGGAATTTGTGGCAGCCTTGTATTGCCTCTCCAAGTCCGACAATGAATCATATCCATTGCCCTAGTAATTTCATTTAACCAGATTTGGGACCTGATAACTTTTGCTGGCGGTATTGATTGTATTGGAGTAGGTATGCTTGTTTGTCCGTTATCCTGCGCTGGTCTTTGGTTTTGAAAATATTGTTATTGTAAACATCAGTACATTTGTTATGATAGGAAGTTTACGCACTTAGAGACTACGACGCCTGACACCTCGGCCACTCATACACACTCATCCTGACAACCCAATGTTGATAATTACTGATAGGATAGAAGACCTATGTGCAAGTGACCTTAGTCTGATACTGCGCGCCTGAATGTCTTGGTTGACTACTTTTTGATGTCTGTGCCAATCTACACAGTGATTTGCGTTGCCAAAAGACAGTTCAAAAGGTGGACATGCGGTATGTAATGCGACAAGTCGCTGTTGATGAAATTTGTGCTGTCTTCGACTTATTAGTGGAGTAATTCTACGTTTAATTCAGATAGTAAGAGGAAAAGGAGATCCCACGGCTTCATTAGTAATGTACTGAACATAGGATAACTAACTTCAACATACGTGATGGGTTTTGAGTTTCCGCATACCGTGGTCGGCCAAACGGAAAGTTGCCAAAGGTCCAAAGCACTCTCATTGTACTAAAACACAATTTGATTGGTAATTTACATGTAAATGCGCCTTTAAGGTCTTGTTGTGTAAGGAAACAGCAGCCTTTTTTGCCTGGGGAACAAGTAAGCCAAAATCGGTAAGGTAACAAGCCAAGTAATTCGTGTTTTTCCACCTACGACTAAAAAATGGTTAGATTTTATGGCTTAGTAACATGAACGTAGTGCGGCAGTGGCACTGCTCGTTTCGTATTTCTGACCAGTTCTTGACCGAAAATGTAAGGCTGTTCTTCATAAACAGGTTTGCCATGTTGTAAGCTTGTTTAAACCACAATTTCCGACAGCAAATTTAATTGTCCGACTGTGATATCCTTAAGGGTGAACTTATCGTCTGTTTAGCCGCATATCCTGCTTATTCACCCACTCGTGTATCTTGTGCATATTTCATAATTAGGAAGTTATTATGCACCAGCTACTGTGGAGCACATCGTCAAAGGTGAAGGACTCATATCCGACTTTATTTTGGACTTTTCATCTTCGAGTTTTCAAACGCATTTGACCGAGTCCCACACATCGCACTGTGCTGCATGTACCTGAGGCCTACGGGTTACAAGGAAAACTTCTGCGCTCTACCAAGGCTTCTGGTTACAGTAGCACACTCGGAATAAATGCTGGATCAACCTACGTTTCTTCTTCTTCAATGAAGTCCACTGGAGTTCCTTAAGGTTCCTTCTTAGAAAGGGACTTTATTCTGGTCCAAAACGGCCACATTTCAGATGCACTTTGAAATCTGTCTACTTTTTGCGGGCTACAATATATCTTGTATTTTCAAGGCCGGCGTTTTTCATGCAGGTGTCCACGCAAAAAAACAGCTGGTCACCGGACTGACACGCTACTATGAATGACGAAAAGTGTGTTCATGTGTTATTAGGAGGAAACTCAAGAAACACCTTCGTTAAGCACGGTCAAAATAGACCGGTAGACCTTACGAAGCCGGCTAACAGAAATGACGTAGGTGACTAATCCTCTTCATCTATGTCCTTCTCGATTCTCAGGGTTTTTTTATGTTCGGGTGATTCGGTGCACTTTTTTACGCACTACTCCCATAAACATTCAGATACTCTATAAAGCCGATTTCAGGCTGCCTCTCGAAGACGCCAACTCAAGAAAGACGTAGCACTCACCAGTCATTTACAGCAAGTTGCTGTGGAGCTGGTTGCAGGCCTCAAATCCGCTAACCACGAAATATGGCTGCAGATAACTGATTTCCTTTTCCTAGAAAATCATCGCCCTCCAGAGGACCGGATGCTTTCTTATGCCCTGTTCGACCAAGGCCTTATAGACAAACTTTTCGCCGTGGACCCTATTGAGTACTCCACAGTGTGGGGCTTGAAAAGAAGCCTTTCAAGGTGAGAGCGCGCACCTTCAGTAGACAGCAATTCTTCTCGTTTGCAGTGAGGGAACTAAGCTTTCTTCCAGAGTTGTCAACGCCACACGTGATACCCGATTCAAACCACTGCAAACTCTAAAATATGGGGCATGGTTGCAGGGTTTGAGCCGCTGAGAATCTGTGAATGAAACAGTGGAATAGTAGGACGGTTTGCAAAAGTTTCAACATCAGTTGAGGAGGCATCGTCAGTGTTTCGCTGTAAAGTGAAGCGAAGAAACAAGGGACATTGCTTACACCCTTATATAAACTTTGTCAATTTGCTGAGCGCTTACTCCTCGATGATCTTTCTTGGTCATACCCTATCGATTACTTCGTTCCGTTTCTGGTTGACTGATATCTGCTCACTGTACTCAGATTTTGCAAATCGAGTTTCTACCTGACGGAACATGGTTGTAAATCAAATGATCCCCACACCCAAGACGGGTTATAGTATAAAGCCATTTTCATATCGTTTCTTTTCGCTTAATCGGTCGCGTCCGTTCATTTCAAAATGGGATGTCCAAGCACACGTAGAGTGAACGAAAAGACACGTTTGGTGTCGGGATGGAACCACCGACCCCAAACTAATCGGACTTTTCCTCACCGACTGAACTGCCGAGGACGTCCGGTATCCGTCACGCGAATGCACACTCGAGTTTAATAAGCAATCAGTGTGCAACTAGCTTAGTGACAGCCTGTTTCACATGGTCGCCTTAATATGACCCATATGGTGGCTTGAAGAGGTGGAAGACTTACTGTCACAATACAAAATTTTGAACCAAAATGAGTTAACATAAAGATGCTCAAGTTACGCAGGCCTGGAAGATCTCAGCTTATCATGCCGATATTCCGAAGTGACCTACGACCATTTAGGTGGTTAGTTGTTGTTGGAAAAATTAGTTGTTTTTCCCTGTGGATATACCGCATAGTCCATTGTTGCTTTACTTTTGCTATTTCCAAAAAAATTGCTCCAGAAGATCTGATCTGGCACACTGGATGATATTAGCCTGGATATTGAGAATTCCACCTATACACGGTCAATACCAGTGAATGTAAAGAAGGGGCTCAAACGGATTTCCTACTAGCCTTTATCCGCTGAATACAGAATAGTGAATAGTCTGGATTAAGTTTTGCAGTGAATGTACTTCTGTACTGTATTTCCAACACCAGTAGTCCATTCGTTTACCGAGGGAAATTTTCTATGTCCTGTTTGCACAAAATTCCCATTCAGATCCCCATTGGTGGGTTTTTCTGTCGCGGACGCTACTTGCTTTGTGTTAGATCATATGACCAATCAGAATCCCGTTTGAAAAGCTCTGGAAATCAATATTAGAATCAGACACATTCGACAACCACTGAAACATTAATACTCAACTGCGAGTGACAGAACCGCCAAATACATGCATCAGAGCTAAAAACGCAACATGGATCAGCTCAGGAACAGTTCGTCATTGGACTTACAAACTATAAGCCCGATGTTTCTTCAGGCTAGCGTCTGTCTTAATTATCAACTAGATTATCACTATCGTTTAATAGATGATTCTGAAACATCTAGTATAGGTATATGGCTTGAAATGGATCAGAACTTGAATGCACTCGAAGACGGACATGAAGACAAACCAAATGAGCTAGAAGGTGTGGATATCGAACGGATTGAAAGTGCCCAAAGTAGTCGTATCAGTCCTACAGATATTGAACTTACCAGCCCAGAAAATAACCCCACACCGCTGGAAACTCCCGTAGCACCTCTGAAACGAGAAGCAAGGCCTTCAACCCATTCAGGTACAGTGAAATACACTACAAATCTTCGAGCCGTTTCTCCAGATGGGAATATTGTCGAATCAGAAATAATACGCAGTTATGAAATACCAGCTGACATTCTGGCGGAAGGGTCAGATCTACCAGTTGTTGACGAAACAGATGAGCATGGAATATGGTTAGATGGCTTGAAAGGGCGCCAAGACAATGAATCTCTTCCAAGTATTGGTTTAACCACTCATCTCAAAATTTCCAGAACTGCAGAAGGGTCCGGTATAGGATCAGATATTTCAGAGAAAGAAAATCGTCCCGCCAGTTCTACAATACCACTTGGAGCAAGTGCGGTGACACCATTTGAGTCACCTGACGCAACATCAAACTCTAAGCAAGACCCGTCAGGAATGGTAGGTCATCTGGCTAAGGCCAATCAAAAAGATCACATGAAACAAAGGCAGGAAGATATATGGTCCCAAAAGGAACAGGAGAACCCTCCAAAAGAAGAGGTGGGACAAGAACTAGAAGGAGAACAGATGCAGGATGGATTGTATGCCTTGGAGCAAAATCTAGGAGAGGCAAGTAAAAAAACCGTCAACCGCGAACATGAAGCAAATAAAGAAAACCTAGAAGATCAAAGCACTGGGGGCAAAAAAGATGATGAAAGACAACAATTTGAAAGTCCCTATTCACAGGATTATCAGATTCAGCCTAATGCTCTGGATGAGCATGGCAACCTACCACCACGAGATAAACTTTGGAGGGTAAAAGGTGTTGACGATAGTGTGCAAGGGACGTGTACGTCTTCAAAGATCACCGATGCATCCCGAAGCTACATTACAAAATTGCATGTGCTATTGAAAGACACATGCAAAGACCTCGAGGAAATACAATCCGGCATTTCTCAGAGGGATTTCAGACCATGCAAGTCGTTTATTGAACATGTTGACATGATCCCAAATACACTGAACGAGTTGATACCCACACTAGAATATAGCCCTTACGAGGAAGATCTTTGGAAAGCTCAAGAAGGCATTGTACGTGTATTAGAGGAGACCAAGCAGAATCCAGCACTGATTATCCTTCACTTACTTGAACTGGGATTCTACATATTCGAAGTTGGCACACTGCTGTGTGAAGATTTGCTTCCGTCATGTTTTGCACCCTTGGTGCATGCAATTCTGTCACGAGTACATGTAAGTTTCGAAGTTTCCGGTGTTTTTGGCTTGAATAAGGAGTACCTGATAGTTGGGATATCTCATACTATAAGTTCATCTGTTTTCTTGCACGTGGTGCAACTCGACAGGAGCCGCTCTTTAGTGGATTTCATTTTAATCCACAGTCGCATAGTTGGAGAACTAAGTTTACGGTTATCAAACTTTCCAGCATGGGAACGTGAGTGATTCCTCGGACTTAATGCTCGGTTTCGGCCGTCTAACTGACCTAAAAATGAATGAGCGCAATCAAATCAAAATCAACCAAATCACAACAATGGTCGGTTTGTTTGAACAAACACCCTCAAGTATTCCCAAATAACCTTTCGGTAGAGTGTTTCCTCGTAGAAGAGATGATCACACTCGTCTTGGTTGTGGCTGTAGAATTTTATATTCAAGGGTTTCAAAAAGTTTTGAGTGTGGGGTGGAAATTTTCACATGCACTGGTGTGAATTTTCCACTTGTTTCATAGTCTCCGACTGAAACTAGTAGAACACTAAGATGGACCAACAAAGTAGCCACCAGAATCCTCGTGTAGGCTACTACGAACAGGTGACTTATGTGGCTCCAGCTAGAAGAACGACGATTTGCAAGAGAGCTCGTCGGAAATATTTGTTCTAATCTAATAGAAAAGAACAGTAAATCAATAAATTTTGAGTTGCCGTGTCTTGTGTTCATCCATCACTTCAATGAATATTTCATCGGTGGAGTGTTTCAGCGTGTGAACCGCATCAGCCGTACTTTTGAAGTAATTGGTAGAAATGATAGTCTGGTAATAAATCCCGGTCAGTAGCGAAGGGCATTTGCATGAAAGCCTTTCTTCATAGAAAGTTAGTCAGCCACTCGAAGTACTAGAAAACCATAAGTGTCTCGCAGGGGTATCACTTCTCGTGGAGTTTTGGCATTAGTGTTTATTGTTACTTGTCGTTTAGATCAGTCACACAAAAGCCGAGTGACATTTCCTAAGAGAGGGACGAAAGGTTTGTAATCGGACGGCCAAGCTGACATGCTCGCTCATACTTCTAGAAATAGAAGTGGCAAATCTAGCATTTTGGGCTTCTGAGAGAACAACCGACCAACAAATGTGACACCATTGTTTGGTGAGTGAATACAAAGGCGGTAAGCCCACAATAGGAAAAGTTCCGCTCTTCGGCGAGGCGGTACATACGTTTGATGGAGAGCAAATTGCTCATTCGGCCACATTGTGCAATTTATGAGGCCCCCAGTTAAGATTAAAGCTATAATTTAGCAGGTAAGAACAAAGCAGTGATAAACTCATAGGCTCATAGGAAGTTTCCTCGAAGAAAGCGTTCCTTGTCAAAAAGGTGAAGGGATAGATAAGTTCCGTTCATACAACCTTTGGCGGGTGGAATTCATAGCATAGTTAAATTACCAGTCATTCCCATACTTAATAGCCCTGTATTTACGCACCAATTTATCAGCTCCCGTCTTCAATGTGCAGCTACCTACCCTTCCCAAATCATCGGTGAACGAAACTGTGGCAGCTACAACCACTGTACGACAAGTACGCGGTTATTATAGCTGATAATGATGATGATGATGATGACGATGATGATGATGATGACTGTTCACATTTCAGTATCGATATATATATATATATATATATATATATACCAATGTCTAGAAGCAATGACTGGCTGTTGGTAAAGGTTACACTGATCATCTAGGCCATCGTAACAACCCTGGAGCGTACTTGTAATTAGCAAAATCTAACAGTATTATCGGCCCCTCTGAGTGGCTTGGCAGCTAGACACCGAAATGCTGCTATGGCTGAACGATTGCTATTATTATTATTATTGTTAATATTATTATTGGTTCCAATCGAACCTCCTGCTTTTTTCATGGTTGTCACCTGCTGCAATTCAATCAACTGATTTTTTCCGCCGCGGACGATTCATTAATTTGACTAGTCCGCTTCATATATCTTTAAAAGATCAGCCCGATCGTTATGGTGTTC
>SJOL01005306.1:251274-262604 GCA_004794785.1 Opisthorchis felineus
CTTGTATATATATATATATATATATAGTCTTTAGCACTAGAATAGTAACGACTTCGGTTCGGTGGGTAACGTAGGAGATTGTAAGTGGTAGTACGTTTGTGCTGGCAACCTCCCCGAGAGGCCACTCCCAGATTAGTATCCTCTGCTGGTGCTGCCTGTCGCAGAGACGCAGTGGACGGCTACCCAACGTTCTGCAATGGTTAGGACTATTGCACGGCGCTTACAATTTTTACTTCGGTTTAAAACACCGCGGACCTCGGTTTCGACCGCCCGGGTTTGCATCTGCGCGTGAGGATCTTTAAATTTGCTGCTAACGCCCTCTTGAAATGTGTTGTTGCATCAAGAAATATGTAAAACATGCTCTCCCGTACGTCAATGTGGATGACATCAGACGATCAAGTAAAGCGGTCAACACTGGTTAGCAGATACCGGATGTGCGCCAACCAAGGGTTTACCTGAAGCGAGCGACGAATTGGAGACTATGGATCTTGATCTGTTGAGAACCACGTGCGAGCCAATTAGCGTGTTTCTTTGCATACCGGACCAAAAATGCCAAAAAGGATGACAGCTTGGCTGTAACGTGGATGCCAAGGCAGAGACTTTAATTCAAGACACTGAAAATGGTGGTACCCCCGGATGGTCGTTTTGAAATGCTAGCATATACTTCTCAAGTACTGCACTTCGCTCTCCAAAGACCTACCAGGTTGTGAAAGTATGAAATCACCGCTTTACTTGAGTGGCCAATTGAAGGCTGTCTATTTGGTCTCCCAGTACATCTTTCGGTTCCTAATAGGCCGCCGGAACATCAGAACTCGTTTATGATATTATTCCACTGAAAGTGCCGCACACAGGCCGCCTCGCTTTTCAGTTGGCACGATATTCAAGATGTCAGTGCATTTTCTTGGAATGAGACTACTCATCACGTTGCCGAAGTCTCTCTGACAGCCCAGGGCCGGTTTCGCCCTTCGCGGGGCGTTACAACCAAATTAGTGTGCGAATGAGTGTGTTTCACAAAGTGCATCCTATTTGGGTTCAGGTAGAACATAAGGTTGACGAAAACTCGGGGACTGTGTTAATCTGATGATCCCCAGGAAGGGTACGATCGGTCCGAAGTAGCTTTAAGTGTTAAAACTGGCATTGAAACAAGCAAGCTAACAAGCTGCTCTTGTTCTCTAGGTGGACTCGTCTGTCTTTGATGTGTGTTGTGTATCAGAAACAAGAATTCAAGATGCAAGCACAGTGGTTGAGCTAACTGCCTCATCACTCTACGCTCGCTTTCAGCTGTGCACCTCTGGTGACCAAGAGACCGCCACGGAAGGATATGCAGGGGTCGGCATTGCCCTAGGTTACTGGATGGAAGGATCCTTGACCGACTGGATATCCAATGATAGCCGCCTCTACGTGTTTCGTTTGACAACCTCTTTGAAGTAGTCTCACAAGGAGGAAGTTGGTCGATGTCTGTTTATCGTGTCTGCTTACGTCCCAACTGACTGCAGCTCTGACAACCTCAAAGACAAGTTGTATGACACATTGAATGCTCTGCTACCGAGAGCCAGAAGCTCAGATATAGTGGTGGTGGTCGCAGATATGAATGCACAAGTGGACAGGCTTAGTGCATCTGAGACTTAATTAGGTGGTCGACATGGATTGGATTTGGTAAGTACGGACAATGGTAAACGATTGCTTCATCTATGTGCTGACCACAGACTGTTTTTACGCAGTGCTAATTCCGAAATGGCCGAAGACGTCCGACCATATGGTGTCCTCCAACAGCGTACCGGCTACAAACTCAAAATACTCATATTGCCATCAGTTACCGATGGTGCGGACCACTAACTGACTGCCGCTCGTGTTGGGACACATTTGTGAATTCTGATCACGCGCTCGTCTGGAGTCGCTTATTCCTTCGTTTTCCAGCCCCGCAGAAGGTGCGGACAAATTGCTTGGCAACTGAGAGACCGGCAGATCAGGACGTTGGACGAATTTAACAGAACTGTCTTCTACAGTCTCTTCCAACTGCTCCATCATCAGATGTGAATTCACGCTGGAACGAGATCGAACGTCTTTGGAGAGTGCTGGGAGTTTTGCCTATGTCACGGCGCTACCAGGCCCGCTCAAGCACTGTATATCAGACCGAACAGTAGTAATACTTGAATCTGGGAAACCTCGAAAATAATTCAGCCCGATGAATTAACGGGTCCAAGTGGAAATGAGCGTGCGCACCGACCACCTGACTGACACGGAATGCTAATAGAATAGAATATACCAAGAAAACCGGGAATGCCTGACGATTATTTCAGTTGGTGCCTGCGGCCGGTTCTAGGAAACCGCCTGTGAGTGAGATCATGAAGCATCAAGCACCATCTAGAATAAAGCAGATCGCCTCGACCACTGGGCCGAGCACTTTGAACAGCAATTCTTGTGGACAACGGCTGCCACATATTTGGATCCTTTAGCTAAAATGGAACCATAGAAGGTGTATCGGGAACCTCTGACGGCCTCGGAGGTTTATGACTGCATATCTTCTCTAAAGCCTTACCGAGCTCCTGGTCCAGATGACCTCCCATCCACATTGTTCAAAGATGGGAATGAAGTACTCATTCAGCGCCTGTCTGCTCTGTTTGCCTGCATTTGGGAAAAGGAGACTGTCCGAGACAACTGGGGTGAGTCAGTGGTAGTGCCCGTTTTCATAAAAGGGGCTCGTAGTGAGTGTGGTAACCACAGGGGGATCAGCTTGACCCCAGTTGTAATGAGACCCTTGGAGTCACTTGTCCTTCGTCGCCTTATGGTGGCTCGTGAAACAGTGACTTCAAAGCAGCAAGCTAAATTCCGTCCTGGTATTACATGGTGTCCTGGGTTGTTTTCCGTTAATAATGGTACTCTAAAGAGTCCTCTATATGAACTTTGACCACCGAGGGTGCTAAACTCAAACGTTCTCTTTTGAACTTCTTTACAGAGAGGTCTGATAGAAAAAGTCACAAATCCACTTGAGTAAATCTTCTTTCGGCTGGTGTGCTAACTTACATTGAGTACGTGTATGACGTTGTTCCTCATCTTCAGTCGATATTTCATTGATAAGGGTAACGCTTGCTTGATACGCCCCGAAGGTTCAAAATATAGGATGGTTCTGCGCAACTGGGTTGGAAATGCCCTGTCTGTCTGGTTGTTGGTCTTTTCGCCACTCTTGGCAGTTGGATTTCAAACGTTTCATCACCAGTCGAAGTGGTGTAGATTTGAGTGACGATATCACTGACGATGTTACTTCGATCGGTGATGAAACGTTTGCGATCCCACTGCCAAGATCGGCGAATGGATGAACAACCAAGCAATGGACCCGAGCTGCTTATATTCCACAACACCGTGACTGTAGGCACACCAGACTATCTATTCGCAGCTGGTTTACTGATTACACTTCCATCTGCAGCGCAATTAGGATATAATCCGCGATTTAGCTTTGGTTTACGATTTTCTTAATTCTCTATCTCTAGATCCAGAAGTTCTAGTTTTAAGCGCACTATCTCAGAGTCCAGATAGTTTTGATCGGGTAAATAGCCCTTCCTTGTGTTATGCTGACGACTTTCTATGGGCTACTGGTGATTGTCTGTACCACCATCTATCCATAACACGGTCCATACCTTACTCCTCTCTTGATGTACGAGACCCCTTAAAAGCTCATGTTACCGACCTCGATAAGCTTTGTATCGGAGCAGAGTAGGAGGAAGAATACTGGTAGAGAAAAGAAATGTGTCTGCACATAGGTTTAGGCCAGGGAACTCGACAGCCATATTAGCAGCAACTTCCGCATGAAGTATGGTTGTCATCGGTTTAATGACAACTTGGTGAAATACCAATCTACTCGGATATCTAGAATGCAAAGAGGTATTATGGCCTTTTATCATTGAAAACCCTGTTGGGCTTATAAGAAATGACTGACGGGAAAAGATCAACCTTAAAAGTTTGAATCGTTTCTGTTGGGATACGAATACACTCAAAGGCTATCCCTTAAGGATGCCAGTAAACAACACACTAACTCTCAAATAATACTTTCGAATAACAGAACCACTTGTCAGTTCGCGTAATAGATCAAAGTCACTCGCTTGGCCTGTATCCGAAAGGGGAGTCAATGGTGCTGAATGAGGAAAGAAGCTCGAAATGGTACCCGGTGAAAGAGCCATATGTGCAGTTAACGAGAAGAATGTGGTGGGTCGCAGCCAAAGTAGTTTTGCTCGATTAGGAAAATGAAATGTGAGCATCATAGTAAAACAAGCGAATCTAGGGGAAAGAAAAAATGAAATCAACGAAACGGGACATTGATGCTCTGGCGGCGGTATAGTTTGGATTCAACAAACCTAACAAATAGTAAAGACCATTCGAATTCACAAATGGAGGATAACATTTCCAAAAATTATCATGTTCTGCGGCGAGATTTCAAGCGTAAGCTAGACGAAGGATAAAACTAGAAACAGTTTGAATTCCACAGTTCCGCTGTGCAACTCATTTCGGATTACTCTGATTCCCTTTTAAATAAAACCAGTTACATTGGTTCCTACCGTATGTTTCCTCTGTGAGGTCTTTTTAACCAGACCGCCGAAAGCTGGCGATTGTTGAATTGAATTAGTGTCCTCATTTGTGCCCGTTCGTACAGCATACCATTTATTGCAGCTTAAGTGCTCTAGCCAGCATATTACCCTAAGACGAGCAGATTGACATCACAATCTCGATCACCTGTTGCAATATTATCATGCCCGAACGACAGAAGTATTGAGCTTCTGGCTGGGACCAGTCTGTCATACCCATAAATCTGAGGGGAGAACGACAACGTCATTGTTTCTTGCAACGATGCGCGTGGCAAACCCAGGTGCACCTTCTTGCGAAAATGCAGTCTGCTGATTAGATGATCGTTCAAGTAGGTAAGATGCCGAGGTTTTGAAGAGGCTTCTGTAATGCGAACAATACTTCAGGGTTTTTCCACACTACAACAGGTAGCTTTTTTTAGCGGAGTACACTCATTTACAAACAAATTTGGTTCTGCGAGAGACTCACCTGGAACCCAGCTGAATCCTCCAACCTGACGCGAATGACGGATTTTGTGGTTTTCAGGATTGTTTATTCAGCCCAAAACTGACTTTCAAAAGTAGGGCAAACAGACTGTTCTACGTACATCCGAGTGTGGCTATCAGTGGACCTAGACGGTAGGCTTTTGGCTGAGCGAAACAATCGCCATTTTATTGAACCATAGAACACATGTGTGATAGACACGCTATCCATAGTTTTCAGGAATTAGCATTTAAGCAACTATCCGTTAAAGGTAGAAAGCATGTAAATATTAGAGTGGATTGGTTCGGTCGCTAAATAAAGCATAGTATTCATCAAGAAATTCTTCTGCCCGCCTTTTCTCCAAATTCTTTCCTTAATTTCGACACTTGTTTGCGAAAATTTTATCATCGCTGAAACGATATAAGAGCCTTAGATACATAATGCTCTTCTCGGTCATTAGTCTGCTGAAATTTTCGCGCACGTGTAAACGCTTTCTCGAGTGAATTTCCTTCATCAGTATCATCATTTATATGCAAAAGTGACACAACCTGGAAGAAATTCCCCTAAAAATGCTTAAGATACGAAAAGAAACTCCCTATCGCGAGCATCAGTAATGGTTCATTATATAGCTTCAAAACCCTGCTAAAAATCGTAATGCATTCATCGTCAACTATGTGGTTCATGTGCCGCATTAATTTTGCAGCGATGACGCCATCCTCCATCCTACACACCGCCTTCATTCGGTCGTAACAGTTACTTGAATCTTGATTGTACAGTTCTCCCCCTAAGCGTTGTTCCTGCTATGCCATGTATCGATGCAAGTATAACAAAATTTCCGTTTCCCTCAACTTTATGACTGAAAATACAGGATAAATTGGATCCAGAAAACTCGCTTCAAAAACTCCATATCGCCATTTTAATATTTTGCCCAACTAGCCTATGTCCTACCTCGTGTTACTCTTCGTTTCGAAACATTTGCATCCTGCAGCGTCCTTCAAGCATCTCGGGAGGAAAAATTCCTGAATCCCACCGAAGCTGTACTAATCATGCTACCACGCCTTCGCACATCGACATCGTCATGAAAAGTTACTCGTCTTTTGCAAAATACGCACAACCGTAATTTAAGATGGTGCAATTTACGATGGAGCCTAACTGATGCTCTGGCCGAATTATCTTAATTATCTCTACTATTAGCACAAACACGAGATTCTGGCTGGTCTCACGTTAACGCCATCGTACTTTGCGAATGAGTGCTTGACTCCAAATACATCCAATTCGTTATTCAGATAAGAGGTAATATTTATAGAAATTAGGGGACAAGGTCATTATAATAGGTATGCAAAATGGCCCGCTGATAGTGGGTTGTTCAGGCGTTTACATCAACCTTGTAAATAGTATCATTTCAAAAACTTGGTTGCGCTGAGTGAGATGCACTTGAAGCCATAGAAAGGCTTACTGATTTTTGTGAATGAATGGACTTAGAAGACTCAATGTGATTGTCCAAAAATGGGTTGCATGACCACCATGTTAACACGAGATTATTCACTCCTTCTGACGACACACTTGAAAACAATTTGTTGAGCCTTATGAGCTCGTCAGTTTTCGCATTCAGTTGGTAATAGAGAGCATCAACCATTGAGTATTACAGAGGACAGCCGAGCCAGATACGATGTTATGATCATGTGGCCCCTCGTTTTCCTTGGAAACCTCTAGTCAGCATCCTATACACTCCAAAAGCGACCATGGATAATCCGTACCATATCTACTATTCGCCCACACCAGTCTATCATTAGGTTGCAAATGGGACAAGTACCACTTGTGATATTCTACACTCATCACATAAGTTGTACACGTGGTCCAGGCCCTGGCACCCGAGGACAATCCAAAGAAACGTGGTCCGACAGTAGACAGTATACTTTTTGGGAAGCCATGAGTCCTGTCTAATTGAAAAGAACCCGAGGCTCGGGCTGCAATATTGGAATCTCCGTGGTTTTGATCATGATATTGCCCGCGCGTCATAGCACGCACGTGCAATTTGGATTATATTATCAGTGGTACACCGGGTCACCGACACAGGCATGTCAGAGTCATGTTTCAGGCTGATTCAAAACAAATTTGGATTCCAAAAGGGCAAATTTGCTTGTCAAAATACTCGATAGTCTGGCTCATCAGAATCAAACCAACCAGATGGCATCAATCACGAATAACAATGAGAATAGCCATCAAGGACGTGGTCAGGCTCAACCAGAGTGCCTCATAGAGATGCAGGTATACATCTTCGGCTGGTGATACTGGTGACAACTTTATCCAATACTAACCCTGTGACGGTCGGATCAATGGGTATTAAATTTGCCGCACTTCCGGCTATTATGGTGAGGTGAACGGACATAAACGGCAAATGATTTTCAACGTGTGACTCATAAGAGACATACTCCAACAGACAGTAGTACGCCCGTACACCAACCGTCGCGCTCCCTCAAGGGCCACGTGGTACAAGCAGGAAAAAATACGAAATTTCTCCTCACTGTGGTTAACCCACACCAAAGAAGGGGGCATTAGACTCGAGTTGTGCCCTTAGTAGGACGCGTCAGAAGCGCATCAGAAGGCCAGACCGGAATCTCAACCACAGATTTCTGGTATGCGAGTTGAGTGTCATACTAGAATAGTGCACGCTGGGCGTACCAGAATTATCACGTCTGCACAGGCGGGCTCGATCTGTCCATGTTGTCGAGTCCATTTTGGAAACAAGCTACAGTGTGGTAACTTTATTTACCACATCAACTAAACCTCATTCTTGAAACTGTCCTATATTTGTCATGGATTAGCTTGTTAGCTTTCCCCCAGCGTCTGTCACGGTTTCCGGTTAGTGACAGCTTTAAACAAGCTCAACTCCCTTCGACGTCTTTCAACGAATAAAGGACTTAATTGTCACATATCTTGGGTGAATTCAAGGATTTCAGGACAAAGTACAGATAGCTACGGTCTACTGCGTGGGAAAACCGGATAAATTCGACTGAAATTGCTGACAGCAGTGTCATAGTATCCCTGTATTTTCTTGCTAGACTTCTTCCATTCTCATACCCTAAATTTTTATGTGCAGAAACTTGAGGCACTAGTTGGGTTCTTCCAAACAGACGTCTAGCGTAATGGCCTGATGCTTTCTTAAGTCAGTTTATACGATGAAGTTTTTCAGGAAATTTGACTTCTTGAGAACAGTCAAGTAACACTACTTTTCACGACGTCCTTGATTTTCAGGACTGACATCTTACCTTTATAAGAAACCGTGGTTTTGAGCACGTAGTAGGTGTAAGCAACAGCTGTTTCTGTTTCGTGAACTGGGAACGACGATTTGAAAGGATCAAACTATCCACCAAGTATAGTGTTAAATAGTAAGAGAGTGAAGCAACTAGAGTAGTCCAGGCATAGGGGTAGAAAAATCTGCTTTTGACCTCGGGCAAACGTCATTCATTTACCACCGATACTTGTCTGGGTTATGCGAGAGATATGACCTGATGCGTGCTATCGCCCAGCGAGAGACGAACACCAGGTAAGTTCAGCTGGAGGAATTGGGCAAGTTTCTTTTGTGTACAAAGTTTGAATGTGAGAAGTAGGATGGCGATAGCTTCGGTAATCGCGAAGTTATTTAATACGACCGCTTTGGACCGAGTTTGTGGTATTTGGTGCTCCACTCGAAAAGCTGACCCGATTAACGATGCTGTCTTTGCCGAACAGATGAGCTGAAGTAGAACCCTGGATTCTGTCTCTCCCTTCCAGAGCAAGCCACTGTGCAGCCTTCTCCGGTCCGTTTGGACGAGTGCATGTGCACGTTGATTCATAAACAACCACCGAAGAAGTCGGTACTGTTGGTTTCTCCAAATTTTTAAGTAGAGCAGGTTAACTTGAAGAGAGGCATCGAAGTTTAGTGGCACTAAACATCGGGTTTTAGTAGTGAAAGTACTTCTGACTGATATGTCGGCTGTCGATCCTGCTCATCAGATTGAGTCAGACGAACCTAACAGACTATGCGTTTTCCTTTAGGGCGTTTCGAATAGCATCGTGATCTTGAAGGCAAACGGTGAATGAGGTTTTCCCCTGTTGTAGATAGAGAAATATATGAAAATGCGTGTGCTACATGTGGCTTTGTGATACACGCCTCTTTGAATAAAGTCACCGGTTCATTCAGTCACTAATCTATTCAGAAAAAGATTTCATCATTCACTTTTCTTTCTGTGGTAAAATCGACAGCCGTACTAGAGCTTTTGCATCGATTTAGGACATCCTCCGTCAATATCGCAAAATATGTCGTCAATATACCTGTGCTACTTGACAAATTCTGGTATATCATTCATCTTGGTTCTTGAGCTTAGTCATATAGATATCCTTCTGACCGTACATAGAGGTAGGCATTAGTGCCTAGCGGATGTTCACTTGTGAATAAAGGACTGCACCAGTGAAGTGTGTTTTTATGATTGATATCACTTTGTCCTGTGACGTCCATGAACTGAAATGCATCATACAGGCTGTGGAAGGCTATTTTTTTATGGTAAGCATAGAAAGTTCAGCCGGATATTGCGTTGCAGAATCCTAATGGAATTGCCCATAGCAACTACCCAGCGTATCGGAAGTCCTGTCTTACGGGGTCTAGGGAATCCCAACGGACATGGCACAACTGGACCTCTGGATTTCATGCTGTCAAACACCTATATGAAGATATAACCCCGACTTCTAAGCTCTTTCATGCACGTGGTCATTTCGGTCCCCAAAATAAAGATCGATCATCTTCTCACTTCGGTGGCATGCTTCATTAAATATCTAATGGATATGATGGGCGCATACTGTTTTGAATTGAGTTACCAATGAAACGTTTAACCATTTAGGTCTTGTACAGGACAACTCACAATACCTATATACCAAGGACGACCCCAGGTAACTCCATCCATCTGACACGATTAGGCATTTTCTCCAATTCATCACTGTGTTACGGTACTGGTTTGAGTGTTTGCGTAGCCGTAACAAACAATGCAAATGAGGCAAAACCGCTTGTGAGACTCCACAATCATCCCACGGGTGATTCACTAGGTGAGAACAAGATCTGTAGCACTAATGACAAAAAAGTGGCTCAGATGCAATTTTAAACGCAGTCCCTTTGACAGAGAAATCCACTTAGAGAAATAAACTTATGCCCATGCTGGAATATTGAATTCATCTGGTGAAACTGTATCACTTGCAAGTGTCTTGTACGAAATCTTAAGCGAGATATGTCTCACCACTACATTCTACGTGCATGGTCTACAGCGTTATGGCCCTACTAGCTGTCACACGCACACCGTCTACCTACCCAGGTACACGATAATTAACCAGCCAACTCAGATAAACATCCAACGCAATTTCCTTATCTTACGACCATACTGGTGGTTCGAAAGTAGAACCAAAGTATGAGACTGTAGCAAGAAGTATATTATCCGATAAAAGTTTGGAAAATGAGTACGGAACGTGCTTGCAAGCAAGTAGTGCAGAAGAGGAAGGAAAACAGTGCGCTCAAGGAGGTGAAAACAGAGGTGATAAGTACAGTTCACCTCAAGTCATTTCTTGTGTCACTACCAATGAACATGCTGGAATTGCTGTCGGTGGTGTCTAAACTCAAAACCAAGTCGGATTATATTTATCATATGTATCCAGCTACATATTTTTATATAACAATATCAACGGGAGAGTTGCTTACAGGATATTTGACAGTCCCATTCAGCAGCGCAATTGATGGTGAAGTTAGACAATCCTCTAAAGTGATAAGCATACTTACGACGTGGTCCTCAGAAACCTGGATACCGGGGCACATGCACACTGCTACGTAATCCTATAAGCACACATCCCATGTTATGCTCTGGAACTACACATTTACAGCAAACCTATGTGGCTCAGCTAAGGGATATTCGAGTGACATCAGATTATTGTGATAAGATGGGTAGGGAAGTCATCGACGATGGCTGATAATGAGGATATAGCGCATACGAAGAGAGTTCGGTAGTACACTCGTGGTCGTGTGTGTGTTGTTTTGCCGCAGTATTTAGGGCGACGTTTTGGGCTAACAGGAACACATGGGGAGTTGGAGCACTTCGGTTAGGCAGCAAAACGAAGGTACGTAAAAACATCACAGTTATGCACACTGAAAGTCCATTAGAACACAACATGTGAATATACTTTCAGCCCAAGTAGAGTGCTAAAAGATGGTTGCAACACAATGAACAGCACTCCTTGAAGTATGTAAATGGATAGATGCATATATATATATATAT
>SJOL01005306.1:262634-304531 GCA_004794785.1 Opisthorchis felineus
TATATATATATATATAGAAAATGCAATCTTGTATTGCTTTGGTAATATTTCCCCGTCATATGACACCGGTTCGGAGTTCAGACCATAACCTTGCTGATGAGCCCCAATGGGAGCGAAACTCGAATCCAGCAGCTTCTTCTCTCAGTACAGCCAGGCAGAAAAATCGTACCCTGGCAGAAGGACTGGTAAAGAGAGAGTGATATGAGTGCAACGTCTGATACTTCTTCCCATTTTGGGGGGTGCGAGTGCCACTTTTTGATAACGATGTTAGTTCGACCATCTATGGATTGAGGATGTCCAGTGATCCATTCATCCGTTGCAGGGCAAATTCTCATAGAAAACTTCACCTTCGCGTGCTAGTTTTATTTGCTATTCATCACGTGACACGAGCTTCACCCATTTGGTTTGAAAGGGCCGGAAAATCAATACCAAATGCAGGCATCCGAAAACCTCCAACGGGCTAAATAGCCCAGATTGTAAACAATAGGTGCTTCGAATAAGCCGACCAGAAATTAAGAGCGGAACAGTTTACAACAGGTCGGTTTAAAAAAGTAAAACGTTGCATTTGACTACCAAGGTTCCCACGTCTTTGCAAATTAGCAGATATCTGACACAACATCGTTATTTTATTCTGTCAATGGAAGAAGACTGCGATACTTTCGATAGATCTTGTTTGCACACACTGCTTGAAATAGAAGAAAACTCGAATGCGATCGATATCGAACAAGAAAATAGTCTGAATGACAAGGAAAGCATGAGTGCTGACCGAAGTGGCATTGCCTACAATGGTCGTACTATTCTTCAAAACGATAAATTATCACCCTTAAGCGGAGAAACTAGACCGTTTGTTCCTACGGCGGACCTTATGAACCCTGATGCAACAGCTCACACAGGTACTGTGAAGTATACCACCAGACTCCGAGCTCTTTCTCCGGACGGAAATATTGTCGAATCTGAAGTAATACGTAGTTACGGGATGCTAAGCAATACTTTTTCAGGAGTAAATCAGTGCCTTGTTGATGAAACAGACGAGCACGAACTGTGCTTCGAGGGTTTACCAGGTCAGAAAGACAACGACTATGTACCATGTATCAATTTCCTCACTCGTCTCAAGATTTTAAAGGCAGCAGAAAATTCTGCTACGACAGTAGACAGTCCAGCGCAAGAACTTTATCCTGCAGGTCCTGCTATTTCCCCTTTGGCGAATGAGATGTCATTTCAGGCGAATACATTATTGTCCCATAGAAATGACCCGTTAGGAATCGATGATCGAACCAAAGTTAGCTACTTACAACAGAGTGATCAGGCCACACACAATGGCCCAACACGATACTCACCACAAGAAGCATCACGACAAAAGCAACAAAATACGCAGCAAGAAAGTTCGCTGGATTTACGAGATGAATTGCCAACTAGGACAAAAGAAGAACCCGAACAAGAAACAGGAGAGTCAAAGCGTGTTTTAATAAAGCAAAGGAAAAGCACACAGCCTTCAGAGGAAGCATCACAAGTGTCAAACTATGGGCAGTCAGATTCACACCCCGGACCTCAAGAAAAGCAGAAACCGTTTGCAGATCTGGAACAAAATTCAAACGATACAACTGAACAGAAATCTCCTCGTGGACTACTGGAGGATACAAGTCAACGGCTGTCGACGACGTCACAGGAACAGCAGCAAACCGGAATACAGGAGATGCCACATATTATACTTCTGCCACAGAATAGTTCAAAAACGTCAGAGGATCCTGAAGAGGAACTTCAAACGTCAGTAGTAGGTGTGAACAAGCAACAGGGTGGTTTGCAAGAGGAGATTACGGAACAGGCGGAAAACCAACCAACACATCAAGAATCGCCGCAAGAAGTTGTGAAGGTTCCGAGAGATCAATCACAACACCTACAAGGAGAACTGGAGCAAAGTACGCAGCAGTCAACAGATGTTCTATTACTAGGACAGAACTCTTCACAGTTATCGAAACAAGCCTCGGAAAATTCTAGACAAGAAATGGGAAAGCTGAAAACAAATCTGGAAATGTTACAAGAAGGAATGCAAAACCTTGAACAAGGTTCAAGAGAGATAAGTATGCAAGAGCTACGGCCGGGATCAGTGGAGAAATTTCAACAGGTGTTTCAAACACTGCAACCGCAAAATGATGAAGGAACAGAAGAGTCCAAGAACGTCATACTGGCGATACAAGAACCTCCCAGAGTGTCTGACAAATTATTACAGGAACCAGAACGAGGTCTACGAGAGCCACACTTCCAACGAGAAGAACCTCAGGAAGAACTGCAAAAAGAAGAACAAGGCCTGGAAGTGACGAACAAACTAGGGGTGCAGCAAGACCCAGCAGAAGAAGCGTCCGAAGGCCCGCGAAATGAGTTGTCACAAGGGATGCAAAAACAACTGGAGCAAGATTCGGGGAAATCAGAACGGGAGAGTTCAAAAATCTTGAAACAGGCAATACAACATCTTGAATTGGAGCCTCACTCAGAAAGACAAGGATCACGGAAAGTAATGCGAACTCTGGAGCAAAGTTCAAAAGACGTGGACCATGAACAGGAAGCAAGTAGAAAAAGTGTGGGATATCCAAACAAGAGGGAAAGACAAAAAGGTTCGCATGATTCCGAGCAGCGCTCCAACCCGCTTGGGAGCGTCAAACCACATGTGAACCAAAGAGGTACAACGATGAAGACGTACATCATGGAGGATACCAAGCAAAGTGTGTGCCATTCTTCAAAAATTACCAATGTATCCAGAAGCCATATTGAAAAACTACGGGCACTGCTGAAAGATGCCTGCAAAGAACTCGAAGACATACAGTCGGGCATAGCCCAGCGGGATTTCAGACCGTGTAAACCGTTTATAGAACGTGTCAATCAGGTTCCACATATACTGACGGAGCTCATACCCACACTCGAATATAGTCCTTACGAGAAAGACATTTGGAAAGCACGTGACGATATCATACGCATACTCGATGTGACCCGAGAAAAACCAGCACTGATTATCCTACGTTTACTTGAACTGGGATTCTACATATTCGAAGTTGGTGCACTGCTGTGTGAAAATATACTTCCACCGAGGTTCGCACACTTGGTGCATGCAATTCTATCACGCGTACATGTAAGTTTCGCGGTTTCTGCTGATTTAGCAGAACCAAGCTATGTGCTAGGAACCGCTGTCCTCTAAGTTCAACTTTCTCGATAGACTTACTGCTGGAATTTTTTTTCTCGCCACCTAGGTAGAATTGTTCTAGGAGTGTAGTTTTGACCAAATTGAAATCAAAAGCAACCCCCTGGAGGTACAAACCGTTCTCGCGAAGCGGCCGCTCGGGTTCCCTGTCTAGGTGCTACAGCATACTTTCAGGTATTTCTGAAGGATTTAATTGGTCCGTGGATATTTACCGTTATGTGCAAAAATCTGGGGTATTGACTAGCGCTTTCAGAGTTCGCAGTATGGGAGAACTATCACTAAGTACGCAATTTTTAGCCGAATGAGTTTCTTGTGATGATGTGAAAAATGTGTTCTGACTAGTTTGTCAAGATGGAATAGATGATGGGGCATGGTTTAATGGCATATATATTTTAATGGGTGTTCAAACTGGTCTTTTGAAGTGAATCGTTACGAGGCCTCTTACAAATATTAGCATGGCCCAACTAGATAAGCTGAAGTATTCACACTTGTTTTGTTTAGTTAAGATAGTGTTGGGACGACAGTCTAGAAGCGCCACACAATTTAGCAAAAGGGTACCAGAAGAGAAGAATTCAAATTACCATGTTATTACTGACAGTGCAGAAGTTATCATCCCAATAGTAAAGAAAACTGACAGGCAGTAATGCTTTCTTAAATGAATAAATGATATTGACGATTCTTCGAAATATGTTTCGTGAAAACTGATTTCTTCCGGCCATACTCATTTCAGTGAGGTAAATTTCTATTTCAGTGTAGGGGCAAAGTGCCGATAATCACGCATTGTTAACGGTTTTTAATCCTTTGGTTCACTGCTAACTGTCCATTTGCAAGGCTTGCATGATCAGATCCGATACTATAGCACCGCTCATTACTACATCATAATGAACCCCACTGTGTACGTCGGGTCAGTTCCGTTTATTCCATATTACTCTGATTCTTCGCTCAAATTTGTTTATCTCATTAGTACTCTAGTGTTTAGGTGCCTTATTTTTGATCGTCCTCTCTAAGGATATGGGGTTTTCACGAAGTCCTCAACGTCTCCTTTTATTTCAACTGTTTATTGGTATAAACTCTTCTCTTGGTTGTGTAGCAGTTGTGCACCCGTTGTTGCTACTGGTTTGCTGCAGTCATGATCATTATTCTGGTGACGTTGGTGCTGGTGATGTAGTGGAACTTGTGGACTCCTTCAAAAAGGACGCACTCATGCTAACGTTGTCACCATTTTATGGCTACACATTTTTCTCACCACATTCTTTTCGTCTTTCTCAAGTTGTTTTATTTTAACACAAGCACTATAGAACTTGATCGTTCCACGCTGAGTAATTCTCCACAGAAAGTGAAGAAACTTTTGTGTAAGTGGCAAAGTTATCAGGAGTACAAGCCAAATGGCGTAGTTGTATATTTATCTCACCCACTGTATTAAATTTGCCAAACAAGCTGCGTGGGTAGAGTGCAGTGCTCATCTCTTGGAAGACCTGCAGTGTAACAAGTCTTTTCCTAATATGACCCACTTTCTCGTGTTTCTATGTTCTATTGCCGAAATGGTCTCGGACATGTGTTCGGGCTTCTTGGGCTTATCGAAGCTCATCTGTCCAAGCACGGTGATCCGTGACAAGGCTCCCACGGATGTTGATCTAATGTTCGTCCCAGTGGCGTATGATCGGACTCAGCGTTATCTACCTAGGTTTATGAATGGTTTCCCTGATGATACCTCCAATACTGGTACTGATTATGGACAGGAAGAGCTGCGAATATTTCGGCGAAAAACTTGAGGGAGCCACCACAGTTATTGTAATGGTTCCTCAGGTTCCTCGAGTAATTTCAAAATATTGACAACGGTCTCGAAGAACTGCCTGTCCCTGGAGCCTGAAACCACTAACTGAAAGGCCACCTCCACCTAATAAAAATCATTAAGGACAAAATTCCCAATTTAGCTGAGACCTTCGTTATCATATCACACAGTGGCTAGACTAATTCCGGTAGGATAAAGACTAGTAGTGGATTTGACATGGGAAGCTAGAATACTTTCCCCCAAAGCTAATTAATAATCACTTCCCATCTCCTTCACGCAGCGCCTTTCGGTGGGTCGTGTGGTACGTCAAATCATCTATGTGCCAAAATCATTCGATCCTCTGGTTTCAACTTATTGCAAAGACAGACGGTTGGAACGAATTGAGAATTTTTGCAACTGCCAGATTCGACTGTTGGAGCCAACCCATCCGCGAAGTGAATTTTGTCCGCCTGACTGCCGAACACTTGAAGTCAATTTTGATCCCGTGCGCGGTAAACATGTGGGGTTTCTAGATTTGCTAAATCGATGCGTACATCCAAAGCGCTGTGCTGCACGTATTGCAACCACGATTTTGCGCCGAGCAAATGGTACAGAGTCGGAGATACGAGGTCACGAACTGATGCACGCTAGCCAACCTAGACCTCGCCTGCTAGAAGTCAGAGCAGATATTTGTGCTGGGCCAAGGCAACATTTGGCCGGAATGAGAAGTGCAACAGAGTCTGAAGTATTGTCCAAATCTGCCTTCGTCTAATCTTCGCTTACTTATCTGAAGCTTACATTTCCAATAGCATGATTTTCAAAGCTGGACACATTTTTCCATGGACTTTCATTTCTTCTTCTTGTTTGAATGGAATGAATGCAAATTTTGAGTTTGTTGGCCACTAACCTTACCTTTGTTTGTTCGGGTAGCCTCCCATTCAATTAATTATATTGGCCATGAGCATGAAGTGATATCTGTAGACAGGAGGGGATTAGAAAGACCATTATCTATTGAGCTCCATTCAATGGGAGAGTAACAACCGGCCAGCAGCTTGTCCAGGCATTGACCTTGGTCACAGCAATCACTGGAGCTGGCTTGTCATTCTCCAGAATGCAGCTGCCATGAAACAGATTAAGGCATCCGAAAAGTGTGTGACCGATCGGTAACCCATCGCTGCAAAAAAGTTTCTTTTCAAAAGAGGAACAAAGCCCAGCAGTAGATCTACTGACTGTTTGCCACACTTTCGTAAATTGAAGTAAAGGAAGTTTTTTAGGATAACTGCACCAGTCAGCTATGAATCATTTAGTGAACGACTGATGACACTCATTTATCCCTTCTAAATATAACAGAACGTTCAGTTGATAACTCGATTGTACAAGCGCTTAAAAAACAAAGCCTGACCAGTTGTGTTCGGCGGACGTTTAAATCAGACTGAGTAAAACAGGCCTCAACCGGTCGTTTTGTTGGTTAGTCCGTGGCTTGTGTCGCAGTTGAATTTGCTACACTCTCTTTCCTTACGGAGGAAATGTTGTGTGTGCTGCTACTGCACCCAATCTCCCCTCAGGGATTTTTTTGGAAGGTCCGTGGTTTGAACCCAACCTCTGCACTGAACTGCTCCTGTCAGAGGTGGGTAACCTGGCAGTATATCAGCCCTCGTGCTTATTTCGGGTTGTATGGCTGCTATGAACCGAAAGTGTTAGAGCTGTGCTATTTATTATTAGTTAGACATGCATAATTCAGGTGTTTGAATCCGGAAATCAAACACGGCCTCTATTACCAAAATTGCTGTTAGGTTGCTTTTCCTAACCACCACTAGTTACATTATTATCGTCGTCAGCAGAAACATTGTCATCATAACTGCATGTGGAATCGGAAAGCAATCTAAAAACTCTCCATTGCAAAAAGTAAAGATGTGATTTACCAATGGTCCTGGGTTTGCTGTTGTTTCAGCTGATTTTTGTAAATTTCCAACCACGTATTAGAATAAACGGCGTAACCCACAACCATGGGGATGAGGTGCTCTTTAGCATCCAGGTTTTGCCACAGTGCTTTTCTGTCGGGTTGTCACATTACGGTGACAACCGCACTCATTCAGCTCGGGATCGAGGACAGAATGACCTCTGAAAAAACGGCGGGACGCAAGTGTCTAAAGATGACATACAATTCGTACTTCTCTGAAGAGGTCGGCTACTTGCCCAGCGTTCTATCATGATTCAATCTAGTACAGATTGCTCTGCTAATGTCTAAAACGTTGTAATACACTGATGGTGAAATGCTTGATGATGCTGATGGTGATATTTCAACAACCTGGTCTGTGTGATTTTCTGTGGCTGCCGAAGTACTCAGGAGCAACACTAGTTTCGAGGGCAATGAGCTGATTGCTCGAACGAGAGTCTTCTCTTTTTGAGACGGTTTTCATAACCGCAGCACGACACGGCCGAAAGTGAAGAAGTCTGTCTTGGTATTTAGGTTACTGGCCCACATTGTATAGTATGTGGTACAAAAAGAGAAGGAAACTTATTATATATTGCTACCCAGAGCTTTCTACAAAAAGATCTAATTTTGGTATGGTTAGTGAGCATCTAGATATCAGTCACTTAGACAGAAGTCTAATAGAGCTTGTTAAAAGACATTAACGATTTAAAAGACCTGTGTGTTCCATGCCAAAACATGTGAACTGTGACAAAAGTGGAACAGAGAGCATAAGCACTATGTATGCGATCAGCGTGTAGTCATCTGTGGTTAAAGTCAGTGCTTTCGTTCCTCTTTCCTTGAAAAGCAGGACGAAGACTGGCAACGTCTAGATAGTCGAAATGGTTGTCCATTGTATCATTCGCTTCTCCATTTCTAAAGGTATACTTTTAATTTTTTACTCAGAGCAATTGAAAGTGCGTAGGGTACTGAATTTGGCGTAGGGCTCACCGGCAAATAAAAGCGTTGAAGAGGACAGGTGGAAGTAGAAAACTGAGGAAATGGAAGGAGCCCAGAAAGCCGAGAAAGCCGGAAGATTATCTTAGTTGGTCCATTTGACCGGTCTCCAAAAACCACTTGTGAGCGAAACCATTAACTGACGCGACCAACTCCAGTGAAGGAAGCCTCGTCTGCTTGGTCGAGCACTTTGAACAACAATTGTTGTGGACACCTCCTGCCACGCATTTGGATCCTGGAACCGTAATAGGTCACTGGGCGGTGAACCTGGAACCTTCGACTGCATATATTCTCTCAAGCACCACCGAGCTCCTGGTCCGCACGACCTCCCACCCGCATTGTTCAAAGATGGGGATGAAGTCCTCAGTCGGCGGTTGCCTGATCTGTTTGCCTGTGTTTGGGAAAATGGGAGTGTCCCCGACAATAGGAGAGAATCGGTGATGATGCCCATTTTCAAAAAAAGAGGGCCGTAGTGAGTGTGGTAATCACATGGGGATCAGCTTGAACCCGGTTAACAAGACTGTTGACGTCACTTGTGCTTCGGCGCCTCATGGTGGCTCGTAAAACACTGACTCGAGAGCAGCACGTGGGATTCCGGTCTGGTAGGGATCGCGTTGACCAAATCGTCACACTCCATCATGAGCTAGAAAAGTGCATACGTATAAAGAAATCACAATTTTCAATCAATTGGAAAACGTTTGGAGCCGATTGAGAAGTCGTCGTTTCATAAGGGCTTGGTAAACAATCGGTAGTTTTTAACTGGGCAAAGTTTCGCTTTTGACAACACAAGTAGCTTACATCATAATCGCACTTTATCTCACCCACATCCCCCCCCACAAATAAATTGTCGTAGTACTTACAAGCATACAGAGACCAACGAAATCTACCAGTGGTAGCCAAGGTGAATCATCAACTGAAGCACCTTGATGATTAGGGAAATAAACTCCATCAAAAAAGTAATTTGAAACTCCCCTAACCCACCAACCACACTGACTGACAAGACCCTTTAATTAACATTCAGCACTGATCTAGTGTGCTAATCTGAAGAGGTCTTACTGATTGGTTCTCCGTCTGCCTTAAAACCTGGCCAAACTGGTGAACTGCTCACTTGGCCTGATGAAGCTTTTGTGTCAAAAGTGAAACGTTGCACAGTTAAAAACTACCGATCGCTTACCAAGCCTCTCTAAATGATCCACAATTTTAGTATTCCTGGATTTCTAAGGCCTATTCGACTCAGCTGACCGGTGTATTATCCTTAACAAGCTTGCTCAGCATGGAATGCCCCAGAAGTTTTTGAACGTTATATGTTCTTTGTATTCTCAGACATCCGGATGTGAGAGCATACGGAGGGCTCGCCAAAAGCTTCCGTGCACAAAGTGGTGTCCGATAAGGATACCCGCCCTCTCCATTCCTATTTAATTTCGTGACGGACGAGATACTCAGAAGAACGCTGGAAGGTCTTCAAAACCCTGGTGTTCAAATAGCTGCTGACAAGAACTTTGTTCATCTGGAACATGCAGACGACATCGTTCTCGTCTTCGAAGGGTCGGAGAAGATGCAGGTGTTTTTGTATGAACTGAGAAAAGTCATCCCGTCCTCTGGCATGTGGTTCAGCAAAGTTTAAGGTCATGTAGTCATTGGTTAGGCCACTTACAATCCAAGCAGAGGTACCCGAAGTTGTGGAGCGTTTTGCTTATTTTGGAAGCTGTATTAGTTCTGACTGTAGTGTGACAGTTAAGACCAATGCACGAATCTGCAAGACTCGGGTCACGCTTCCTAATTTGAGACGTCTATGGCGTCAAAGTGGAATATCTCTGAATCTCACGGGATGTGTGTATCATGCTAAAGTACAGGTTGTTCTTTTTGTACAGTTGTAAGAATCAGCCTGTGCGATCAGCGGGACTGAGAGGTCTTCGGGTCTTCAACAAACGTTGTCTGTGAACCATAGCTCGTGTGGATTGGTTAATTCACGACGAGGCAATTAGGAAACAAATATCTGGTTGTCCAAATAGAACTTCAATCAAAACGTGTCCAGCATAAAAAGCTGCGGTGTTTAGGTCATGTGTTACGTAATGTGAATCATCGTTTGCCGAAGAGTGTGCTGTTTTCCGTGCCCAATTCAGAGTGGCGCAAGCAGAGAGGTGGTCGATCTTTGGCCTGGCAGAGGGGTATGAAAGAGATTACGAGACGTTTGGGTGCTGTCGGTACGACTCGCTTTCCACGATAGGGACTGCATTGCCCTCTGTGCGCCTGTTTGAAAAAGTTGCAAGCTATGACTGCCGGTCGATGTCATGGAGTTCTTGTTGTCAGTTTGTGTCCACATTGCCTGGATCAGTGTCGGGAGGTGTGAGCACCTTGGAATGAATGAGGTAGGCTAGAACTAAGTCGTTCCCCCATCCATGTTTATTCTTCTCTTCACAATGGGGCTTTTGAATAACTTATGTTTGTAGGGTACCGAAGCACCTATGTTGAACAGTGGTGTTGTGCTGTCGATGACGAGAGTGGTAATGCTCAGGCAGAAACATACGCTCAGGAGGCCGCAATGGAGTGGATAGATCAGGAGTGAACACTGCAAAACTTGGGCAGTTATTTAGTCTTCACATTAGGCATCCAAATGTAGTGCAGAAACTCTGTTTTCATGTTGCATTCACAGCCTATTAAATCATCTGGAATCGAACTGCTATCTTCTCTGTAAGTCCGCATTAGGCGTTATTGGTCTGTTTCGCAGTGCTAGAAGCATGTGGACCAGAAATTAGCTACAGATGAAGTTGATTTTCTTGAAGTGAGCCTACACGGCGAGCGGTTACCAATACGCAAGCTGAGCTGTCGCATCCCAAGATGGATACATCCATAGATGAGGGTGACAAGATTAGTTCACCGTTCAAATCAGTCCATCCGCCACCCCAGTTAAGGTCTGTCTATACCTGAAAAACGAATGTACTGCAGGCTATTTGTCCCAATTTGTCCAATTTATATAATACCTGTCAATCTGCTTGATTCACATATGAGCAAAATGGACTAAAGTCTCGGAATGAGAAACTGGACAACGTCCAAGAAATACTCATACGAACCAGTCAGCTACCCGCCCACAACCAACAGCATCACATGAGTTTGGCGGTCACTGGTCACTCGGTGCGTAATGGCAACAAGTTGCATGTGTAACTCGTGCTGCCGACCTAAGCTAGTGAAGCCTAGTGAAGCCACACCGAACAACACTGTGTGACTTATATCATATGTGCAGAACATTATAAACGGAAATTTGTTTATACATGAACAGGAGCAGTCGAGATGTCTAATTTAGGTTCAAACCACGCACTTTCTGTTCGAACCTCTATCACTAGGCTGTCTCGACCCTGGGTGCACCAGGGCAAAAACACTGCTATATATCTGATCTCCCGTCCGAACAGCTCCAGATACCTGTTACGATATCTTATGAAATAAGTATGGTAACATAACACATTGTCGTGTAGTGTGACATACTAAACCAGAAAATTAAAATAGTTTTCATTATTTTCCCACGTTTTCCACCAACACAGTCCAGTAAACCTCGGGAGGTTGTGTTGACCACCTGTTTCTCACTAATATCAAATATGAATGGTACTGTTCCATGGGTTAATTGAACCCCTCCGCCAAAAACCTCTTCCTCTACGAAAGCGTCCGAGCACTGTAGTTCCAACTTCTTGGGGACGTGAAGAATAAAACCTTTAAGAAGATACTACATCAACAGAATATTCCGGCCATCTAGACGAGAGCAGACACAGAAATATTTCCCCTGTTCTCCATTTTTCTGTACATTTTACCTTGGTGGAAATATATAGGGCACAAATATATGCGTACCAAGAAAGCTACACTCTCTGTGGACCGGATATACTCCCGGAAGGATCAGGGATTTTTGGCTTAGCCCACGCGACTAAAGGTGTCTGGAAAGGGGGAACCTGAGAGCGTTCATGTGGTAGTTCTAGATTTTCACGATTTCTTTGATGGATGTGATAAGTACCTGAGCCCACAATACCCGGTTTTTAGATTTCTCGTATAAATGTTGAATGTGGTTAGTAAGACTGATTCCGCTGATATAGCGGGAGTACTCTGCTAAGCAACCATATTCTGTCTTCATAATTAACGTCTTCACATCCAAGTCTCATAGGCCTGTTAATAACCATGTCTTTCATCAGGATTACAGAAAGTATGACTGCTCTGAATTGGTCAGATTTCTTGGCATATTTCATCACGTGGACCAAACCAAAACATCACTCTCTTTCATTTTCACTAGGCGCAGGTTTGGTTTATGATCACGCAACGCTGCTCTAAACGAAAAACCAAAAGGGCTTGAGGCTAATTTTGCTGTATCTATCCATTAAGTCAAGCATAGAAGGAAGCTCACAATGGACTGCCTTTCAGGGCCAACCACATCCCACCGTGCAGTATGTTTATTTCACTAGTGTTTGAAACTGCAGGTATCCTGTTCGATTTCAAGTTCTTGGTGGAGCCCGACAGAATATTCTTCCATGTGACCCATTTTCAAGTAATATCGTCAGCCTCGATCCCCTGATTTTGTAACGGGGGATACTCATCCTTTGGGTGTCTAAAACTTTTCTTGACTTCACTGTGACACAAAAAGTGGTAGACACGGAACACCTTATCGTAATGTTTGCCCCTCAACTATGCCCACTAATATTTCACTGGGCCATTATCAAGTGTAGGTGTTGACAGGTCAGACACAGAATTAGGTTCAGTTCTTTGTACGACAACATGAAGTGATTTAGGGGTCAGCTGGTGAGAAGAATCCCAGTTGAGGGCCACGTTGCAGATGTTCTGAGTAACAGCAGTCTCTTAGGACCTGTCTGAAAGTCCCCAACTGATCGGCGGTGCATGAAAGGTCTCCGGTATAGTCTATTCTGACAGCCACTGGACTTATGCTTGACTGCCACTGAAAACCCCATCTTTGTGTGCAAACATGTTGGCTCCTCACTTCAAAGCTAAGTTAGACAGTTACACTCAAGTCACGCAAAATTTTCCACTTCTTGACACGCATTTCCCGTCAGTCGAACTGGTCCGACCGCAATGAGGATGTGTTTTTTTGTACCATAACCGTTTCTCTTTTCTTTGCTGTGAAATAGCAGTTTACTTCCACGGTTTTAAGTGAATGAAAACAACGGTATCCACTACCACTGTCTATGAAGATGTTGATGAACAAAAAGCCTCAAACTGTCTTCAGTGCGGGACGAATAACAGAGTGCGTAAAGTGTCTATTGCCTCTAAGTTAACAGACACAGGTCATACCGACGTTTCACCCTGAATACATTAGGGACAGGAGCTGCTGAATGCCCTAAAAGCCTAATTCAGTCATCAGAGTTAACAAGGTAACCATAGAGGACACTGTTTATCACAATGTCATTATTAGATTTCACGACGTAGTACGGTGTACGCTGAAAAATGAAAGAACCTTCGTACAACTTTGACAAGACAATACCCATGAATCCAATGAGCCAATGTCTGAACCTCATGTGGTGATACAAAATTTCAGGTCAGTGAGCAGAATCATAAACATGGGTTACAACGATCGTTGACATGTTCATGAAGACCGCGATATTCTGGTGTCGTATGTAATAGGGTCAGATTAATTGATGAAAAAGAGAAGTGGACGAAACCGTACGAGAGGCTACCTTTGTTCACTTCTACCGATGAATACAAAACCATTTTAGCCAGGATATATAGGCGTATATGAAAAGGACACTTTTACGGGGACCAAAAACCGCTGATACAGTTGAAAAAACGCAGCAACCTTGGCGGACGGGTAGATTTTCGTGAGGGATAATGGGTCACGTTTATATTGTGTTTTGGTGGTTATCTTCAAAAGAGATATCTTAGATGAGCAACTGGCAAGATAAGGATCCACGAAGCTCTTGTATACATGTGGCCTTGCGTATAATTGCACATGGGTGTAGTGCAAGCAGTGTTTCTGGAGGCATCGGATTATATCTGAGCATAACGGATAGACTGTCTTAGGGAAATTGGCCCAAGCATTATGCTCTCTCTTAAGTAAGGTGCTTATTAAGAAGGTAGACTGAATGTTAAGAGGAAACCAAAAAGCCAAATGCGCCGTCTTCTGATAATGTGGTTTTGTCGTCAGCAACCCATTCAAAACAGGAGGTGAGCAAGATAGAATGGGCGACAAAGCAAAGAAAGGGATAAAATTTGGGATGACCGAATGTGCTCAGTGAAGAAAACCGTCATTTCAATCAATGAATTTTGCGAGAGACCTTACCGAAGTGTCAAGTGGATCATAACACTGGATCAGTGGATAGCAACACTAAGCTCGTTTATGTATTCGAAGTGAGTTAGTCGAAAGGTAAGAACAGATATGGTATTCCCTAGATGTTGACCATATCCCAAAGCTTTCGAGTTGAGGTATCGTGTGTCCATTCGCTTGTAGCTTTGATGACCTATTCAGAACAGTGAGCCTCCGCTTGTTTACGAGGTGCTCTGTTTACAGCAATGCCATTCAGCTTTTCGACAGCTTTTGCAGCTGTCTCCTGTGTGGCGTGGACAACTGCACAATTCGCCTTTAATTAAACCATCTTATTTGTTACCCACAAATATTCACTGCTGACTGGTTCTGTCGTGTTAGGGTTTATTCGGGTGGTGTGTTCAGAACATTTTCGAAAGCCTAAATCATCGGTATAAATGAAAAAATACTTGTGGTGATCTCGTTTCCTTTGCATTAGGGAACAGCTTCACAAAAAGAATTAGAGCCTAGTAACACAGGACTATCCCCTGGAGTTCCAGCGCGTGGTGTGGTGTTCAGATACTGTCAAGATAATCGATCACACTTATTTTCAGTTACCGGAAATACAAATGATGTCACGGTATTTTGATACACACATATCCGTTTAGGCACTCCGGATGTGCGCAACTGGTGGACTCAACTGAATCTAGGCAGTTGGAAAACAAGCAGTGGAGAATAAGAATGGTTGAGTGCTGTTCCTCTTAATTGCCTATGACATTCAGCCATACTCAAGTTCCAAAATATTTATCCGAGATGAAGAGCAACAACTACTCAGAGTTCCTCATGACCAGCGATACAAAAGTGTCTGCGTATACTTTCAGCTAACAATAGGTAAACTTTTTCAGAATTCTGTTGGCCTCTGCGGAAGGCTTTTTAAAGGCGATGGTAGGTTCTGATTACGTGAACTAACAATCCACTTGCCAGGTTCTTGACGCTGATAGTACATGGCAAGCAGACATATCCTGCTCATCATTATCATCATCATCACCACCATCATCAGTGACAGCATATCAATGTCCAACAATGATTCGCTATCACACAACCAGATTTTATTTGGAGGCCTTATTCTGAAGAAACGAATAAACGTGGATGAGGATGGAACATTGTGCTGGCTTACCACAATCATCCCGAGATTCCTACGCCTCCTGACACTCATTCAGGCAGACTGGATTACCGCAAGAATGGCTCTAGCACATAACAGTCTAAGTTTTGAATTCGTGTGACCTTGCAGAATGGGCCAAACTCTGTAGATTAAGGGAGACAAACTTGCACACATACGTTTCTACGCAGCCGGTTGAATAACGTTATTTTGGGATCTCATCCATACTAATTCGTACTGGTTTGATCTCAGTGGAGCGGTTTAGGCGATACTTCACAAAACCGCAAAATAATATATTGATTTTATATACACTGCGAGAAATACTATGGTCAAGCCCTCGGTCGGGAAAATGTTCGACTCAACCTAGTGGAATCAACCTGTCTTGTTTTAATTACAGGTGAGTGTGTCAGGCCGAACATACCTGATTACGATCAGTGTGTACTCTCCAACACTGTGCTCAACAGGTGACCACAAAGAGGACTTCCGCGCTGAAATTGGCACTCTACTTTGATCACTTTCCCCAACCGAAAAGATTCTGTTGTTGGAAGACTTCAGTGACCATTTTGTTCGAGATAACTCCCTGTGGCCAAACGTTCCCGGACACCATATTATCGGAATTATAAACGCCAAAGGTGACTGAACTGGCAGACTGAGCTTTCTAGGAGCCTAGTATTATCAACACGAAATTTGATCTTGAACAGCAGCAAACCGCTACACGGAGATACCTGTAGCGGTCACTCATTAGATCACGCGTCACAAACACTCAAATCACGCAACAATTCCTGTCCCACTTGCAACCTTAACCGATAAAATGTACAATACAATTTCCCATCCATTTTTTGTTTACGCGGCTACCACCTGCGTCACGCGCCAGACTTACGAACTTCAACCACATCAGGTCAAGTTATCAAGTTATCAAACACAAATGGACACCCCTCTCTTCAAATTGCACACAATGAATAGGCATGCAACTTGGCCCAACACACACGCGCGCACATGACAGGAAGTCAACCTAGCTCCACAAGTCACCACGGCAACTACGGAACACGTGTAGCACCAGAAGACACGTCGCGCGTCCAGGACTTCACTCAGGAACTCTCAACAGTTGTCTTTAAACGATAAGTTACTTTTTGGCTTATTCTCTTCTTGCATTGTATTTATTTTCTATCAAGTGCACCTAACCGTTGTATTCATCATCATTCTGGCAAAACAGACATCTTTTAGTGCTTGTCAGCTTCTGATAACCAATTTAATCACGTTCACGCCAGAGCACTAACAATTGGTGAGCCCTAAGTGAATATTAATTCACGAACCCAATTCAACTGCTTCAGGGACGAAATATGCAGGAAACGAAGTAAGTAGATCAAATAATTCATTGCCGCCCGGCAACACGGATAATTTTACGGTTCTCTGAAGGTCATCCATGGGCCAAGCATTGAGCCGGCTCAAAACCATAAAGTTGTCAACACAGAACTGAAGCAGAGTTCTTTTATGGACAGGACTGAACGATTTCCGGCACTAGCTAAGGATATGTCTGCCTAGGATGCCTCTTCTGAGCGGTAGGAGTCACCCTTTGTGAGATTGAGACTTAAATGTTCATCTGTATCCACTTGAGCCGGTGATTACGGGCCACCAGTTGGCTTTAGAGGGGTATGTTGGGTGCCTTGTAACTGCCTCCTCCTGTTGTGTGACCAGATGATTCGGTCTATATTGTGCCAAGTGCTTCAGTGGAATTATAATTTGGGGAACTTCAGAATGTCTCAGTGGACTGCGGTACAAAGGACATAAGAAGCAGGAAAGTGCGCTGCAACCGGAGCTCCAGGCCTAGCAAATGACTGACTTTGTAGTCACTTTTATCGCTGGTCACACTGTAAGTAGCCGGTTCCTTTTACTGACTGGGCGTATGTGCACCCGTCAACAAAAACAGCCCTGCCTTTAAACATCAAGTCATTATTTTGGAAACGAAAATGCCGCAGTCAACAGATAGCGTAAATATATTTCGAAAAATATCTATCTATCCTAATATTTCTGCATCACTGTGTGCATGTATCCGGGAAACGAAGTTCGAGATAACTTTGCGGTTGAGTTTTGATTTGATTATTCCAATTGGCCCTGACTAGCTTTAATTAACCAGGCATTATCTACACTCTCATGCTTCTTTCGAGTATCATGTCAATAGCGTTCTGAAAGGTTGTCGTGGCTGAAGTTTTATTAGGGATGACTCTCCCTAGCACAGGGAGACGACGATGGAGGAACAATATACTGAAATAGGTAGCTGAGCGATTGTGGATCAGGAGACCTCGTTTTAGTGTTTTATTCAATAAACATCAGCTATGCAGGGGCCAAGGCTATTTCCACATCCGTATTCGAATGTGTGCCTTACTTTGGTTCGACGATTTAACAAAACCTCGTTCAGTGGGGGATTTAGTAGGTTTCAATTTAACTAGCGCGATATAATATCAAGTACTCTGATTCTAAATTCCCACAGATATTTAGACTTATTCGCGCGGTTTGGACGACAAACATAATGGAACATTTTTCGTACAGAGAAGTTATAGCTTCGTGTACACAACGTTCAAGTAATTTCAGAACATAAATAGCTCATATGTGTAGGGGGGAGAAAGCAAATAGAGGGGCCTAACAGAGATGTGACAATAAGGTAGCAATTACGCCTTGGAAGAACATGACATGGTTTGAAACGTAACTACAGCTTGTGACGTGGTAAGTCCAGACACGCAGCCATGTGACGGAATACAACCTATTTCAACTAGCTATAGCCATTTTCGGCTTCTACACACCTGAGCTGGAGTGCTGCACGTGACAATGATTGATTGCCGACGTATTCAAAAGCACCAGTTTTTAGTGCACGAACCTACAGCACTCAAAAAACATGTTACGGCGTCGCATTCAACTACAAGAATTATCGAAAACCGTAATGGAAAATCGAGATTTCATGGAATATGCAACAGGCGGATCTACTTTTTGGGACGGAATAACTCAACTACACCTACCATCAGACATCAGATTTTATCTGTCCGAAAACTGCAGTACAAGACCTGATCCAAGCCGAATCCGGAAGTCTCACGGAAGCGGGTCAATTGGAGATCATTCTCTCTTCAGATCTATCCAGTCCGGTTCGATAAAGATAGTGGATCAGCGACAACAGCCGACTTCTTCACCAGACGATATCAAAGTCAGGAAATTACGGCGGAAAAACTGCAGTAACCCATTTTAGTGATACTTTTGATTTAGTATACAAATTCTGTCCACACCAAAAAGATTGCAGAGCGTTTGAATTCTCTATTATAAGTTCCTGTCTATTAAGTTAAACAAACGCTTTTTGGTCTCATTTCCTGGGTTGACGCCAAACACACAGATGAGCCTAGAACAGAGGTGACAGACAATCCAGCTGACCCAATAACACAGCAGTTTTGTGGCTATACCTAAGGTGCTTCTGAGCATGAGTCTGACTGGCGTTAAACGGGCACAGGCAGGGAAGAACATCTGGAATCCGATTCAGGTATTTCGCATTGGACAGATCAAGCCATCGTTTGTCCGCTATTTCACCTTATGCTTCGAAAGTGAGTCGCTCTCTGGGACAGATGGCTGCCAAGCCTAGGCCTCATCCGGTTACGCCGTTTGCAGAATATTCTAATGGACGGGTATTGAGGATTTATCTAACAAACTATCCCGTGCATTGATGGGTCATGTTGACAAAAGCTGCCATTCCGTAAGGGTGACAAGAGTACGATTTTTCGTCAGGAAATAAATAGGATCTTCACCAGATTTCCCGCCAGCACTACGCAAACGGCGGCGTGGGATCGTTGACGTCCAAGAAATGCAACTTTCCCTATACATTTGCGTTCACGGTTCGAGAGGTCCAATTCTACAGTGTTAGCAGTTCCGTCGGGAGTCACTCATGATTGAAGCCTTTGTGCTGAACAATCGAGACAGCCTTGCTTAACGTAATGCCGGAAGATATGGCTGTCTTTCAAGCGTCCTTCACCCAAGATCTGAAACTGAACTTCTTGTTTTTCCGTGTACTTACCTGAAGTTCTCTCTGCAACGTAGTTTCGATCATTCGGATAACCATAACCTTTAAGTAGGTTGTTTCAGGATTCAATCCACTATCATCTGTTTCACATGACTGTATCAGCGCACTTGATTTTAGATCAGTGCCCTCGATTCCACATATACCTTTTACCGAAAATGTGTGATCCTTTCTGCCCAGCGCCAGCGCACAATCTACCACTTAATTAGCAAATGCAGTCGGATACGTCACCTTTATTCCAGATCATGCAACCATACAGAAGTTTGTGTAACAAGGAGACGAGCCACATAGCGGTTTTTGTGTCCGGTCACAGATAGTGTCTCCAGAGCCTAAAACGATGCTAGTCTTCAGTTTTTGTTTCAACTCCTAGTTATTCGTTTGATCTGAAATAGAAGCGTTGCCGGCAGTGCGAAATTCTCGGCAAACACAACCTACAACCATTCACCCCTATAAACGGGCAACAAAAAGAAAGCGTTTTAAAAAAGTTCATATTTAGGTTAGGAAGGGGTTTGTATATTCAAATTCCGTCAGTATACGCCGCAGTTTTACTTTAAACTATGTCAAGTAAACACCATCGTGAGCACGAAACCGCTTAAAGACTTTAGGTCCACCTAACGTTCGTTTGCTTAGGAAGCTTTGTGGCCGAACAGGTAGGCACATCCACAGTACGGACTAGCCACATCTTGAACTGCGTTAAATGGAAGCCGAATAGACTGAGGACCACAGTACACCGTTGTTGAGGTACGCGAAAATGAAGAAATGAACTGGAATCCCATTGTATCAAACTCAACACAGCGTATCTTGGGCAGAGATTCATGACACCTGGAATTATCAGTCAAGTCCTCAGAGAAGAAAATGAATCCGATTTGGGTGGAATTATTACCGGCATGCTTCCCCAAAATCCGAAGGGCCATCCTTATGGAACCCGTTCTCAAAACGGGTGAACAGATCGCTTCATCGCTCCTGCTCTGTCTATCTCAGCGGTTACAGCAAACATCGCCATAAGTGATTTTCCGTTGACTTAATTTCTTTTTCTGGTACCTCGCCCTATGAGAAAAGTCATGTAAATTAGGCAATGTGAGTTCCCTCGCTCATATCTATGCTACATCTCTGGGCAGGAGTTATGTAACAGTTAAATTTGTTTTACTTAACTTTTCTTGAGCTGTCCTTAGGGGGAACAGACAGATGCTTCTGCATGGGCTAAGTTCTCTCGTTTTTCGCATCCTCCTCACTTTGCCTTCAATAGATGAAGAATGGACGGCAATGTTTTTGCCTCTTCCTTTACCACTGTTGTTTTCCCAGATGCATTTATTTCATTTTTCATTTCCGTGTGCTATCCTAAGCATCTTCAATTTACCTACTTAGATAAATTTTTCAGGTTTTCCGAAGTTTTGTTTTTGTTCAGCTGGAACCTAATCAATGACAGCTGTCCTTATTCGATCCACTGTCCATCTTCGCAGCGTATGTCTCAACCCACCGACACGCGCCAAAATGACGGTCTCATATCATGCCACCATTCATTCCAATAAAACGTGACTTTGTGGAGTTTCAGTCCAGCTTGCCATGTGCATACTCAAGCTGCTCCACACATCAAGGACAAGGTTTTCACACCCTTTTCTCAACACTGAAACGGCCTTTTTAGAGCAATAAACAATCATTTCTATCAGTTGTCCTCACAGTCCGATAAACAAATTCGCGTAACTCCACACTCTTTCTTACTACGTACTACTCAAACTTTTTAGCTGGTGCTCTTGTTCTAAGGACGTATGATCTACTTCAGTGAGACCTAAAACCTATTTCTAATCCACGTTCACGCCTGCATTTTGACTTCTTGACATTTATTCCTGTGTGATCACTTTGTATTCCGACCATCAATAATGTGCTTTATCCTCTACCTAACGACCATTAACAAGGTATAAAAACTAGCTAGCAGACGCTTTCAACAACTGAAACGCCCGTGAGCTTCTCTGTAACAATTCAGTTGTTTTAGTTTAAGCCTGATTCCTCACTAAATCTGAGTCCCAGTGATAGGCACTATCTCTCATCGATTTTTATGTTATTCCTTGAATTAATTTAAATTTTCCAGATTATAATACATATTAGGCATGTTAGATATAATATATGCAAAAAATATGACTAGGGAATTTCGAACTGTCTTCAGTAACCTTATAACTAATATCGAGTCGAGGAAATACAGATCACTTTCTTCAGTAGTGGACCAAGCGACATGGGAAGTTATCTTTGTGCAGAACTTTGGTTTGGTTTGGAGAATATGTTGACTAAGAATCTATCTGAGTTGCACATAATCCCCTCGTCAACAAAATCTCAAGTCGTAACTGAGCCTTTACCTCCCCCACGGCTTATATCCAGTCAGTTGATTCACACTGCAGCAAACTTCACTATGAATTCACTAATATTGGATGGAGCTGAACTATTCTTACTAAACAGACGCTCAGTACTAGATTTTAGATTGTTATCGGTAGTCCTACTTTTTGGTTGGTATTTTCCCAGTTTCTTCATGGCATATTCCCATAAAATCTGGGATTATTACCCACTTGTATTCATTGTCTGTTGGCCAAAAACTGCTCCACTCTATCGGTAACTTTTGTTGGAAAGGCCGGAATGATGCCACTAGGACTTGACTTTTGAGGGTAGTTGCCCGTTCTCTAACGCTAGTAAGTGCACATATACGGCCATGTCCAAGAAGACTGGTTTTAAGCTGGCCCTACATTGTCACCTGAGGGCAATTTCACCTCTTTAGGAGAGGAGGGTGAAGTCAAGCTCTCTGTAAAACTGAGGTGGTTGATAAAATCTCTCCAGCCGATCCTATTACACCAGGGTTAGTCATAGTCTGTGATTCTAAGTTCGAAACGATTGTGAAGTGGCCTATGGAGATTGGCATTCACATACAGAATGAGATGTGGTTACGGGATCGTCCGGTCTATGCTTGAAGACAAAGTCGAAAAGATAGTAGTGGAATGAAGTTAGACTAAATCTGGCAAAGGCTGCTAATCAGATGATTGTTGACCTGTTGGCCACTAACTTGCAAAGTTTTGTCCCAGATAGAGGAGACGCCATCATTGAGCTGGTTGAAGTCACGTTGCATATCCTGTCCAAATAACAACGCTGGGGCAGTAAGTAAACACGGCAGAGAAGAACAGTGGCGCAACCGATGGACGACTGATCCGTATGTAATCGTCCTGTGTGCAGCAACGATCAACTCCATGCCGCCTGACGAAGTTTGATAAGCGCAACACACCAATGCACTGAATGATACATAAAGGCATAACTATTTTTACCGTCTCTCCTAAAGGTTATCAATAGTTTTTTGAGAGCCCAATGGCAGACACCACTTTAAGTTTTGAGTTAGTAGACCACTCGTTAATCTCAAGTACAGTTTCCTAGATGCACCCCAGCACTTGGAGTGGAACAGCAGTTTTAGCCAATTTTGTTGCTTTGTTTTGGCTTTTCAGAAGTATTTATTTCTGAGACCACTGCTCGTGGACGGGATTACTATATTTCTGAGCGAACACTGGAGCGCTTGTACAGATGTCGCATACTTAAAAAACTATTCAGTGAGAGGTGATGCTTTCAATTAAAAATCAGTCATTCAGTCCCAAAACCACAGAACTTGTCTTAGTTTGGCTGCCTTTTCTTGACAGGATTAGCGTGACCGTTCAGTTAGCAGTATACAGACTTTGCTAACCAGACCGCTACAAAAGCATGAAACTCAGCTCTTCTAAAAAGGCTTATTGGGAGGTTATTCGCCACTCCAAATGTTGACAGATGCTACCGCCTGGTATCAAGTGGAATGAATGCACCGACGAAAACAGTTCTAAAAAAATAGTTCCAAAAGGTATTGCAACTACAATTTCCTGCCCAAAATGTGGTCACTACCACGCAGCAGATGCTACCGACGATATTAGGTTCGCTCGTGCTCTCGCTGAAAATTCCCCGCCTAGAGCTTCCTCGATTCGATCTGAAATAGTTATTCACCTAGACTTCACTCTTCTCCACGAAAAAAAAATCAAAGTGATTATCATGGTGCGCATATAATTGGGGACGAAAGTATCCTGAAGCAGAGCTTACATTCTAACACATACCAAAGTAGGCCCAACTAGCAAACCACGGGCTGTGTTGGAACATTCAACAATGGCCTTTGTGATGAATTCCCACTGGCAAGCGATTGCATTCAGTACAAACAAACAAAACTAAGTGTACCAAGTTAAGAACAATGAAAATAGCCAAAAGCCAAGAGGCGACATATAGTAGTGTCAGAATCAGGCGCAGCTTAGGAAGCAAATAGTCTGGGTAAGCTGTGGTAGTTGCAATTGTCGTCTGTGGACAGGGGGCAAAACACAAACCCGTTAAGCAGGGGTTGTTCGGGCCACAAGTTCCAGTGCCACCAAAGCATGAACAGGGTTCGCTTGAACAGTTGCTCGCACATACCACCGAGCCGGTCCCGCAATCCGCATCCACGGAACAGGGCAGAAGAGATGGCAGACAAGTGCATTGTGCGCGGGCCGTAGGAACATTATTTAACAGGAGAATAGCCCAGATGATAAGGGAAACTGTTACAAAGGGAGATGTATATTCACATGCGCGAATATTAATGATGGTTCTAATGAGAATTATGTCGATAACAGAAGAGCGCGACAGTCTCACAATATTCACTGTGGCGGTAGCCGCATTAGGGTTGTCTTTCTGTGTCGCGTGCCCAACAAAGTATTAAGAAAAGTTTGATTTGTCAAATGATCGTAAAGTCCACCGTGACCATTCATTTATACTCCCCATGGTCCACTACATGTGGTTGAAGCTTCCGGAGTATTGATAGAACATGACCACGAATTGAGTTTTCTCTCTCGTTTTATTAACCTCATCAAGGTCAGACAGCTAATCCTCTTCCACTGTACTAGACGTCTTAGCTACATATTCCTCGACGCTTTGCACCGTTTTATTTGAATACGAGCCCACCACTGAACGTCGGCTTAAAAAGACTGATTGCCAAGGTTTCAGCTTGTTGGTGATTTCTATGAATTTGGTATTCTCCTTAGGAATCTCTAATACACACTCCCCATGGGAATCTTCGTAATGAGAGCCACCCATTGCCGTTACACAGACGCATAAGGATCTCAAAGATGTAACAGAAATCTGTCTCACAAGGACACCATGACACCAAGTTTTCCCTTCTGCGTTCCACATTGATCAGGCAAGAAATGAAGCTACGGCCCTTTACTACAACAGTAACTCTACATACAACCTCAGTGGCCTTCCAACAGTTCTAGCTGAGAAAGTTCTGTTGTGCAGCCCTTCACTTGACAGTAGAAAAGAGACCTTGTAGCAGTAATGAATCACCCTCTCGATAACTACCACGCCTCAGACAAAAACATACTCAACGCCCATTGTCCGTATCGGTCACTTTAGCGATCGCATAACGAGAGACACCGATACTCTATCCCTTACAGAACCCCTTCCGGCAGAATTGTCCTCATGGACACCCTACCTGACCTCATTTAGGGAGCTCCACCGCACAACCAAGTACCATGTACTCTAACCAATGTATATATATATATATATATATATATGATAGATACGATATAAAAGCCTAAGTAAAGGATTATACTTTTAGTCACTAACATCCACGAATAATACTTCTCAAAGGAAGGCCAACTCTATTTTCCCACGTTCATGAGGCGATCGATGCACACGAAAATAACCAGTGTGGGTTGTTGGTTATTCGTGAATAACAGATTCGGAACCACTCAAAAAAGCGCTCAAACCTCAGGCTCAGAAAGTTGAGAGAGGAGGAAGATTAAAGAAATTTTTTGAGTAAACTACAATTTTTCCCCACTGCTAGGTCTGGGACCGCCATGAGTAGAATCTTGGCCTTTTTATAATGCAGCGGGTTTTTTGTTTTTTCTCTGCACTGAAAGTTTTTGAAGCGAAATATCCAACATGGGTCATAGATCACTGTCCTCTTAATGTTAGTATGTTATGAACACAACGGTAACTTGGCCAACTGTTTTTAACAAACCTCTACCCTGATGAGAGATAGTGTGAGCATAAAAGTTTTATCGAGGCCCATCCCAGGCAAACTAATTTGCAAACAACTGTTCTTAGTCCGCCCCCAAAAAAGCTGCACCTCTTCTTCGAAAAACGCTGGACTAGTTTCTTAACGCTCAGGAAATTCCGATTGTTTTTTGCAGCGTGATGGGTTTCTCCATGGACTGAAATTTCCGCATATTCGCCTGAACCAATGCGGGGACATTAAAAATGGTATCACCAATGGTAAATTAAAGTCAACCCAACAAATACCAATGAATTAGTTCTGAGTAGTTATTGGTTCTAAGGACATGAGACAGCAAACACTGCCTGCGCCTCGACACTATTGGTTTGACAAAATATATTCTACTCAGAAATGTAATTTGACGACCAGAAACAGAATGACCCATATTAAGAGGCGACAAGTTCATGTTCAAGTTGCCAATCCATATCAAGTACAACCTCATTGTACCGTCACTCATCAAAACGATACTTTCTCCTTTTTTCTTGAGTGAAAGGGTTATATCGTTCCCGTTAATATCGCCTATCACCCAGTTAGGACTTATCTTTCCATACAAACTTCATATTTCATGGTAGTTTACCCTGACGATAGGTGTACCTCAGCAATTACATTTGAGTTGTTGACTGCGCCGTCGCCTTCCACGTGCCACTATCATGCTGACTTTGTTGTGACTCGTTTTGGTGACTGGAATACTATAAACATGAGCTGACTTATTTGGTGCTTTGATATTATAAGAATTCTCGGTGGGGTTGTTAAGGGACTTTGTCACTGATCGGTCTGGTTGTTAAAAATTACAATATATCTTATATGCTCAATATTGCCCAAAGTTCTTTTTTTATTCTGCCGATGTGTGTTTCTAACATACGATTGTATTCGTCCAGCTTTCGTATTCACCCTTCCTGAGGGATTCCTGTTAACTTTACCCCAAATTGTTGTTTTCTTACTCTAAGTTTCCCGGCCAGATCCAATTTCATGGCTACAAGGTGAGATCAAAGCCAAGAATTTCTTACTCGAAAGCTCCAGCTTCATCTTGCGTTTGAAGGAAGCTACATTCACTCTACTGATTTCGCTATAGAAACGTGAACGTGCCAACAGAATGTTTGAGCAAAAAACGGGTCTTTTCAGTTAATTATCGACAGAAACCCGGCTCTGGTCCATACTCCAACGAGGATGCATATAGACAAGTGGGTTGAGAACCACTGCTATAGTCCATTAAGCAGTCGAGTAAAGCATTCCTTCGTATGCTTGAGCACTGCTCTGAAAACACTTTGCGTTGGGTTTATGGGCTATAAGCTTTGACCCTACCAATGCATCCAGATGTTTGTTTGCGATCAGTGCTTACTTTGTTCGTCCGTTCAATGCACTGATAAGACAAATGGAAACGGGATCAAATTGCTGTACATCATTAATAAGAGATTCTCCCCAGAAAATCCGCTGGCCTATTTTCAGGGTGGGAGAGCAATCATCCATCGGCAACCCATCGTGGTATCACAAAACCCCTAAACTCGGATGAGATGTACCACTCTGTCAATATGGTATAGCAGGGAGGCAAGCAACCTTGAAGCTTGCTGAAAAATAAGGTTAACTTACATAGGATCGGAACTTGTTTGTCCATTTTCTGGTTTCCAATCTGAAAACGAGTGGAGTGGACTGAGTTGCACTATGGGCCATGAATTATTATGGCCCATTTTGTACAAACGGTGAAGAATCAATCAAGAATGAATTTCAAGTTTTAAATCAAATACTGGGCCCAAACACATAGCCGTTTCTTTGAGGATTAAGCAGCAAAGTCTCAGACTACTCAAATGATGAAACAGACGCTCCAGCGCTGGTAAACTCCTACTTACAAATCTGCGACTAAAACTACAAAAATGATCCCATAATTTTCATAAACTCTACATCAAAACGTACTTGCCTCGCTACGATGGTACTTGTTAGGTTATTTCCGAGAAAAGTAGGGTTGTCCCTCGGAACAAAGACTTATCACTGTGAATGGCCCAATTGGTCTGATAAATATTATTTGTCGGCTTTATGATCAGATATTAATGTGAAGACCCAAAGATTTGATGATGATGATGATAATAATGATAATACAATGGCAAACCGCGTTTAATGCATTTATATTTTGAACCCGTTTCATAACACCTTTGATGTGATGGTTATATAAAGGCAACCTTCATGGTAAGAGCTGAAGAAACTGGATATGAAGCCACAATTACGCAAACATCTAACAAAAGCTCAGCAGTCTCTCTCCTTTGGATGTGAACTTGTGTGCGATCTCATCCTAAATATTCCCACTTCGCCGGTCTGAATAGTATAGAAAGTCTATGATTTTATTGATTTTGCTTGGTTGTGTTCAAAGTTTGAAGGGTCATAACACTGGAGTACATGGGGTGGCTTCATCGAGCGGTAATAGAGTTTAAGATTCGGTTTTATAAAGATCTCCAAGGGCTGAAGTCATGAATGTGCAGCTTTGTATGCTCATCTGTGGAGAGACCATCCTTCGGATAGACGAACTGTCAAAATGACGCCACTTTAATTGGCCCAGGAAGCGCGTTTTAACAATACACTACCTCCAAGAAGAGACCAGTTTAAGAAGGGGATCATTTTCGGTTGGCTTTTTCAGATAATCTCTCGAAAGAGGGTAAAACTCCGAAAAAATCACTTCAAGTCGTTTATTTAATATGATATTCCTAGAGCTGCAGTGCTGTTACTTCTAAAAATATCACTTTCAGGGACTATCCGAAGGTGGCCTCTTTCGACACCCGGTCTAATCTAGGAGGGAACAAACCACTGAGTATACTCCCAACCGACCAATCAGAAGTGGTCCCAGATGAAGGAGGATTCGTAACAGTTGTGTGCCACACAGATGAAAATTCTGTCATAAGACTTAGACAGGACTGTATTGTCTTGTTGTCATTGTTCAGGCACCTGAGAATACCTACAAACCCAATGCGCGAATCTTCCAACCTGGTCTTTTTGTGCTACGACAACACAGAGTGCTTGTTCGAGGGATGAGAGGTAGTCTTGTAAAATATAACATTTTAAAGATTAACCAAACGGGACAGGAGTGAATGGCCTTAGTTTGAGGGTGGTGATCCTCAGAATAGACTACTGTATATCTGCTATAGCGGATATCCGTAATTACCTGGTATTTGTTTATCAGAGTGCAGATTTAAGTTACCACGCTTATAACTTAAAGACAGACGGTACTGTATTAGCATGCAAGGTCGTGTTCACAGGGGTTTTTGCTTATTGCAACGAATCTACAGAGCGTAGTTCCTGCGTGTGTATAAACAAACCATCTACTGTGAACGGACCTGTGCTGTTAACAAAACACATTCATTTGTGACTAGGCGTTTTCGTGTATACGGTCGTATTTCCGTGGCTGGTACTAGTCTGTTTTCCAGGGGTGGGCCATGACAGTATTCTTATTATTGCAAAGTTCCCAAGTATGGGAGAAATTGATGAAAATTAGTCGACCGAATACGTGGCGTGTTAGGTATACCTTCATTCCTGTGTCTGATAGTGAACGACGTTTGCATTTTTCTTGTATTTCTGCATTTGACCATCTAAACACAGCCGCTGATTTGTAGTTAAAACCTCACTTGACAAGGTGCTGCTCTCTTGTAAAAACGTGTTCTATTCGTACCTCGTATTAAAGAGTTGACTGAGAGGTTTACGTTCTCGAGTCAATCTCTGTGAGGTATCCAAAAGTTAAAGGTCCGAAATTCCAAATTTCTTCCTTCAGGATCATTGGAATGCACCCCAGTATCACCACAAAGCGGAAATATGTCATTCAGTAGTGTGTGCACTATTCGAAGTATGTAATGATGCCCCACCGGAACAGTCAACATCAATATATTCTAGAAAAATTAATAAAATTATTGGGACAATGTTCTTTTGATAGAATGATTGCACCCTAAGTGGCTTCTCTTGGAAAATACTGTCATATAGCCTTCAAAGGAGTAGCCTGTATTAGGAAAGGTCTCCCATAAGGACATCATTCTGCGGCAAATCATATTGCATTACAGTCTAGTTTTTTGCAACCATGGTTCTGGTGTTTATGAACTGGATACAGAATATGTGATGTACACTGCGCGCCAAGGTGTGATGAGCTGAAAAGTTTGAAAAGTAATGACCCAGCCAACAATCGACAAATTGCCCTGTGAACAAAATAGAGGTGTGACATACCTGGTCTTTGAGCTTTACTTCGATTCTCTTGTTAAGCTGGACTTTTGGTTGGCATTTAAACTCACTGATTTTTGAGTCCGAGTATACCACCAAAATGTACTTTGGCTGAGCTACATAACCGTAAATGACAACGAGCTCTGTTTCCTTCTCCCTAGAGCAGTAACCTATCTTTGAGAGGGTGCTTTTGAATAATAGCTGTAGTTTTGCCGTTCACATGTTTCGAGACCTCAGTAGCCTTGAAAACAGGCTTGTGTACCTTACAACTGGCCCTATGCCTACACGGCAAAAAACGAGTTTGCGGAAGGATCGCCCCCGAATTTCCTAGTGTAAAAAGCATTATTTCCAGACCGAATCTCATGGGACAAAATTGAAGAGGAGGACCTTACTGGAATGTAGCACAGTATTTTGATATACTGAATAACTTCTGAAGTGAGGCATGGACCGGCCTGAGCGCAGCATACTTAGATAATGTATATCAAGAAGGACAGAATAAGTGGAGCCACCGTACTCAATAAATGAGCATGGGACTCGAGCTAAGCCATTACAAAATTGTAATCACTGGTGGTTTGCAATTAAATAGTGTGACGATAATGGGAAACTCACTAGCAGAGCTAAATACAATGAAGGTCTGCACAGTACATGCTTATATATATATATATATATCAATTCTCTGCTGGACTGTTATGTGGTTATTGACATTTAAACAACAAGCTCGAGTGGGTACAGTCGACTGACCTGATTTATGGATGATGGCCTACCGATTCCTGAGAACCAGCACACAGTTTTTGAACCGCGACCAATTCTACTGCGGAATATCAGCAACAAATATAACTTTATTGGCACACTGTAAATCAAGCACCCATATATCACGGGGTAAGAAACGCTGTTGGTTTGAGTTAATAACAGTGAATTCTTAGGCCGTTGCGGTTGACTTATCGTGTACAATGTGGCTAATAATACGGATGATTTGGGAATTTTGAAACATGCCAACTCCTTCTACAAGTTAACTTCGAAGAACAGATAGCAGTCTTCGAATAACCAAGTTTGTGTGGTCGATGAGCTTCCATAATTTGCCCTAGTTTTGCTTCAGGGAACCATATACCATACAACAGAGTTTCAAATAGCGCAGTTGATGCGAACTTCCAACAGTAAACAGTAGGAAGCATTTGGCCATTCGCACATACTGACCCGTTGACCAGGGCGGTAAAACATCGATTTTCCGACGAATGAGTCCACTCTATCTTGCCTTGTCTTCTAGGTCTTAGATGCGTGCGCTGCAACACAACACTCACTTAGTACATGCTGAAGGCAATGACACAGGAAGGTCGGTCAGGACAAACAGATCCGGGGATTCGGTGAAGGAAGATTGTTTTCCGTGAGCCCTGGATGGCTTTGTGTATGTGTGGATTCTATCCTGTGGTAACGGGACACCGCACACTAATTATTCCACACGTCCCAAGTGATGAAACCCGACAAACGTGATGATCGCTGAATGGCTGGAACGTAACTTTCAGGTGCGGAGCACCTTCAACCAAATGTTTGAAAAATATCGCCAAAAACGTTTAAAACTACCACGAGCAACTCCATAGTCCATGATCTATTGTAGGAGACGAGGAGGATATGTTCTTATTCTATTTATCTATCCGAAGATATCCCGTTGCGTCTGGGAATCTGTTAAGCAATCTCATATTACACATATTGCAATCGCCTAAATCTGGCCTCCGGTACGTCCATTTGGCACAAGACAGATAGTTGAAGAACGACAAATGGGGTAGAAGTGTCTGAAAACATTGTTGTCTGCACTGAAGTAAAGCATTCAAGCCTGCTGTCAAAGGTGGAGCCACACTCTTGTGCATGGAAACAGTACAATAAGCTTGATATTACCCCTCAAATTTCCGAAGTTTAGGGCTCAGGCACTCAGCCTAACTCTGAATACGTCGTACATCCGAAGAGCACAATGTAACGTGCAATGCACAAAATCTTCAAGGAAAACGTCTTCCAAAATAACAGGCTTATCCATTACTTTGGCAACCAAGTGTAATCCAATAAGAGTATGCATACACGCATCAACACTGGTGAGTAACTCTGTCAAACGCCCAAAAGAATGTCGGATTAATTGACCTTAACCTGGTACGGACATCGGGAACCGATGGAGACAAAAAGTGCGTTTGTGGGGGGGGGGTGATGCTCACTACGACGGTGACCGATATTTCCAACTGCATTTTGATGATTCACAAGATGGGAGAATTATCTTGTGAATATGAAAACCATGTTATATGCACCCAGATGTTTTAAATTTCGTGCTATTGCAACACAGATGAATCATAGTATTGGTCGTCACATCTTGTCGCCTATGCTATTACAAATTAGCGGTTTTCTTCATTTGGCTAATTTCAATAACTGCCGCACAAGAAAATTTAACACTAATATTAACCCAGGTATTTAACGCTCTGATGAATCGGCCGATACTCATCTGTTTGCGAAAACAATCTTAAATATGCACAAATTCTTAACTGTGGTTACGTTAGTACGTCAGTTACAACCTCAGGATACAAATGAGATTTTGTTACTATAGTGCTGAAGGCGCGCGCAGCCGTGTTAATCACCATCGAGGAATTCCCTGATGGTGGCCTTGGAGGCAGTCAGCACTACAGTGAAGCTGTGACTATCACTCGCTTGTAATTTGTTATTTCCTCCGGCGACTTCAAATGATCGTGCCTTAATTCACCACCACTATGTCTTCTTTGATCCTCCAGTTTCGATCTAGGTATTGAAAGAGGCAAGACCCAACGAAACCATTAACTCGGCTGCTCAATGTGTCAATCCTTGCGAAGTTAGCAGTCATTTAACGAAGAATATAACTTGAATATACGTGGAATTTTGGCCCCGTTACTCTCGGATGACTGTGTTGTAATATCATTTAAGGCACTTTATCATAAGCGCGTAGGGTAGTGTCACGCGCTTTAACGAACGATCCCAAACCAATTGTTATAGATCGGGCAATTTCGTCCAACACAAGAATATTGGTAACGTTCTATATTCTAATTAATGCAGCAGTCATCCTAATTTACAAATTCTGTTTAACTAGGCCAAACGATCAAGTTGCAATGCCAGGACTTGATGAACGGGTGAGTATGAATCATTCGAGTAATTGCGAAGAATCGGCCGACTCGATTATTCATTGAGGCAAATGCCAATAAAAAACCAATGCACATGCATCGCGATATCTCGAATATCGTAGCAACTGGAACATGAGGCGGCCTGGAGCAGCACATTCAGTTGCATGGAAACATCACAAACGAGAGATTCAGCTGGGTTCCAGGTAAGTCTCTCGCAAAACCACATTGATTTGCAAATGAGTGTATTTCTTCAATGCACTTCTGCTTTATACGCTCTCTATTTCCGTGTAAACACAAGCTGCCGAACTAAGCAAATAAGAAAAATGCGTGGATTCGAGTGAGTTTATGGAAATGGTGGTTACTTGAGTTATTCGATAAAAGTAGCTTTTGTCAGTGTTTAAGAAGTAGCTCTTCTACCCTGAAGGATTTATACTGAACTTCCAAAGTTTACAAAGTCCTTTTTGGAGCAGCATCAAGGAATGTACATGACCTGTAGGCATAACTTGGTTAGAAAAAAAAACAAACGGCTTTGACGCAATCCGGTCTACTCGAAAAAATATATCACAGAATGATGTTAATGGTGACGACGCGTCGAAACACGGCCAACCTCAAGGTGTGTGCTGTCTAGGCTTTCCGCGGAACATGCTCTTCAAACCAATTATACCAGTTATTCGGTCGTTTATACCGCATCCTCGGTGTGATCTGGTATTTTTTCCAGCAGACATACTATCCTGTAGCACCATAAATTCTACCCGTCGACGTCAGTTTGGTCAGCATGGTCACCCCTAAACGGCAGCCTCTGACAACAGACCATACCTGATGTGGTTTATTTTAATATACCACAATTTGATACTTGGTGAGCATTCTCCTCCACCTCACATACAAGCAAGTAGTCACGTCAAGGGGGAAGAAAAATCGGATGAATTACTGTAAGGCTTCTTACATGCTTGTTGTATCACACTTCACAAATACCTGGTGAGCAATCGGAGCCCAACAAGGGGCCACGTCGGGACGCAAACTACACAGTCACGATTCTTCTGATCTCACACTGAAAACACAGGATAACATGGCTCACATCGGGTACTCAGTTTATTTCTGCGCTCATGAAGTCAACCTAACTTGGGCCGCCGACTTAAATCACTCACGTCACAGAAAAGTGTTGTATACTGTAGACATCTCTTTGTACATGTGGCTTAGACATGTAACCAGAAATGGCCAGCCTGACCAAAGACTGCATTTGATGGCTGTTCGGTTGGTGTTCAAGCCATTAAAACCAATTTAAATGTGTGACCCACCAAAATACCATACACTGTGTTTGAAAGTGCATTACAAGCAATGAGCGGGAAATTTGCATCCGTATTTTCACAACCGAGTAAAAAGATCCTAAGGAAACCAAAAGCGAAGCTTATATATTTTATGTGTCAAATTGGTCAAAAAAATGTTAATTCAGTACAGCAACACAGTGGAAACAGAGAAATAGCGACTTCGTTCATGAGCTAATGCACACCACCCACACACAGGCATGTTGTGGTTACTACAAAGAGGAGAACTAAAACAACACAGATTCTACTGTGTGACGCATCATATCTGCGGATCTCGAGACCGAAATGCCCCTGCTCTATCTCCGTCTAACATGAAACAATAAGACCCTTCTGAGCAGTTCGATGAGAGTATGGTCCACAGAATCATAGAGTGGGCGTACATTTATTAGATAATACTCTGCATGGATTTTAAACAGAGGGTAGTGGCGAGCTGTCATTTTTGTTACAATTGTACGCTTAGTAATGGAGGTTGCTTAAGAAAATGACCTGTGACTACCGAAAACGGAACGAACGATTCGTTTACCAGGTCCATTTAAGACCTGCAACCAACAGCGAGTTTTTGAGCATACTTGTCCGTAATTTTTGCCTGTTTCGTGATCATCGGTTGTTTGGGGTGCAGTGGTACTGGCATAGAGGTGTAAGTATTTCACACCGGCTCGTTACAACCATGTTGCGTTGCACAATGACTAGATGGTATATGGCTTCGGTGTTGTCATATCTGAGGCGCCAGAAAAATTCCACGTTTTCGGTAAGCTGGAGTAGGAGTTTGTGGTTTGTGGATTGCATTCCCCATTTGAGTATCATGTGAGCAATCAGCTGCCCTTCCCAGACGGTCTCATCTATCAAAGGAATTTGTCTATCCGTTTCATTTTCTCGGCGGGAGTAAAGAGCCCCATAAAATGAAGTACCAGTGGAAGCCACAAGGGAACAACGACGGGGAAAAATCCGTTGTGTTTTGTTACGGAGCATCAAATTGCATGTGCCTGGTTCAGTTCACAACCCGAAAACTGGTTCTGATATGCAAGTTTCGCAAAACGGTTAGATGAATTTTACACAAAATTAAGTTATATTTACTAACTAGCTGTTGCATAGACTATCACGATAACGATGATTAAGGTGCCGAAGTTAGCTTTTAGAGAATTTTGAATTCCAGATAACAGGCATTTTTCCATTCGATGGATCCGTCTTGCTTGACCGGAAGAATTTTCAAGAAAATAGGGCATTTGTGGGACATTAAAATTCCATTAGATGCCGCTGGTACGGCAAACGATATTGATTAATTGATACTATGAAATTTTTTGCAAAAACGGCGCTGTGCTAACTTCAGACTTGAACATCCTATTAGTAATTCGGGCTGCAAGTTGGACCGGATAGATGTAGGCTGAACCTCCGCTGCGGCGGCTTATACACGACAAACTCTTGTCTGATCGATTGGCGGGCAACTTACAGGCGCCCACCGTTGTGGCGTCGCCATCAACATTTCATCTGACAGACCAGAAACAGTGAATCGGACTGGCACTCTAATGATCTCTTAAGCAATGTATCCAGGGCACGCTAAGCAGCGAAGCCTATTAGGTCCTAACGACTGCATCACGCGCTGTACGCGCGGCCTGACAGACCAATGTAGTTTGGTAGCAACTTTTGTGAAATGATCCCTCGAGAAGAGGTCATCACGGAGATGGCATTTTTCTGGCCCCTTTTAACGGGTAAATTCACATTAGGGATATTGCGTGGAATTCGGGTTCAGTGGATCATATTGCGGAAAGAGCGTACAAAATGGTGCGGCAGCTCCCAGAAATGACTTTTAATTATTATTTAATCAATTTTTATTCTACTGGTTATTAGTCAAACAAAATACAATGGTACCTCAAGAAGCGAACACGTGGAAATATTGAAACTCGTTTGCATTCAGGGGAGGATAGCAGCCTCGGGGGAGACAACCTAATCAAACCTTCTAAGTCTCATGAAGAATTGAAACAAGTAATTTACCCGAAAAAGTTCATATCAACCTGTTTTTCCTAGCTTCGTTTCATGTGAATATTTTCTAAACATTTTCTAAGTCTGGAAGTATGTCCAAGTGTTACACATTTTCGAACCGCAGCACTCAACTTTATGACTGGCCCATTTCCATCGATTTCCAGTCCGTTGTTCCGCCTTCTCCGGACTGATCCACGGAACTTAAATGGTCACCATTAGATATATGCCTACTGACAGTTGCACATTCCCCAGACGTCAATCCAAACAGACGTGGTTGTTGAGGTTCTCGATGCGGAACTTTGAGTGACAGTCCCGACAGGGTTCGACAGTCCCGAATATCAAAAGGAAGAATTCGGTTCGTAATTCTACGGTACTATTTACACAAGGGTAAGCAAATTTTATACAACAGACCTCAATTGTCCACGTTCATAGCGTCAACAAGTGCACGAGTCTGTTACAGCACAGTGCAGCGTCAACGTCCGCACACCAAACAACGGCGAGCGGAATGTTGGCTCAGAAGTGTGGGTTGCGGTAGTCCCTTCCGACAGCCGTCTCGTGATTCTCATTGGCGGTGCGATCACACGGAACTCTTGAGAAAACAAGTCAAGGCAGTTGGGAAAAGTCAAGGCAGGCTCAGCACACGGGACACGAAAGCGCATGGGTAAGTAGGTCAGCTGTGCACATTCACACACATTAATACACAAGTATCGGATGGGACGGCCTTTGCGGCAAGGTGAGTGGCGGATACAAATGAGCAAAACGAGTGGAGATTAAAAGTACACAGGCGGAGTAAGCGAATGAATGGGGAATTATCATGAAGTCAAGTTAGATTAAACAGTGGTTCTAAGTCTGCAGTCCAGAGGTTCGTGTTCAACTCAGCAACCGGACAATTCATTTTAGTGAGATTACCAAAACGTCTATAGATGGTCGTACTAAACAGGTTGTTCGAGTCAATGCATATAGGATAGTAAAGACGGGGTTCTGGATTTATATTTGGTCCTTCAGATAGTTTAACCAGCTTCTGAGCACCTTTGAGGCCAGTTTGGCGTTTACCTACCTGCGAAATTCACGTCTTTCGAAACTTTCACTAAGAGCCTAGTCATGCTCTTTATTTTTTACCTTCTTACAAACCATGGATTCCTTGGCCTTTAGAGGGGAAAGAATAACTTTTTAGAAGGGAACTGAAAACTTCCTATGAAGGCGGGAGTTATCCCCTGTATAGGTAAGCGATTCTACGTACATCTGGCGTGGAATGCCCTCTGCGAACTCTATTTGGAAGTAGCCCTTATCAGAAGGTTTTCTGTTAGGAGGAGAATACTGCGTTCGATACATTGCTTATTGCATTGACCTTAGTATACAACACACTTAACTGAGAAGATGGGAAAAATCAGCAGTGTGGCGTGCTTTGTCTAAACACACAAAAATGTTTCGAGTTGCCCAAGGAGAACAGAACTTCCACAACTCACCAACTACACCTTACCTAAACTTCATCAAACCAGTTCTGTGCTTCCAGCATCTTGCACAAATACCTGGTTTTGCGGTTCTGGAATCTCGTTCATTTCTGCGAAACGACGTAAATGCAGGCTGCATGACTGGACGCATCTTCGAACACGCAGAGTGGCACTATCCAGTATGGAGTGAACGGCTATGTTGCCCATTTGACAAATAAGGCTGCAATTACAAAGCTCCAGTCGGTTTCCCACCTGTCTAATAAATACACTAACCATGTGAAAAGAAGTTGAAGAGTCCGACTTGGCAACAATCATCCGATTGCTCAACCCAGTTTTCTGTACTTTTAAGAGACACATTCACGCAACACAATTAGTCTGGCCTATTTCTCGTCCTCGAAATGACCGCACATTAATTGAATCACGCTTGTTTGCTTAATACCGGCTCTTCCAATGCGTTCGAGTTTCCTCAAGCCAGTTTGTATTTCCTGCAAGCAATAAAAATGTTTCGGTTCTGGAGACGTATTATTTGCTACCAAATTTGTTAAACCCTCACCGTTCTATCGAAATCACCCTCAGGACAGATAGATCGCTTTTGGTCACCAAGGAAACCTTTCGAATGCCAGGTCCCTCTCAGTACAGATCACGTTCGGCAAGTCCCTTGGCGTAGTCTCTCATGACGAACCAGCTGCAAATAATAGGCTGTGGTGAGTGTGGTCAAGCTGCATCAGTGGCTGGACTCTGCATTGGGGTTTGAGTACAGTGGCATCTGCTTTACTGAAGTAATAGTCCAAGTAAATTTCAAAATATCGATATAACAGGAGAGAAGAACGAAAATACTTCTGCGCATCACTTTGTTCATGCATTCTCAACCAAATAACACCGGAAAGTGGACAAATTCCGGTGCATGCTGAAAAAGGTACACTGACCAAAATGTTTTGAGTACTGTTCTGGCAAACTGGCACCGACAAATTTGTCATCGAGTAGTTTGTGGTAACGAGATTTAGGTGAAATTAAGGAGGTAAGTAGCAGCCGTTATTGCCACAGCAAGTATTACGTAAATTGCCATCAGCCAAGTGGCAACGTACAACAAGTCCAGAATTAAAAGCAGTTTGGGCAGTAAGAAACTGGGGAATCCTGTAGTGGTCGCGATGGTGGTGGTCGCGATGGTGGTGGTCGCGATGGTAGTTGTCGCTGGGCAGGGTGAATAGCACAAATCCGTCGCGACACAAGGGATGGTTGCATTGCACGGTGTATTGCTTGTAAAGCATATACACGAACTCGATGTGCAGCTGATGGCGCACACAGCAGTACCACCTCCGCAATCTGCATTGACAGCACAAGGTAGAAGCGATGGCAGACAAACACACTCCGCGCGAACCGTAAGAATATTATTGGACAATATCGCGACCCAACAGACCAGCGAAACTGTTTTGCGGGAGGGAAAAATAGTCATTTATTAATAATCCACCAATAGCAATCAGAAGTGTAAGTGACACTAATCTACATGAAGCCAGTACTGACCCCTTTCACCGTATTTTCTGTGACCGTATTATCGAAGTATGTACTTGGAATGAAGCGGGGATAAAAACCCTTTGCCAAAGACATATTTGGATAGGACTGTGAAAAGTCGAGTGACCACATCTCTGATATTAGTACTGTACAATACATCTGATCTTTACAAGTTGACAAGTCGACATCAGCGGGACCTCTTACATACCTTAACCAACGTAAACCTTGCATACTTGTCAATGGTGTCGGTCAAAAACTTCGAGACAGTTTTGAGAAAGATCATGTGAACCTTGTCAGGGTGAACGCGATCCCACAATCCACGACGCCAGATGCATCATTATCACCATCACCATCATCATCATCAATTACGACAAAAAGCAATGCATCAATAATACATACTGGTGCTTAGGTGTCACACTTTGTAAAGGTCGTGGTTCTAGGTGAGCTGGGAGACTGCCAGAGCGCCCAGACCAAGACAGGGGGACGATAAGGGTTTCCAACCAAAGCCTTTGTTTCAGATGCTTGACTACAAGGCAGCGATGGTCGGCTTGCGATAATTAAGTTACCCTAGTCCTAAGGAATAAATTGACTCACTTGTCCAGACCCACAGCCTGGTGGCCAGGAGACTGTTTGTCGGAACTTTACCCCTTGACTAATCTGGTAGGAGAGACCGTGGATGTTGATTGGACATCCTCCAATACAGATCAGTGGATTACTGAGACAGGCATACCGTCGCGCCTTAGTACTCACAATGCAATAGCCACAAAAATGCTATGTTGAGGGATGACAAATTTAGACTAACTTAGAGTACACAGGAAAATGAGGAACACCCTATAAGAACACATGTCATCTCTAGACATCGAATCTCACAGTGGCTCAAAATTTAGACGCACATGGAAATTAAGGACGTTCCACTGGACCGGATGAAGGAAAGTGGACAAAGTCACGTGGGAGCAGAAGACATCTGTCAAAGGGACAGTGAGTTGCGGCAAAAATCATTCACCTAATGAATCCTCGCTAAGCCCTCCCTCTATCCTATATGTAAGCGACTGATTTCGGTTCTAACGCTCTGGTATTTTGTCTTATTTTGACAACAAAGGATAAAGATGGACCACCGGGTGAATATTACTCTGGCGTCTCGAAAAATTCAGCGCTCAACAATTCAGCATAACCACTTCAAAACTGAGTTATTCGGAAACAGGTACACAAAATATGCTCTGACCAACGAAGCAGATCGTATCCACCTGAAAAGCACAGCAAATCCAATACACACTGACAGTTGGAAAAAAGCGGCTTAACGTAAAACGGAACGTTAGGACAATAGAGAGCGGTAAACAAGAAATCTATCAAAGAAAGGGCGAAATCCTGGAGATGACTGTTGAAATACTGTTTGATTTTTACTTCATCTTGCTGAGTGGCACTGGTTTTACAAAACAGAGCTACCTGTGAAACTTTGGAGCACATGCTTTTTGACGATGTCTTTCTACAGAGGATGTCGCAAACAACTTGCATACAGGCTACTGCTATCCCACATGCAAAAGTTTAGTGCACTGATAACGTCTTCTCGATGGGTGATGAAACGCTTGCAAGTATGTTTATCTGGATATTCTTTACGGACTTTTACGAATAAATAATCCTGAAAATAAAGCTTCACTTGGGAGGTTAGATGTATGCTGACAAGAGGAGACAAACGGGTTTTAAGAGCCGTGCAGCAGCAACGTGTGCCCAGTCAGGATACCTACCCTGATGATAGTACAGACTGCTTTCAGTTCAACAGATGACCTCTTCGGCTGTGACAACCACCAGTGTGCTTCGTAGGTCCCTGATATCGGGATTCATAACACTTGCAATGAGTCAACCCACCACTACCCATGTGTGACTGAGGCCCAATTGTGGCGTACAAACATATGGGAATGAGGCAGATTTCAACCAAAGCAGACAGAACAATCTAGATAAAACCCATCGGGATACTGCTTGCCCAAGAACAAGCGACATCAGATGGAATAAATCTGGAAAAGTGGAGAGATTGCTGCTGAGTATTGCATCTAATTAGAAAGCGAATGTCTGAGAGAATCCCGCTAGTTCAACAACCATAAAAATTTCTATCACAAGCTTGAAGAAGGTTCCTTGGATGAACCCAATGCAGTAGAAGCAAAGGCTGCACACCACCAGGTGAAAGTGAGAATGCAGAAATAGGATAACCAACCCTGGAAAACAAGTTTTATCTGTGCACCCCAAAAATGACTATGCGTGCTACTGGCAGGTCTTGGAAAAGAATAAGTTTCAGATGGCCGAAGTTATTCCGGCTGCTTCGTGGGGGATTGAAGAGCAGTTTCTGCCGGGAAAGAGTGTCGGTTAGCAATGCTTGATGGACAAGTAGACATCAGATTCACACGCACCAATATGGATAGCTAACTCCCCTCAGTTCCCTCAGTTATTGCAGCTGGTTTGGATTCGGATTTTCTTTTTGTTGTGGTGACGTATCCTTGCACCCTGTTTGACCCGCGAAATCTTGATTTTGTCGGAATATTTAGCTGTTACACGGGCCGCCTAGTAGTCCGTACTCGAGCCCGAGCGAGAAAGCCTGGGTACGCATAGTTGAACAGGTGCATGGAGGAAAGCACGGAATAATAGCCCCGAATTAAATGAGGTCATACCAGAATATTTGGTAAAAGTATGTCAGAACGACGTTAGCAGCATGCACTGTTTTATTTCCATCTAAAGTAGTCAGTTGAACAAGTAACTCGTTTTCATTTTAATAGTGTTGCACCCCATCCCCTGGAGTGCCACTTGATATTCCTAAAGATCTGTCTATTTAATTGTTAATTTGTGTTTTTATTCCGTAGACTCGTTTCTGGTCTGGCAGTCCTACCTTGCGAAAGGATTAAGATACTTAGAAATGACGGGTGACCATAATAGTAAAACAATATTTTTT
>SJOL01005312.1:0-10276 GCA_004794785.1 Opisthorchis felineus
CAGTCCCGAGTGGACGAGAAGTGGCGGACGAGATTCTGAGGAAAATATTTGCGGGAGTGCCATAAGACTGGGTATGGCGGTGCCATGCCATCATTGCACTGACATACTTCGGTTTTTGGACAGCCACGTAAAGGTCGTCAATATTGCTGCAATCGGACAGGGGATACGCATTTCCGGGGCAACTGGATCTTGGTTAGACGAGGAGACTGACACAGGTGGAGTCAGGCTAGTGCAGAGTCACGGAAACTTTCCAATCAGTTGAAGGACCACATGAGCGTGAACCAGGACCCAGCCAGACTGAATGAACACCGGCTGTATGGGAAGTTTGTATAACTACAGCCTAAGTTTGAAGCTTGGGAAGAGGGTGGATGAGGATGGAATAGGATGGGAGCAGTAGCGTCTGGTGAGTGCCAGGAGACATCAGATAAAACGGTGTCCAATAGAAAAAAATCTAAAAGGAGATGACAGCAAACTAAATGAACCCAGAAAGAGGTAGATTTTGTTGGCTGACCTATAAGCCAGGTACTGACTGGGCCAGAGTAATTACCTGATTTTGGAAAGGTTAGGATGTATCCGCCGAGGCAGGGAGGCTAGCCGGTGGACTTGTTGGAACAGGCGATTACATGGGGGGATTACACGGCGGTAGTTTTTAGCTCAGCAAAAAAGCCAACCTACGGGTCTCTGTCGTGCAATTGGGGCGTTATTGTAAACAAAGACGGCAGACAAATAATAAGCGATTGGGCAACAGCTTCCGAGATAATGGATAAGAACCACAGTTGAACTGGAATCTACTACGTCAACTGAACCGGAATGTAAGAGTATGGGTCGCCAGTCACCGATCCACTGCTGTCAGCTCCAAGAGACGAATGGTGCATGGCAAAAACAGCCATTAGGCGCTGGATGTGACTGCTGGTACTCAGGGAATAATGAGGAAGTTACGTTTTACATGTATATCATTGCTTCAGAGTACCAGAGGGAAGAACGTGCGTGTTATGTCTGCATGATGAAGTGGACTTGGGGTGGTGCAACCAAACTAAGACAAAAGTGGCAGCTCCTTGCGCGTTGATGTTAGCCGTGAGACTCGCACAGTACCTTCAGGCTGCCCCGTACATATATTTTTTTAAACAAACGAAAGGACTGTTGTCATTTTCTTGTAATCCTTGCTGTTGCCAGACAAGTGACAACCGGGATAAGTCCAATCCAGCTGCAGACAAACAACAACGGTGCTCTTTTGTGGTTTTCCCGAATTAAAGGCTAGGCTCAGAACCACTTACGATGGGCGATGCACCCGTGCTACTGAAGGGGTGGCGAGTATACGAACGCACCATGTTGCAACGTAACAGAGAGTCCATCCCTGCAAGGTGTACCCATCCACCACACGAGGTCTTCATCCCTCGTGCATGCTACCAGCAAAGCACCAAACATTAAATAGAGCTGGCAGAGTTATTCAGGGATGGGACCAAGTTTGAAAGAACTAGGAATAAGTTGGCCGGGCACAGAAGCTTAAGGCCGGAGGTAAGGAAATACAACGAGGTCAGTGGAGATGGACATTAAAACAATTACGATGGCAGGTGCTAGGAATTCTCTGCAACACAAATACGCTTCAGAGAGCAAGTGCAAATGTAGTCCCAGAAGTTAAACATATGCATAAGAGATAGATAAGTTGGAGATTTATGGACAAGAACACTTGGGAGGGTAGTTATCTCACTTGTGAGTTAACGCTATGGGGCTCAAGCTGGTGAATGTACATGATAGGACCGAGTAATAGGATAGCTGGGGTGAGAGCGCAAACTAGAAGGGCTTAGGGCCTGTTTCATAGAAGGTGTCTAGTGTAAGCTGTGGTGCGAATAGATGCTCGGCCCCCTCAATAGAAAGGTAAAAATCGAGAGTCCTTGAGGTCCACATGAGGTGATATAGTACGGATATGGGAAAGGAGCTTGTTCCATAGTTTGGAATACAAGCAAGGGAAAAAGTTTTGTCTAGAGACAGTTCGAGAGGTCGACAATGGGAGCAAAAATCCAAAGTTACCGATATTGAAGAGAGAGCAGGGAGAAACTTCAGGACGGCAGTCAGCTATGTAAGCCCGTCGGCAGATTAAGTGATGCAGAAGGCCCAGGTTCAACCTAATGAGCCTCAGCCACAAAGGATTCAGCCTAAGTGACAAACGGCGAAGACGATACGGCATCATGGATGACGCCGGAAACAAGGACTTAGTGAACGAGCGCTGCACATATTCCACAAAAGTCCGGAATGCCCGCGAATACTCTGAGACGACTTCAGGGCTGGATTCAAGAATGGATCTTACAAACTGCTTAAAGATGGCAACCAAACATGATTTATTGTGGAAGGATCGGCGAATGAAGGCGAAGAGCTTGCGGGATTTAGCCACTCTGTACCATTCGTGTTGGGAAAAAATGAACGCACAGGGGTACCTAAGACCTAGGTCCCTCACTTCGAGGAGAGTAGAAATCGAGAGTCCATTAAGAAGAAGCATCCCAGGAGGAATCTGGAATCGATATGAAAAGGCTTGGCATTTTGGAACGGCGAAAGAAAGACAGGAGAGGACCAGAGGGATAAGGGGTTCAGATCAGAGTGAATGTTAGCAAGAGTGATAACAGTCACTGGCCTTAAACGTATAGACTATCTTAATATCATCAGCGAACAGAGAAGGGGATCCATGGGTGATCGAAGCAATGACATTATTAATGTATGGTAAGAAGAGCAGGGGGCCAAGCACGCTACCTTGAATAACTCCACTGGTGATGGAAAGAGGTGATGAGGAGAGATCCCCGATCTTGGTGACCTGGGTTGGCCCAGTGAGGTAAGAATTGAACCATCGCAGTAGCGGGCCACCAAACCCTGTAGGTCGTAACTTGTTGAGGAGTGCAGCGTGGGGTTGGGTCAAACGCCTTGCGAATACCAAGATAGATAAGAATAATACACAGCCCGGCATCGTAAGCGGACGAAATACGATTAAAGAAATCAACCTGACTTGTTAGCTGACCGCTATTCCATAAACTTATACTGCCGATCGTTAAGGGTCTTGGTGGTGAGCAGGTAATCCATGGCGGGGACTTTGATAAGGCGCTCTAGGGTACGGAAGAGCAAGCAGGCATGGTGTATGCCACGATAGCTAGCTGGAGCAGTTCGTGGACCTGACGTATAGTGTGGTACAATTGTGGAGTGCTTCCAATGACTTGAAACTGTGCCAGTGATAAAGGAGATGTTGAAGAGATTAAGAATGAGGGTAGGGATGTCCATGCCACCAGCTATTAGGATGAGCAAAGAGATACCGTCAGTGCCTGGTAAATTGGAGTCTATAAGGCGGACGAGTGAGGATGCTAAGTCAGACAAAGTAAAGGAGAGTGTGTAGAGGGTGAGGCCTTCCTCGTCAACAGATGCGGTCACTTCGGAACCAGGTGGGCAGCAGTGAGTGGATAAGGTCGACGCGGAGGGAACATAGCAGGTGGCGAAGTAAGGGTTTGGGGAGTCTACAATATCAGCAGGGTCAAAAAGAGGCTACCCGTCAGCTGCCACAATATTCGGAATTGCAGATGAATTAGAGAAGCGAACCCGTGAAAGAGGCGCCCCAGCATCTAAGATTGAAGAGACTGGGCTACGGCGGTAGATTCCTCGAGCTTTTCAAGAGCTAGCTTGGCAGTGATAACCTCAGTCATCAGTTTGGTAATTAGAACAAGGAGTGAAAGATCACGGGATTCACGGAAGAGCCTACGATACTTCCTAAGTTTATGGTCTAGAGCGGATGATCTTCCGGCTGAAGGACAACCAGAAGTATAGGAAACTCTCGTGGGAGCAACTAGACGTAGTGATGACAGCAAATTGCCGTAAAGTGTTGGCCACGCTTTGCTTGTCACGAGGGAGAAAGTACTCGTCCCAGGTTTTGTGGCGCAACGAGACTGCAAAGGGTTCAAGGATGCCAGGGGAAAGGATTTAGGAGCTTAAGGGGGAGGAGTAGGAGAAGTCTGAGTACTCGTCCAGCTGCAAGTGACAATGCGATGGTCGCTATCAGGGAACTTCGGGCCAACTGCAGCGGTGGGACACAGATAACCGTTGACAAGGGCAATGTCCAGGGTGTGGAAACCACGTGTTGGATGCCTTGCAAGCTGGGATCAGCCTTCGGCAGCGAGTTGGGCAAGCAGAGGCGAAAGACGCAAAGAGGATTTTTGTTCGGACCAAAAGATGTCAGGAAGGTTGAGATCACCAACGAATAATTTGTTTGGGTGGGATAAAGCTTTGTTGTGGGAAAGAAGCGTGGATATTTGGTTAATAGAGCTAGCTGAGTGTAGAGGGTCATGTATAAACACCCGAGGATGAACGGTGAGTTAGCCCGACAGGCAGAAAGCCAAACAGAGTCTGAGGTGTCCGTCAGTAGTGGATCGTCAATAGAGGAGACTTCCATTTCGGTTCTGGAGTATATGAGGCAGCCACCTCCACGGCGGTGGGAACAATCGGAACGGAAGGGAATGTATCCCGGAAGAGAGATAAAGGCATCGGGCGTGCTAGGGGAGAGTCACGTCTCAGTGATGCATATGAAGGTTGGACAAGCTATAGTGGAGAAAGCTTGGATGTGGCGCAATTAGGGTAAGAGAGAGCGGGTGTTGATTAGAAGGATAGAAATATTACTAGCGGGATCGGAGGTCATTAGTAAGGTTGCTAGTAAAAAGTTGGTAGGCCCGGGGAGTTCAGTATGGAATGGAATAGGGGAATCAGGAGTTCTTGAATTTGTGCGTGAGTTAGGACCAAGTAAAGATGTGTGGAAATAAGATGCTGGGGCGTACCATGAATGGTACAGAGAGAGCGTTTGTGTGGTAGGGGATAGGTGGGGGGCTCCGTGGACATAGTTACAGGCTGGGTCAAGCAGTCGTTTGTAACAGTATTATCAACATCATCAGAGGATGTGGCAGTTGAACAGAAATAGCGGGATTTGGGTCACGCAAGATGGATGGGCAGGTTCAGTGTTTAAGAAAGAGGAAGTAACAGGGTATGACAGGGGCACTAAAAGGGCAGGAGAATCTGTCTTGTACTGCCTTCAGCACCAAATCGTGGGGGGGCGGGGTGTACGGGTAGCCAAACTGTGCTGATTATAGGAGATAAAATAAGAAGCGTCTGGTAAGAGATGCAAGATAAGGGGAGGGGACAGGGTGCAGAGAGGAAGCTAGTGGTGTAATCAAACTCTCTGAAAGGAGTGGGCTCCGTTGGGTGTGAAAAGGAATCCTCTTCGTTGGTTGTGGTGGAAACGGCTTTGGAATGGGAAGATGGGAAACAGTTAAATGTCGTAGAGGTTGAGCTGCACGTGGCATCGGAAGAGGCGGGGGCTGTGGTAGAGCAGGTAGTTGCCGAAAAGGGATCCCAGACAAATAATGCGCGGGCGGCCAAGAGGGCGGAACTCGATAGGAGCTAAGATTGGGTAATGGTAGTTGTGGTTTAGAGATCCTACCAAGGGACTGGGTTGCACAATCTGAGGGGCCACAGATGTGCTTATGTGGAATTCGGGGTATAATCAGGTATGTGGATGAAGGGCGAAGAGCGGAAGCTCGGGGAGCTGGTGTGGGAGAGGGCGTTACTATACGGGGCTTTGACAACGGGTGTTTGAGCCCGAGGAAGCGCTTTGGTGGGGAGACACGAAGTGTCATTAGGTCAGAAAGTCTGGAGCGAGAGACTTTGTTCACATCTTTGATTGTGGCACCGGGTAGGGGATGGTGAGACGCTGCGTCTGTCATCTCAGCGGCGAATTGTGTTGGTGCGATTGAGGTCGGAAGTAACAAAGGCAGTTGTCCAAGGTTAGAAGTAGAGGGCTCATGGTAAGGAGCAGGAGATGCGGGGCTGCAGGCCGTCACGCCGGTTTATGTGGCATCAGGCCACAAGTTGGCGAGCTTGGGAGTGGAGCGGTTCCAGGATAATGAGGATCAGGTAGAGGATCAGTCCTGCAGCATTGAGCTTTAGGGGATAACACGTAAGCTCCAGCATTTGGAGGGGCAGCCGTAAGTCCGACCGGTTTAGAACAGGCTACACCGATATCGGGGACGGTTGGGTGCTCAACGGAACTAGAGGTGGTTGTAAAAGTGGCCGAAACAGTTGGCAGATTCGGTAAGCTGCTGTTTGAGTCGGGGGTTCTCCGGCTGCTATGTGCACATGTGTCATCGGTGATATGACTTGCGCAGTTTCCCAAGGGGTTGGTTGCATTGGAACTCTGCGACTGAGTCACACCGAGAGTATTTACTGGTACAGATTGTTGAAGGGAAGTAGGATCCTTGCGACAGTTATCAGCAGTCGCCTCTACAAGTTTGGAGAGTGAATTCTTTGTGAGCTGTCTTTGCAGTCAGGTGCAGGCAGCTTTGACCTTTGCGGTCTGGAATGTTTCGATAAAGATAGAAGGGCCTGGAACGCTAACAGGCGCGTTGCATCGTTTTCATCTCTCAATTGCATTAGCATTGGGCAACGCAAGGATTGTTTGGACTTTCGTAGCCATCGAGCCGTACAGACTGTCATGCATGTTACATGCTGCCAGGATAGCAGCTTTTGTGAGTTCCACCTGTGTGCGATCGGGAGCATTGTATATTAAGACCTGTTTACGGCATTCCATACGCCGAATAATCTCGGAGGCAAGTGTGTCAAGAAGGAGTGAAGCTTTTGCAAGATCTGCTACATCACACGTTGCATCGGGAGTTGGAAGGCAGGCAATTGGTTGCATGCTACGGTAGGGTATTAGTTTGCTTTACATCTTATGCGCACGAGTCCTGAGATTTGCCGGGTCTGTGTAGAGCTGAGATTCTTTTAGTAAAGAGGAGGGAAGACAGCTACTGAGTGTGGCAAGAGGGGAAATGTCGGTTAGTACAAATGAGCAGCCTGAATCTAATTCGGGCACACTATCGACCGGTCTTGAGGAGTGATGGGGCTGAGTGCTGAACCTTTTGCCTTCAAGACGCTTCTTTGAACACAATGAGGGAAGGATGATGGGGAATCGGGGTCTAACAACCACTTAGAGAAAGATAGGAGCGGTGGCATTATCCGATTCGATTTAGGTAATAATAAGCCTTGCTGGAATGGTCCAGACAAGCTCATAAACCAAGGAAGGCTAATCAAGCGGGAAAGTGTTGGAGGGATAGTTGAGTGTGATTAAAGATGTGGTGTCCTAAATAGGTAGCTAAATACTATACTAGAAGTAAGTAAATAGCCACGGTAGGGCTAGAGTCCAAAAAATATTTTTACAATACCTGACCTTGAGATTCAAACGGCGCGTGCATTACTTGCTTATTGTTTTCAACGAGGCTTCTGCAGTAAATACTTGGGTCCGCAGGCGAATATTGGCGGAGGTGCAACACGGACGAAGATTAGGCCAGGGGTTATCTGACGGCGTCGAGTGCTGTGAACGACAGGCGCAGTCGTTGTTCTAGTTATGAGCTGTCACATCAGTCATTCCAGGATCCAGAGAAGGTTCTACTGAGTTGGTGGATAAATTCGGAGTTTTCACGGGCGGTAAAGCAAGAAGACAATTCGTGGAAGCGATAAAGGCCTCGGAGTCTTGGGAAGCTGTGAGGCTGGAAGCTAGTGAGTAGGTTCATATCGGTCGGGTGCTGGGAGCGAGCATAGATCAACGAGAGTATGAGGATACTGTGGGAACGTCCACATGAAGATTGATGGTTGATGACACAACAGGTTTTGATACGACGGCGTATGACACCAGGTTTACAGAGTGACAAGGCGGTCGATCGTTTGATTAGGGACGTATGTAATTTTCATTCACAGATGCGCCAGTAGTGTGCAAACATGTGGGGTTGATCATTTTGTTGAGCATATGGGATGTCTTGGTATTTAGTGGGCCTATGGGGTCAATTTGGCTGACGCGAAGTGGGACATAATAGTTGATCTGATTATTTGTGATATTAGGAACCAACAGATTCTTATGTGCAGCATCAGAACGAGGTGAAGGGCCGGGATATAAAATGGGCGTGAATACCACCGTAGCTTCTGCGTTATCAGGGACGTTTGAAGGCATACAGATTTCGAAGTCGCTGCGTAGGAGGCCGGGTAATTCAACAGGCTTGACAGACTAAGATTGGGTAATATCGTTTGGGGGCGAGGGATCCTGATAAGGACTTGGTTTGCGAGGTTTGAGGGAACAAAGGCGCTTGTACGTAGAATTCGGTGTTTGATCGGGTTTCCGTGACTCTGCATCGGCCTGAATCTATCTTAGTAAATCTCCTCGTCTCACCCGGATCCAGGTGCTACGGAAATGCGTATCCCCTGTCCGGTTGCGGCAACCTTGACGACCTTTACGGAACTGTCCAGAAACCGAAGTTTGTCAGTGCAATGATAATGATAATGTTTATTCCCAACTTGTGGGTGGCATGCCGTCAGGCATGATCATAAGTTTACAGCCAGAATAAAAGCATGACCGGCGGGGATTGTGGCTACAGGGGGTTTTGGGAAAAGGGAAAGCGTCATAGGTGGTGGGCATTATCCGATGTAGGCCTGGTCACCACGGCACGGGCAGGAAAGCACAGTCACTATGCTTTATTTATAGAGAATATTGAGCAAGATCGGATCGTTAGGAGTTGAAGGTGGCGGGCAAAAAACAGAGCGAGGGAGGGCAAACAAGAGGCTTCTTGCCTAAAACATGACAAGAAAGGTGGAAACGGAGGAAAATAAGGAACCAGAACATCAGATCCGGTAAAGCAGCCGAGTTGGCGTCATCCAGCCGGTCAAAATGAACTGAAACCTGAGGCCTCGTGGCCGTGAACTGTTGGGCTCATGATCAGGGTCACAAAAAGCGCAAGTGAGGATGGTGAAGTGGAGAGAGAAGCAAAGCGGATGAGTGGTAAGAGGAATCTCAGAAGCATGGTGTTCAGTGAAACTGTAGAGATTCATTGATGTCGCTGCTGTGGGGTAGGACATAATAGTTCCTTGAAAGAGTGAGATAGTGGCAACACACGAGCCGGAACGCGAACCGTATAGAAAGTTATTGAATTTTGCGGGAAGCACAGACACACGCAAATGGTTAAATTTGAACGAAAGGTTCAGCAGATTAGAATGAATATGTCATGGAGGCAGCTGGGGTCAGGCGGGGAGCCTGTTCGTAGTTGCAGTCAATGGAACGAGTGGGCGAGAGAGTATGGTCGAGGGTAGTAAGGGAATAGTTGCGGGTGCGTTATCAAACTGGGTATGGCAGTGCCGTGCCATCATTGGCCTGACATACTTCGGGTTTTGAACAGCCCCGTAACGGGCGTCACAATTTAGGTCATTGGGCTGGAACGTGCAATTCTTTGAGCAGCAGGATTCTTTTCAGGCTGACCAAGGAAACAAAGGTAGAACGAAGCCGATATAAGGTTTTTTGGTCCGTTTGGGGATCCTGAGGATGTAGATCATTGGTCCGGTGAAGTGAATAACAGCCAACCGGGTCGTCCATACCTGATATTGCCGAAGTTCAAAGCTTGGGAAGATGAGGGAATGGGATGAGATTAGTAAAGCATGGTGAGTTTGAGGAGAAATCAGATCGGATAATGTGCATCATTATACATAGAAAGAAAAATTCGACGTCTACCGCGATTAGGGTGATGGCAATGGGTGATTAAATGAGATAGGATGTGAGTGGATTTGTGCTTAGTAGGCTAGCGACCAAGGGTTGGGTTTGCTAACATATGATATTAAAGTTCAAGGGATCTGGTGGTGGTTAGGGAAACCAAATGTATACGGACTGGTGGGAGTGAACTTCCGAGATGATAGACCAGTTAATCTGGTAGTAATTACATGAGTTGGACAGTACCAAGAAAGGAAGTAAGTGTAAGATAAATAATCCTCAGTCCCCGAAGCACCGCTATCAGCTTCAAGTTAACAAGTGGTGCATGGCAAATAGAAAGCCTTTGGGCACTAGCATTGCGTGTTGGTAGCGGAGGATTAGGGACCTCTGTACATATATATTTCTCAATGTATATGTTCGCTCCTGGGAGCAGAAGGTAGGTGCGTGTGTTTTATTTGGTTGACTAAGTGGGTTTTAGGGCGGCACAACCCCAATTATGACAACGGCAGCTACAGCTGCGCACGTCGATGTAAGCCACTGAGTCTCCAGGCTCTTCCATTTGTTTTTTAACGAATTTTTTTCTCGTCTTTTAATAGACGGGTGGCCAGTTTTTTTCTTTCTTTTCCTCCATCGTCTGTAGCTTATAGCTTCGCCGGTTAAATGACACAACCGGGGCGAGTCCAGTCCAGCAGCAACAAACAGATAACAACAGTGCTCTTTTATGGATTTTCTGAATTA
>SJOL01005314.1:0-12495 GCA_004794785.1 Opisthorchis felineus
GAAGACCTTTGCTTGGTATTGTCAACCGGATTACCACTTTGACCAGGTCCCTAGCTCTAACTAGCAGCAGAGCGAAGCGCCCAAGTCTACGTTTTTAACCTCGTTATTCCTGAAGATATCCTACCACGTACACAACGGCTTATCTGATACCATGGCTGCCAATGGATTTGTGGGATACATATGTTGAAGTTCCCGATACGGAACTTTGGGTAACGCGTAGGTTTGACAATCCCGAATGTCAAAAGGAAGAAATGGGCTCGAAATTCTACGGTACTACTACTAATAATAATATTGTTTATTCCCAACTAGTGAACAGCATACTGTCAGGCATGATCACACAATTGCAGTCAGAATAAAACAATACTGGAGGATTGGTGGGTACTGGAGGCTGCGCGAAAAAAACAGTTATAATTAGTGGGCAGTATACGATGTATACTTGGTCACGCCTAAATCGGCATGGGAAAGGAAACACAATTGCCAGGAATTCGTCTTACTTTTAAGGGAACATATCAAGCTAAAACAAGATCAGATCGTTAAGATTTGAAGGTGGCGGGCAAAAAGAGAACGAGGGAGGGCAAAAAAGGGGCACACTGCCCGGCACATGATAAGAAAACTTCAAATTGCAAAAAATGAGGAAACAGAACAACAAATCTGGGGTGGTAGCAGGAATGCCACGGCCTGGCAGGTCAATTTGAACAAAAGTCTAAGACCACCGATGAGGCCTTTTCGGCCTTGGACTGTTGGGCTTACGACCTGGGCCACGAAAAGAGTTAGTGGGGATGGTGACGTAGGGGAATCAGCGATACGCATAGATGGTAGCAGAAATCTCAGAGCCACGGGGTACGTCAAAACTGTAGAGACTCACTAGAGTCGCTGATGGAGTGGAGTCGGGTGTAAAAGTTCAATAGGGGAGGGAGTTTGTGCTAAAGCACAAGACGGAACGCGAACTGCACAGAAAATGATTGAATGAGGAGCGTAGAATGAAAGTCAGCAAGATGTTTACATCCGAACGGAAGATTCAGCAGATTAGAATGAACGCATCCCGGAGGCGGCTGGGGCTAGGTAAAGAGTTTGTTCGCAGTTGCGAGTAGGGGAACGAGTGGGCGAGAAGGCACCGTCAAAATTAGGAAGTGAATAGTTGCGGGAGTGCCGTCAGACTGGGTATGGCAGTGCCATGCCATCGTTGCACTGACATACTTCGGTTTCTGGACAGCCCCGTAACGGTCGTCAAAGCTGTCGCAATCGGACAGGAGATACGCATTTCCATGGCAGCTGGACCTGGGTTAGACGAGGAGATTGACACGGATAGAGTCAGGCCGATGCAGTCACGGAAACTTTCCAATCAGTAGGAGGACCATATGAGTGTAGACCGGGGACAAGCCAGATTGAATAAATAACGGTTGTACGAAGCGGAAGTTTGAAGCTTGGGAAAAGGAGGAATGAGGAAGGAATAGGATGAGAGCAGTAGCGTCTGGTGAGTGCCACGAGGCACCAGATAAAACGGTGTCCAATAGAAAAAATCTAAAAGGGGATGACAGCAAGCTAAATGAACCTTCAAAAGGGTGGATTTTGTTGACTGACCTAGAAACCAAGCGCTAGCTAAGCCAGCGTAGGTGCCTAATGTTGGGAAGTTAAGGAACTAGCAGCCGAGGTAGCTAGCATGGGGGCTAGCCGTTGGACTAGTTGGAAAAGGTAATTACATGGCGGTAGTTTTTAGCTCAGCAAAAAATCCAATCATACGGTCTCCGTTGTGCAAAGTGGGCGTTAATGTAAACAGGGGCAGCAGACAAATAATAAGCGGTTGGGCAACAGCTTCCGAGATAATGGATAAGAACCGTAGTTTAGCTGGAATCTACGACGTCAACTTAACAGGAAGGTAAGAGTATGGGTCACCAGTCACCCGGTCACTGTTGTCAGCTCCAAGAATCGAATGGTGCATGGCGAAAACAGTCATTAGGCTCTAGCTGTGACTGCTGATAATCAGGAAATAATAAGGTTTTTAAACTTTATACGTGCATGCTTGCTTCGGAGACCAAGAGGGAAGAACGTGTGTGTTATGCCTCAATGACTTGAGGTGGTACAGTCCAACTAAGAAGAAGGTGGCAAATCCTTCCACGCCGATATTAGCCGTGAGCTTCGCACAGTACCTTCAGGTGACCCCATGCATATATACTTTTTTAAAGCAAACGAAAGGACAGCTTACAGTCGCTTATATTCCTTGGTGTTGCCGGGCGAGTGACAACACAGGGGTGAGCAAATGAATACAACAAACCTGAATCTTTCACATTCGTGGCGTCGACAAGTGCACAAGTCTGTCACTGACCGGCGCAGTGCAGTGCCAACGTGCGCACACCAAACAACGGCGAGCGGAATGTTGATTCAGTAGTGTGGGTTGTTGTCGTCCCCTCCGACGACAGTCTCATGATTCTCATTGGCGGTGCAATCACACGGAACTTACGAAAAAACGAGTCAAGGCAGGCTCAGCAAGCGGGACACGAACGCGCATAGGTAAGAAGGTAAGCTGCACACATTCACACACAGACACATGCTAATGCACAAGTGTCGGGTGGGGCAGCCCTTGTGGCAAGGTGAGTGGCGAGTACAGATAAACAAAATAATTAGAAATTCAAGCGTACATAGGCGGAGTAAGCAGATGAATAGGGGAATTATCATGAGGTCAAGTTAGATTCAATAGCATATATAATGCCTAACCTAATTAACTGACTACCTACGCAGATAAATGAGTAGAAATTGTGTTAGGTTTCGCTCTGGTTTGAACCCAATGTGCCACATTAGCTTTCAGGCAGTTGCACTAGTCAAAAGGACGAAATTTGTTCTCTCTTGAAGGGAAACTTACTTTAGGCCCTTCGGTTTCCGCGGTGAGGGCTACGCCTTGCAAGCAAGGCTTCTACAGTTTTTTCTCTTAAAGGGGCAAAGTTAGCGGAAAAACACGGGTCTTCGGAGAAATTTCGCTTAGATTCACCATATCTAGTGCTTTAAACCAGTGTGAATCGCGTAGCTCTGGTTGAATGTAATCCACCTACACATTTGTGATCTAGCTGTCCTACGTGGTGGATACATTTACATATATGGGCAGTTTCAAAAGCCGGTAAATCAGATATTGCTTTTAGCTTGGGAATGGCTAGGTAGCTTTCACCTCCCTCTCACAGGCATTGCACCGACGTGGCGCCTGTTTGTCTATCAGACGCAAAGACTGGATCGCCAAAACGCGACGGGATCCGCTGAAACGAGTTTGGACCTTACCCTGACGTAGCGATTTATGTACTTCACCGCCCGAAGGTTTTGTTACCAAGTGTCTGGTGAATTTTGGGCTCACAAATATTGTGCGTTTTCTGGCGGGAGTTCGAACACGCAATGTGAATCACCCCTTAAGAATCCTGTCTCTGTGGTCGTGCGCTTATTGCCAGTCACAACTTTGCGGTCAAACGTTTGGGCCAAAGGCCTTTAATGAGGCCCGCGACTGCCTTCATGTCCCGATGTGGGGGCCGTGACAATACCCTGACCCGTGGGCAAACATAAAACTGAACCAAAATACTGACATGCCACGTTGACCCTCGCTAGTTGATGCTGGACGGATCCCCTCGCTTGCTTCGTAGAGCAGGGTGGGTGGACGAAAACTCACCATTGATAAAGCTGCTTTTTCTATGGTTAAACTTATCCCATATTTTCTCCTTAATTACCTCACTCTGAGCACCGTTTCCGCAGGCTCCACTACCAAGTCTGACGGCCTTGCATCACAATCAGCGGCAGCTACCTTTTGTTTTTCCGCGGTAACAGCCTTAAGAACCTCAGGGTTAGCACTCGAGCCCAAAATCTGGTCTAGTTAGCAGCCTTGTATGCTCGTACACTGAAGCTTGCGGGACAAGAATTTGTTCTTTCCTATACGCCGGATTTCATTTGCATTGGTGTACGCCGTCTGTCAGAAACAAGGACCCAGGTTCGCAGGCGCTGCTCCTCGCTCACTACTCGCTTCTGGCTACCAAACACCTACAAGGAGGGGCCACTGCAGCTGAATATGCCGACGTCGGTATCGTGCCAATCCATCCAGCGCGGAGGCCTCTACTTGGCGGTCGATAGCCGTTTCCGCGCGGTTCTTCTCGCATTCTCTAAAAGCATCTAGAGAAAAGGAGATCACTTGCTCTAGGTTTATAGTATCTGCTTGTCTCCCGACGCGCTGTAACCAAGAACCCGGCGGAAAGTCTCTATTAAGCTCTAAGAGCTCCTAACCGGAGAGTTGAGGCCTAAGGCATCGTCACTGTCGCCGGCAACGCGAATGCTTATTTAAAGCATTTAAAAGCTGGTGATGTTTAATTGATTTGTCGCTCTGGATTGGACTTGATTTGGTTGGTGCAAGTGTGCTTGATCAAAGATTATTTTTACAGTGGGAATTTCCCAAGCAGCGAAAATTGTTTGGCTGCAAACCAACCCTAACCAAAATGATCCACATTATCATCGCTTACTGGTGGCGAGGATTGTTTATTGCCTTCTCTCCAGGATGCCTGTGTGGACTCCTACCGTACTTTTGTCTTTTACGGACTTCAGTCGCTCTTTTCGAGCCTGCGAAAAATTCACACTTAGCGTCTGGCCAGCAGAAAACTCAATGACCGGGAAGTTGAACGGAAATATTGGAAGTGAGCCCCGGCTTCCACTTCTTGATGCCATATTGGACGTCATCTACCAGCGGAGCGAGATATTCAAAGCCTTTTACCATGCTGGAGCATCTGTTTACTGTACAAAATCTGCTGGCCTCCCTTTGTGTTGAACTTAAATAGGCCCACGGCGACTTTGAATTCTCGGCGAAACAGTCCCCCAGTTCACAACCAAAGACCACTTCAAAGCATCAAACGTTGCCAGACAAGATTAACTGTACGTGCACACCGGGAAGTTTGTGGGATCCAGAGCGTTAGAGAAATGATGAAAAAGGATGGGACTATCCGTAGGCAGTTATACTCGATTCGCTGGATGTATGCTCTTGTCAGCAACGTTACTCAGGGCCATAAAGGCACTTAGTTACTCAGTGAGGACTATTTTGAGCAACAATTTAGCTGACTCCATTGCACTTGGTTGGAAATGCTGCAGAAAAGAGAGGCCAAAAAGCGTCATTGACTTTCCTACCATTAGATTCATTTCAGGTCGTTTGATTGAGTATTTCGAAGCATAGATAGCCTAAAGCCGTTGCATTGGGTTAGCACAATATATTTTCTTTGTCCGACTAGGTTTTTCCGCTTCAAGGCGTTGACTATAATTAAATCAGTAAACCATCAGTTTCAACTCCAACTTTGCTAGCCCTGATGACTAGGGCAATGCAGAAATGACGTCCAAGGCGCGTTGTTGCTGCCAAGAGTGTTTCATGGACAGTAATCCTGGTCCTCGCGACAATACATCCGGAGAAGTATAGTGTTGGGCCATCTGTGACTCCCGTATATTACCCAGGTCGGGCTAAAAATATTAGATTTAGAGGGCCGAGTCGATGCGAGTGGCTTTTGGAGGAGCTTTTTTGATAGAAATAGTAATGGAGGATTGTGACTTTCGCTTGATGAAATGTGGGCCTTGAATGCTAGGGGAAGCATCAGTATCAGCATTGATGTTGCTGTCTTTGATGATAATGATGATGATGATGCTAGGGGACGAAAACCTCGCGGAGATCTGTCACATCCTATGATGAGGGAAAACAACCGACAGCCCAGCACCTGGCGCATGTGTATGAAAGCCACAGCCAGTAGCTCCTCTGAGTTCAAAGACGGCAGTATCTGGGTGATAACTCTTTGAACTGAATGCTATTTAATCTGGCAAAAGTGCTCATTCGGGCAGCCCTAGGAGCCCCAGCCCAAAAGCCACGCCCTGAAATAAAAGTGGCCTACTTTCTCATTTCTCAGACAACCAAAGCGAGTGAGTTTCAATCCACCTTCACTATCCGACTTTCTTGCCCACTCATTTACCAGCGAACAAGAATGTAGTCGCCAGAATTCTCGTAAACAGTTTTTGGCCGATTAAATGTGTGGATATAAACTGAATCCTGCAGAATCAAGCCACTTTGACTTCCACCGTAGGTGGGCTCGTCAATAACAATAATGGTTATTCCCACATTGTGGTTTGCATACGGTTGGGGATGAGGATGGCGCTATAGTCAAAAAACCAAAACGGAGGTCTGTTTCGGTGCTCCCTGAAATGCGGGGAAGTGCAGCAGTTATAGGAAAGTAGACATCGTTCAACACATTTAGGGTCGTGCCAAAAGTAGCATGGTATAGCGGCAGGTGTTGGAACATTGGAGAATGTAAAAGACGAGTGAAATGTGAGTAAGATAAGAATTTGTGACCGAAGAAAAACCTGCAAACCAATACTACGGGAGCAGAACCCTTGAGGCCCATTAAAGATGAAGGTTAAGAATTTTTGACCGAAAGTGATGGTCATTTCATAAATGGGATAAATTTGAGCAGGTGAAGTGATATCCTGAACCAATTACAGGAAAAAATCAAATAAGGAGAAAACAAAGCTTCAAATTTCTGGTGCGTGCGTTTGAACTGATGAAAATCTATAATCCGCTTTGAATCCGCCAGACTTGTCCTCACAAATATCGCAGTTGGAAAGCACCTTCAGAGACTTCTAATCACTCTGGCATTCTTGTAGTGAATAGCCTTGGAACTGCATAAAGTTGGTCGTGGCAGCCAGCTGAAGTAACCTGGGAAATCACCTTAGTTATTATATTCTGAGAACGAGGTAGTCACTTTATGGGGGAAGGCTTCGACTCCCGTGGGGACTGTGAGCTGGTAGTCAGGGGAAAATTGCACCACAGGGGTTCTTGAAGGCATCCGGGGCTGGAATCGGGGCTGGATCGTCGCAAGCTACTACGGTCATGCCAGTCATCATCATTATTATCATTACCTTATTCAGCATCGTCATTTGAGCCAGAAGCATGTTTGTTTTCAAATTTTACCTGATTGTTTTTGAAAGTCTGAAATGAGAAATTAACGGGCGGCGGATTGACACCGGCCTGGTGCAGGTAATATGATTTTTCTACAGTTCCAAAACCTCTGCGCAGGCGATCTGTAAAAAACTGAAAACACGAGGCCAAGGACACTGCTCTCCCAACATTTTCTGCGTTGTGCGGCGTGAGGAGAGCCATTGGGAGCGGAATTGCAGAACACACCAACGTATCAAAATTCCGCATGATTTCCGCTATTTACACAAAACCGTATGCTGTTTGACTTTCAGCATGGAACAATTAAAAAGAAGCCGAGTGCAAATACCCGTTCCGGCAGACGATGGATTGGCGTGCTAGGCACATAGCCAAGGGAATGCAGCTAATGCTGGATGTTTTTGCCACTAAACTGCCGCTTGCAAAACCCTGATGAACTTAATCCAATTACGTTGTAGGGGTATTCGTCGGCGACATATTGTAACGGCAACGCTTAGGAGATTGCTTTTTTAAAACAGGAGGACACCCTAGGTTGCCTGCCGGCACAGACTGCCTTGTAACCCTAAGTCAAATCACTTTCGTCAATCTAGTGCATTCAACACTTGCAGCCAGTAGAGCCAATTCAATCCATCAGGAAAGCGAATTTTACGAAGAGGTTCATGGTTTTTAGAGTATGATCGGGAGGAATCATGCTATGTGTGATGATGAAAGCGATTAATAATGATGAAGGTCGAATTGTAACAATTTGTGAAATGTTATTCGACAAGCGCAGACGGCTCTAATTTCAGGCTAGCATTTTCGATGGTATGTGCTTTGAGGACTTCGATAATTGAAGTCACATTCCTGTAGTCGACATTTCCTGGGAGCTCCCTTAACACCAGTTATTGCACGCTCCGATTTCTAAACCTAGGGGTCACCTTTGGATGGAAACTCAATATAAGCAGATTGGCTAAACATCCCCTAGTCTTCGGATGGGGTCTTATTTTAACCTGCTAGTTGTTGAAGCCCTCCTGTATAAAGGCAGTGTCGAGGAATTGAGACTGGGGCTTTTCTTAAACGTTTAAATGCCAGAAGAACCAATATTCACGTTCAGTTATTTCATAACAAAGGACCACTCCGGTACACCTGTGATATTGTGAAGCAGTTCACAGATTTACACACGTCTCGCCTCCACCACGAGATTCCAACAATACCAATACGTATGCTCAACGTTCAGATATCAGATGAACGACTGGAAAATGTTTGTTTTTAGTGGATAAAGTGGCACTCGATAAGATCCGTAACTTTGGGAACCTTCGTGATCGTTACGAGCAAAGCAGCAATTCCGACGATTGGGGCTGTAATACAGCAATTAGATGAGACGTGGTTGGAAAATTTCAAAATGTTTCTTTGAATAGGACATGTCCGCGCAAAATTTTTCGGCCACTTGCCCCTTACACTGCCCTCGGAAGCTACGAAAACCAGCACGAAGCCATTTTCTCTGGCTGATTCGTGGACAGAACAGACTATCGCACCTAAAATTGGGTATGCAGGATCATGAACTGCATACACACTTTATTGTTGAAGCTACTCAATGATATTAGTTGTGCTCAAACAGCGAGTGCTGTAGAGCAGTTGTTCGGGGCCCAAGATGCAGTGCTTCTTCGGTATCACCGTTTCAGTTTTCTCCCACAATTTACAGTTTTCTGTTGCATTACGGGTTGAAAAACTTCGTTTTGCTTTTTCCTGTTGGCTTGACTTTCAAACTGTAAGGACGCGGTTAAATCTCACGGTCAATCGGCACGCGACGAAAGAAAACGGCGTCTCTGAGACCACGTCTTTTACGGGTTTGCCGCTTCATAGTTGAAAAATTATCCATTTCATTTCACTCGGCTAAAAATTCTTCGCATGTGTGATTTGTCAAGTTGAGCGATCTATAGGGTGAAGTAAAACCTGGGAGTGGAAAAGATTGCTTAATGAAATGGAATATCCCAACTTGCCGGAAATTGTGCTTCGTTTATAAGGAAAGCAAGCTAAACACGGGTCTGCTGCTATAGTAATTTGTGTAACTCGCCGCAACCTACAATACACTCCTTGATGCAAAATATGTGGAAGTATTAATCTTGTATCAATTGTCTAGTATCTTCTGCCAGAGTAGGCTATTGCAGAGGCCATGATCTCATAAGTGCAGAAGTGTCATTCCGAGCGACCATCGTGATGAAAACATCCGATAGGTTGTGATAACTTGTAGAAGCCTCAATGACTATAATTTTTGCAGTATGTAATTTGTACTAACAGTATTCCAATAAATGGATACTAGGCTTAAATTGTGCTATAAATTCCATATGACCTACGTCCCGGGGTCGTTTTTTTTGGAAAACTGCTTGATATAGCTCTGGAACCATTCAGGTCATTCCCACTGGCAGTACAGGTCTTCATTACAAATGGAGAAGGTAACAAGCTTTTCGTGGTCGGTGCCGTGGAGTCACCCGATAGCTTGAGGCTAGAGAAATAAATCGTCAGCTGCTGATTATGATGGCACTCATTGAACCTCATCCAGGATCAGTGGAAGCATGCAACTCTTAGTTGAAAGCACCATCGAGGCTCTTGTTGGTAGTACAGTATATTGACGAGAACATAATAGAACCGCACGACTCCCATATGGCTAGGGGTCCACGATGCTTAACCAACAAGCAATGTGCAAATTTCGTTGATCATAGTGGACAGCCAAACAAACCTAGCTCAGGTGCACAAGTAACGCACCCAAACAGCGCAACTGCGAAAAAACAACGGTTTAACTTGAACGAGGGGAAAAGTTGAACTTTAATAGGAGTTTTGACTGGTGCTTTTATCCTGGTGGGATAGGTACGGCTTCCTTGGGGCGTAGTGTTCAGTGAGTTGTTAATGTCCCGAAATAAGCAGAAGATATTAGCTAGTTAGACGAAATATCACTATAAGTTGGGTGGCGGACAACAAACTAATTGCAGTGCTGCAGCTTCTAGAGTCTCGTAGAACAGTGCCCACACGACATCATTTTAGAAGGCTGATTCATATTGCGTTATTTCTTGTAGCTGACGCCTGTTGAGTATTAGGGCTCAGAAAACACTCGCTTACCTTAAATTCATGATGCCTCAGACTGAAATCAAGTTGACAGTGGAGCTGGAAGTGAACGAAATTATTGCTCAGCTAGAATAAACCTAACACGTTCCGAAAAAAACAAGGGTTAAGCCGGACTACCATATCAAGATTGCAGGTCGGGTGGGTAGCCCATAGAATGGCTAGCGAGCGTTCTCATTTTGCATGCTTCAGGTGAAATCATCATCGCCTCATACCTCAAGCTGGCGATTTAAAACTTTGGTACTAGTTTTACACTATGAACTCACGGTTTTTCATCTGTTCTCCCCGGGGCCGAAAATGTGGATGCACACAAACTTCTGGGGCACACAATGCTGGGATTCTGTCCCTTGGTCTAAAGCAACATCGTAGCAGAACCTCTTTGCAAGCCGGTTGGCAGCCAAACCTGTGCGTTTTCATTTGGAACCGGAGGCTCGACCACAACAATAATGAATCATGCGCACTTACACAGGGGACGAGCTTGAAAATCTTCATCGCACAGCGAGCTAGGTTCACTGTCACAACAGTTGATGTGATATGGCAAGCAATCGTTCGTGCACCAACGGCCACTGTGACTAGTGGGCGGGTCACAGATTCCACAATAACAAAAGTATATGTCCTGATACGGCCATCTGGTTATAGTCCACCACTCTCGAACATCGACGACAGGTCTTCCATCACGGATGCTGAACATAGGCTTAGCAAGATTGACCCCTGAACAACCCGCTGTCAAATGTCGCTTGTGGCTTTTCTGTTTATTAACAGCCGGAGTTTACTCAAAACCGGTTTAAGTTGTTTCCGCAGGCCACTGAAAGGTGATGGCTTGGGATCAGTTTTAATGAATACCTTTTCCTCCATTGGCCATAATCAGACAACTGGCGTTGATGGATGGGGAAACAACTTAAAAGGCATCTGTGAATAGTGTTTTCCACTGCTTGAAATGGGCTTGTCCCTGAACACCGAGAACAAGTAGATACCATGAAGCCACATCGCTTAGTGGAAATAGCATATAGATTTACCATCACAGGTGTCAGCAATCTGGAACCACTTGGGGTTTTTCAAAAGTATCCATAAGTTAGTTAATGTGGGGTTACCTCACCTTGTCAGTTTTCTGCGCAATCATAATGCAAACTCAGTATTCATTAACTCAAGCGCCTCGAAACGGGGGAGGATGCATACATAGTCATTCAGCGGACAGCGCTTAGAACGTAGATATCGTTCTTCAGAATATCTCTTTCGGTCACAGTTATACGATGTGTGCATCTTGTGTTTCCGCATGAGCCACTAGGATTGCCGGGGCTCCTTCTGTCTGAGTGGTGCACCCTCTTTTTCAGGAGACCGTTGGCGTTCACTAGACGATTGTTTGTCACATTGCCAAAGTAGATAATCCGTGATTGTGCGCGCACATCCCACTTGTGGGTGAAATTCAGTCAGTGTGCCGTAAGGCGAGAGACGAATCGTGGGTCCAAGTGGCGCAGCACCTGCAAGTCTTAGCGGAAATGCTTGCTAGTTAATTAACGGAAGGCAAACCTATTGTGCGACATTGTCTAAGTAAGCTATACGGTGAAATGTGTTGGCTGTTCTCAGAAAGTGTCTGTGGCCAAAATGCACGGACGTTATATGATATCAACGTGCTTCCTGATCGCATTACAGACATGGAAATGGCACAACATCACATCACAGCCGAATGCGACTCTGGCCCTCCGTGTTTGTGCCGCTAGTTTGTCCACGACGGGAGTCTTCACTTGATGCTGCTTACCCATCTTCTCCCTGAACAAACTACAGCCTGCGCATAGGAGAAAATTACTCGCTTTCCACAAAAACACATGCCATATGTGATCATGAAGTCATAAAACTTATGTCTACGGACCACTCATTATTGGCTTTAAAATATTCATCCAAATCCGTTCGTCGCGTGTCCCACTGATCTTTATGTCATCTGGAAAGTATCAGAAAAGCACCATCCGCTGCTATCTGGCAGAAAACATCTGGCTATACCGACCTCCCCTCGAATGGCAAATTTCCTAGGCGATAAGAACCTTGCCGAATGCATCGGCTTCAAACTGCCACAGTTCACACAAAAGCGCCCTACATCCCGGCAGGCCCTGCAGATGCCTAACTTCTCTTCGGTGAGCCGTCAGTTTACAGAAAGTCAGCCGTCCAAAAACTTAGTCAATTTACGATTAAGTCCAAGATGAGAATATGTGACCAGCAGACGATTTCCGCAATTCCATAAACAAAACCGGGCTTGGCATCGCCTACTGTTTGTCATCAGAAATTGCGTTCCACCTACTTGCTTCTTCCGATTCCCCGAATTCAGGTGGGTTTCTGAGGTCACCTGCCGCATCTGTATTGCACCTACTCGTCACGCAAACCAGTGGTGGTGCTCTTTCACGCGCTGAATGCATACTTACCACGTCCGCGCTGCTCGAATCTCAAGGTCAGGTGTTGTAAAAATATTTTTT
>SJOL01005316.1:18124-56309 GCA_004794785.1 Opisthorchis felineus
CACAATGATCTTGTGGTATCGTGCCACCTCTTCAAACGTTTGCAACAGTCAGTGCAAAACCGTTGTGGTATATCAACCGTTGTAGTGGAGAAGCAGGATAACCATCAAAGACAAACCTGACTCACCAATAAACTGCATTATTTTTTTTCCGAAATCCATTTTCAGTACTGATCATTTAAGTGTTATGATATGCTGAACTCAAGAACACACTTTGTTGCACAGTGCTCATGATATGTCAGGTTCTGATTCTCTGGCACCGATCTAGTTTCTATATCCTACTCTTTTAGTATCACAGAGTTCACTTAGCCAGTGATTACCTGATTGCCGTATGTATTTACGTATACTGAACAGACCAATTATTTTTACAAGCTTTTTTTCTCCTACCTAGTTGACATCCACATCGGCGTTCTCAACCATATCCGCTCAAGAATTTGGTGAGTCTTCTGCGCTTAGCAAACTATCTGCCCATTTTAGTCAAGCAGATGCGCTATGCGGTGTCGATCGGCGACTCAGAGGCTGTTCATAGACTACTTCGGACCCCGAAACTTCCACCGGTTGAACTAAAAGCCGACTCTCAGTTGATCTGCCTCGCAGCCAGTAGAGGTATTTAAATTTATGTTTGCGTGTACTTTTCGTTCAACTGTGCGCTTACCTCCCCTAAGGTACATTAATCCTTGTCTAACTTTTTCTATGCAATCTTCACTTTTGTGCATATAATTTGTCATGCCTTGATTGGATTCTTTACATTGAGTGTCTACCAGAATACGTGTATGCGTCTACCAATCGACTCACCAAGGAAGCATGTGTACGGTGCTTATCAGGTTTTCAGTTCAATGTAAAAGATGTAAGCGGTATGAACCATGTTTGAGTGAATGAGCTACGACTCGCAATCGGTAAATCGAAATCTGCTATCGTGCTGACTTATAGGATTGGGCATGCGAGCGGTGAATTCTGTAATAAATCCCGTTACCCGACGACCTTTAGGTTTCCATTTGAACACTGGTGCTATTCTTAAACCCTCCACCTTAGCCAATTCATATTCCACAGGTGGTAGGTTTCGAACACTGCTGATCGCAGAGGTACCACCCAACCTATGGCAACCTTGTGATTCGCTATTCTGGGTTAGCTTGCCGGCCAAACATGATGCTACAGCATACAGTAGCCGTTTTCACTCTCGGTCACATTCCTCTCTGTGCTGCTGAACCTCCGGAACGGGCAACTCGGTCCACTTCCAATTCACGGATTATTTTTCTGTTTTCGTTTTGAGGATGGGGTTCGCGCTTACACATACTCTTCACTGTCTGTTATCTACTTGTCTTTGCCCTAATATTCTCCATCCACTTTTCGGTTTTTTGTTAGATTTATCGTTGGCTCAGCAATCCGTCCGCATTAGCCCGCTCTGCTTACGTGACTGCCTTTAACTCTTGAAAAGTTGCCGTTCATAGAACTAAATACAAATTGATCAGTCGGGAGACTGACCAAACATTGAATGCGCTCACTGAATACCGTTCTTTCGGGAACCTAGCCAAGTAGTTGACCGAACATTTTGCACTCCTTCATTGTCTTTCATTACGGATACTTGTCGTGTCCTCCAACCCCATCCTCGTGGGGAACTTGACATCCTAGTGAATTACGTTGCACCAAACTCCAACTTCTGTTTATCATCTACCACACCTGTTTACACTGTATTTGCCTGCTCCAAAATGGCCTCCAAAACACCGTCATCTAGACTGAAAGCCTACGTCAATCTATCCTTTCCCTCGGTACTCCTAAACCTCCTGTTCTTGATTGTATCTCTCCCGTTACACTCCGGGAATTTCGTGATCGTTATCGCTATAGACAACGTTATTTTGTACTGGCGCATAACCGCCATAAGGAAATCAAATAGTGTAAGGAAGGAGAAAGGGCTTGAACTTAGTGACAAAAACCCTATACCGTAAAAGAAATTGACGAGGAGTAAGATGCACCCACCGTTCAACAGCATCGGAATAAAAACATCTGAACATCATATCGGAGCAAGGCGTCGCCTGATCCAACGGCAGACATCCGGCTACGAAGTAACAGCCATTGGGATCTGGATCACATGCCATATCCTGTGGAGGATTGCGTGGACCCTAGCTAGGAATGATTTGGTACCTCAGAATGTGTTCTGTGGTGATGTCAAGGTCAAAACTGAACAAAAATAGATGAGGTAATCCTAAAAAGCCCCACCGGTTTTGGAGACGCTCGTGGCTAGTTCACTGTACACCACAACCCGCCCGTGTTATAGGAATATTGGGTGAGAGGAATGTTGACAAACTTCATCCCTTTCTGAACGGTTATATGTAGAAAAGCCAGTCTGTCCGTGTGGCCGAAGGCACCTTTAAAATCGAAGCAGATTTAGTCAAAGCACAATTCAGTTCCTTTGATCTCTCTCCAGACGTAGTTTTGATATCTATATTCATGGTGCGTTGGAGTGTGGATCCCATAAGTTGAATCTCGCGTGCCGGGGTTAGAATTCGCAGTATTAGGTAAGCTGGTGACAGGTATGAGACATACCTCTGTGGTTGGAACTGCAACATCGCAGTAGAATAACAAATTCGATCCAGTTATCTGGAATGCGTTTCTTGTTCCCAGATAAGTCTGAATAATTTAGTCATGGCAGAACACAAGTATCCTATTCTATTTCCGAATGACCCAGAAGCCCAACAGCATTTTATAGCAGAAAGGCATTATTACTTCAAAAAGCGACCGGAGATTTAAACTCAGACCACCACTCTGGATGGGGGGTTCATATAGAAGACCAAGTACAGGCAGGTGACCGAACTGATTCAACTGCTGTTGAAAAACATTCTTTTCAGCGATCTAGACGCCGGTGTTTATCACACAGACTTCAAGTAGTATTCATGGTCATTTCAGTAACAGAAGGTTCCTTAAGTCCTGTTTTGTGGCCTAGCTGAAACAGCTTCCCTGCATTCCCAACTGCGCTAGTCTGTTTCATTCCAACCTTCTGGTTCCACTACACTTCTCTGTGCATACGCAGACGGCGTTTGAGATGACGGATCGCCGAGTCAAATTACGCTTTGAGCCGGATAGGTTACATCGTCTAGCATCAAGGGGTGACAGTGACCGTTCTACGATCCCGTGGTTTTCGTGTACGTGGTCGGAAACGCGTGTAGAGTTCATGCCGTCCAATGTGGCAGTGCGTATCTCAGTCCAGTTACGATCGGCGTCCTCTAAGTAGGCCACCTTTAAAGCACTTCATGTTTCTTTATTGTATGGTTATTTCCACGGCTCAGAGCATAGTGGCTCCTCGAGACTATTTTCTCCTTGCCGTTTTTCGTTATACAATAACGACATGTTTTATGTCGTTTCTTGCGACATTCCCGCTTTTGGTTGTGGCGCTGTTGTCCACCACCTCGTGTCCCATTCTTCCCAGTGTTCTTATCCTTTTCGGATTTCTAGCGACCGTATACAAGTACTACGAACACTGATCTCGCCGAGCTTCGTGATTCGGGTTTTGCAAGCCTTCCAAATCCTCCCGTATTTCCACCTCACTTTTGATTTACTCGAACCGCCCAGTTTTTATCGTCTCAGATTGTATTCGTTCTCTCTCCAACACTGTTTAAACCACTTCGACAACCTCCTGTGATCAATGTGGTCTTTAAAAGCGCGTCCCAGAAAGTAGGCGCCCTTTTCCGCGTCCACGGGAATCTCAGATTCGTCTTACCCCGGGTCAATGTCATCACGTGCGGGTTTGGGCCCTTTGAACGTACTGATCATCCTTGAACCATCCAGAGGGAGCTAATGAGCCTCAATGACGCCCCATCCCATATAACGGCCTTCAACTCCTTTCGCGTCATCGAGCTGGTGCACTCCTTCTTATTTTATCATTACTACCCACAAACTCTCGCGTGTTTCACTCACCTCTTTTCGTCCAGTTACCTTCTATCAAGTTGTGTTTAGTGATGGACTGGTCTCTTCGCTTCTTAACTCAGAGAGCTGTACTCCGGAGCTTCATACCGCCCGCTACATCCCTGAATTCTTCCCCTAGCTTTTTAAGATTAGTCCCAGTCACTGTCTTTTTATTTGTTGGATTGTGGTCATAAGGTTACCCTCCGTTTGTAAACCACACATTGCGCAATGGAAATGGTTAAAAGTTGAAATGTCAGTCTGGTTTGAGAATGCCTTTTGAAGCATCCAAAACTTACGAGCACCGATCGGTATTAGTCCTGCCGTTTCCCCATTGATTTGCCTTATTAAAACAAGGCGAATCGTTGGCAATATGTGCAACCAGACCATCCTATGACGTGATTTCTATGAGTAAGTCTGAAATTATCACATGATACCAATAAGTCCGAGCTCGGCACCTTACAACATCCATATATTTCTCCTCCGTCCTTTAGGTTACGTGGACATTGTTGGATTACTTCTCAGGCATGGTGCAGACGTAAATGCTCGCTCATCAGAAGATTCGACCCCGTTGATCTGCGCAGCTGACAGTGTGTGTCTCCCAAGCACACAACGGTTTATCCATTCCTGTGTTTTAAATAGTTGCTAGCTATGGGCTTCCGCATTGCAGTTTTTATAGCAAATAGGAGGCCTTGTTCAGTTACCTCCAAATTATCCGTAGTGATTCCCCAATTCAATGCACACGGCTGCTAAATCTCGTCTAGTGATAGTTCTTATGCCAAACATCGCTTCCAAAAAACACAGTATGACACATTTTTGTGTCACAATGAAAGTGTTTTGTCTTTTGAAAGTACTTTATAGTTACGTCCCGGTGGTCATTTATGTTGTTCATCTTATTTTTGTTCGATTGCTTTCATCTTTAGCAGACGCCTGTTAAGTATCTCGGTACAGGGTAGCCGTTCCGACACCCCGCGCTTTCAGCAACAGCGCTTTTTACCCGCACCCTTAATTTTCTTGTGTGTCAATGACCGGCTGCTTATCGCCGAACGGTTAAGTGTTCAAAACACTGGCCGGGAGGTCGCGGGTTCGAGACTCCCTGCACTTTCTTGAGATACGCATTGCTGATGATTCCCAATAAGGATGAAACATCTGTACAGTGCTTCTCGGCTTTTCAGAAGAGATTGGCTTCAGTTGCAAGATGAAATCCCAATTGAAAATTCCAAAATCTCACCTCATCAGCAAAATATAAGTCAGTTGTTTTGGGTTGATTGGCAACAAGTTATATCTCGTAACTCTTGAAGTGTGCCCAAGAGCGAATACGGAAGGTCAGAATACGGTCGCTGTGACTGAATTGCCAGGATTGCATCTGCCTTCATTACTCAGTTGAAAAGGTGGTGATGATTATGGTTATGGTTGTGTCTGTCAATTTGTTCATTTTTATACTGAGTGCTCGGAAGTATGAATGTCTGAGTCGACTGGTAGGTTGAGAACAAGCCACCTCATTTGCTATTCGTATCGTAAGAGTTTCTCAAGTACATGTGTACGCTAGTGTCTGTTATTGATGTTCTTGCCAAGGATGCTGGTATATGCACATGGTCCAGTAAGGTTAAGCGTGTTCTTCACCATTCTGATTTCTTAGTCGCCTTTTCACCTTTCAGGGATATCTCAACGTATTGGCGTTGCTTTTAAACGCTGGAGCCAGAATGGATTTACTAAACCACAACGGTGAAACTGCGTTGGCTCGCGTAAGTCTTGAATAAACTTATTTGACGGGATGTTTTGATTAAGCGATCCGTCAAGTCCTGCCTCCTGGCGGTAGTTCGGTTGTCCAGAACCAGTTATAGCACCAAATATGGAATCTTTCCGCATTGGATCGCAAAATTGTGACTTTGCAGTAAGCTTGCACATCCACATCACTCTTGTCTGAACAGTCCCTCTCCTTGTGAGTCCACACCAAAGAGGGAAGCAATTGACTCGAGTTTCGCTCTTATTAGAGCTAATCAGCGGTCTATTTCCTGTAGCCGTGTCGGGGTTTGAAATCCGGACATCTGATATGCGAGCCGAGTGTGTTACCAATACTCCTCCACCAGTGCACGCTAGACGCATCCGAATTTTCACGTCTGAGCAGGTGAACGTGTTCACATTTGATGGGTGTGATTGGCATGCCCGACTCCTCGAACGACGACCCAGTAACTGTCCTGGTTGTGACGATCAATCGACCAGCCTGTTAGATAGCGTCAGGGCACCTAAAACCCGATGGACAACCTTTTGATTAGTTGTAGGTGGTTGAGGGATATGGACAGTTCAAACGGGAGCGATGTTGTACATTGGGGTCGAAATGGCTCAGTGGTTAGAGTGCGAATTTACTGATCGAAATGTCCGTGGTTCGAACGCGACCTCTGCCTCTCGACTTCCCCTGTCTAGGCTTGGGCAACCTGGCAGTATCCCAGCCCTCGTGCTTCCTTCTGGTAGCATGGCAGCTAGGCACCGAAAGGGTGTTACAGCTGAATGATTTTTTTGTGCATTGTACTAATCCCACAACCACCTACAACTAAGCAATAAGTTTAACCGTTGAGCTTCTGGTTCACTGCCTTCGTGACTATCCACAGTGGTCACTTGAAGTATATCTCTCGGATGATTTTCCTAACTCTCCGCAGTGTGGCTGTCTGCTAGACTTTAGTGTTGTTTTGCGCACCTGCTTCTATGCCTCTCTCTTCTACACCTCTGAGAGAAACGATACTCTTTTACTTGATCTCTATTCTAAATTGTTTCTACGCTAGAAAACTAAGCAGTGGTGGGCAAAGTAGCTCACTCTGACTTCTTATGGAAGTTACAGAACCATACTTTTGTTTTGCGTGACGCTGTTTTTTGACCCCACATCAAATTTGGACGATCTTAACACAGTGTACTCGCATTGTATTGATATATGGCACCGAAGGGGCAGAGAGACTGTCCTTTCTGGATTGCGGACACAGCAAAATACTTTCCAAAAACCAATATAGACCCTCCAGTATACGCATTTCAACAGCTTCGTGCCACCTGAACTAAGGCGAATTTTGGCACTCAATCCAACCTATCAGCTATAAACCATGTACCATGGGTACGTTGTTTCCAGCTGCAACAGTTTTCATCACTTGAGAGTGGGAGAGCGTAGGAGATACAGCCAAGCATTAGAGGCGATGGCGTGGCACGAAACTTTGTATGCAGTCTATTTGTTAGCTTCAAAAAGATCTGTTTGGATAGGACCTTCAGAAAGTAACTGGAATTCTTCACAAACATGTTTCGAGAAATTGAGTTTCTCCAAAGTAATGTTGAAGCCAAGTTTTCAAAACGATTGGTTCATAGTGCATCTGGAAGAACCATTCATCTGCATCTATCCCTCATAGCTGATCCTGCTATTGAACTACCACTTAAAAGACCCATAGAAACCTCCGGAAATATATTTTTGCACCCTGTTTACATATGTTCTTTACAACCCATCCACTAGTCAGACAGAGAGTCAGACCAAATGGATGCGCATGTATCAGTTGGCCTGCTTCTGTGGGGGCCGGTTATATTTTTGGCGCAACAACTAGCTAACTGTCGAAGCGGTTGTTCATGCATCTCCCAATTAGCTTCCAAGAGCTACAACGGTGTACCGGCAATACAGTTGGGTTTGAAACCAGTTACTGGACACGGGACATCAGATGAATACTGAAACGGCTTTTGCACCTATCTGCACGGTATTGGTAGACCTGTCGAAGTCTAGTAAAAGGACGATTCTGACTACCGCAAAAGATTTTAGCACACGAATTTACCAGCCTGAAATCTTTTTTCACAAGCCACGCGTGCAGGCCATAACAGAAAGCTGGATATCGAGTTTATTTGCTTTTCCTGACTGCTTTTATTCCGTCGTCTCTTAATTCCAGGCTACTAGAAAAGGTTGGGCACATTGTGCACGACTGTTACTAACTTACGGTGCCAATCCACAGCCCATGGCCACTGACGGCCATCCGTTGGTAGTGTCTCCCCTGCACTTGGCGCGCCAGATGCATCAGACAGCCATTGAGAAGGACATACTAACCAGATCTGTTGCGTAAGCTGTCTTTGTCCGTTAATGTTTCGATCTTATTTCTTTCCTCAAAATTTCGCACAAACGTTTCTTCCCGTTTCGTATCATTCAGCATATCCAAACGTTCGCCATAGATCGTTAAATGCCTGAACTTTCTCTGCTCATTTACATTAGTATCTTAGTGGACCGGTCGCTGTAATGAATGATCTGCATATTGTTCAGAATCTCTCTGCACTTTGTTGAGTTACAAGGTCCGTGCTTATCTTTATAAGTCACGTGACATATGGCTTATGCGTCGTAGTGAACAGGATGCTAGTTTCCGACCAGCAGTTCACTTTTAGATAGCTATTGTCCAGACTTGGGTGATTTGACAATATCTTATCTGTCGTACATCATAGGGAACGCATGACACTACAATGAAGTCATCTGTGCTATCAGGTAACCAAGCACACCAAACCTATTCGACTGAGTGTGCCTTCCAAAACATCTTCCACCGTAGTTGATGTGAGATTTGTATACAATGCTTACGTCTGACCAAGAAATGCACAGGGGAATTCCGGTACCGTTCGTACAATTTTCCTCTCCTCTACTACTTTTATTTAGCATGGAGAACCGAATGCTGGAAATTGTGAAGGCGACCATCCCAAAACATATTTCTCTGCTTGAGCCAGGACATTTGGTGGACACAAAGACATCGAGCTTTTTCCCAATTCAACTAATATCTGAAGAGCAATTGTCCCGATTCGTACTCTACTTCAAAACACCCCCAGGTTATGAGATGGTTGATGTGAACAATAGTCTCGGAGTTAAGGGGTCCTCCTCGTCGGACGAATTGATTCTTGTATATGTCGTCCGTGTGCAACTACTGGTTAGTGGATTCAGCGTTGATTGACTGACCTTCCGTTGATTGTATTTTCTATGCTCAACAACAAACGGATATTTGAGTGCATACTTATCACGTTTCGTGTATTATTACGGTTCACTTGTATCACTGGAATGGGCGTTCATCGACTCGCTCTCACCGAAGGCTGTTGACGAGCCTTATATATATATATATATATATNTATATATATATTTGAACTAAGGAGAACAGATTCCTACCTAAGCGCTTAGTGTGCAAAAGTCGGAGAATGCCTTTTCTGGGTTCATAGTACCTCTGAAAACCGTAGGCAGTTATCTAAAGCTTATGCGAGCCACTCGTCTTCACAATTTTCTGCGCTCACCCAACTTTTACACACCTTACAACAATTAAATTTCAGCCCAGGTCCATATGCAGCCGGTATTTGATCGTTCTGGGTTTGATTACTGATACCTTTTTACTTCGCAAAAGGGGTCAGACTTGGACTATTACCTTGGGTGAATCGAGTGTAATCCGTGCGAACACTAGTCCTAACATTATTCGAGCATTCCTGTGGCCTCTCCCCGGGAAAATGCAGCTATCAAATCAGTAGAAACTTGTTTTGAGGTCTATCGTTCAGTTAACAGATAGTTAGGTGTTTCGCGGGCAGAGCGAGGCTCCGTCATCCTGGCTGTTCATATTGCTGATGATTTCCCACGCTAAGTTCACTGGCGTAGTCTTAACGTGAGTGAGTGGGCCCAATCATTCTTCCAAGATGACATGCACTTAGTTTGATTCATTATTCAAACTGGTGTGCCATTATGTACGCTACCACGTGCAATTAGCTGCCGGGTTGTGGCCAGTTTGAAGTTCGCTTCCTCGTTGCAACTCGTCATCACCAATCTTCTCCACCGGATGATATGCATGGAAGGCATTCGCATCTAGCTGTCATCATTATTATCGACTGCCTAACATCAGTGTTCAACACTGATGCCAACACTACCACACATTGTAGGTATCATGGTTGTACAGGGTTGTCCAGGGTGCCCAGACCTGGACAGGAGGACGATTAGGGTCCTAGATTAATGCATTTGGCCCAAAAGCCTGACCGCTAGGCAGTGGTGTTTGGCGGAGATGTCAATGCGTTGCCATTTTTAGAGAACAAGCCGCTACTCATGTTCCAACGCCCAGCCTGGAGAGCCACGTGACTGTGTTGATCAAACCTCTAACCACTGACCAACCTGGTGTGAGAGTGTCCGTGCGAGTGTCGCACGGACAACCCCAGCATAGCTCACTTGGTCACGGAGGTGCACAAATCGTCAAACCATGGTGAGGTCCGGTTTCTTCTTGACGGATTTAGCTAACGGTTTATCCTATCCTAATGGTCTTGTTTTATTAAGCAAAATCTGGAAAATGAATGTTAGAAACCTCAAAACTATCCGGTCGAGCCAAATCTAGGGAGAAGTATTCTGTAAGATGGATCTCCTTGTATGAAGGAAACTAATTGCGCACCAATAATTTAAGGTTTTATCCTTTTCCCTATGTGAAACTGAATAAATGGTAGTTCTCACTTTTTATCTTCCATATACCTACTTTTGACTCTTCGCCACAAAAGTGTCCTTTGCTGGAAGCGATCCGTCCACAGAGGCTTTCGGGAGTCCTCTTAAGTCTAAACAGTTGTAAGACCCTACAGCTCATCTGGAGAAAGGAGAGAAGTAACACTTATGTACTGTATATACGAAAATCATGTAGTTGTGTGATGTTGCGAACACCTTTATAGTTAGGGTAGTAGAGTAGAGTTAAAGATACTAGCTGTTGTCTTTTATTTCCTACTGGGTTAATGGTAGGCTAATACATTAAGCACTGTCTCTATCAGTGGCGAATATGTACAGCTATCCGCAGTAGCATGAGTGAGGAGGCCTTCAGATGTCTATGGCTCTGAGTTCAAGGTTGTTTTAGTGTCAGGCTAACCTTGATTTGACAGTACAATGTCAACCAGGCGAACACAAAATTCCTATCTCATTTTCGTGTACTTGACATCAGGACGGCCATATCCGACACTGGTTAACAGGTCCAGGGTTTGACACAGTCCGCCTCAGCTTCAACGGGACTCGTCGTCATTGCACCAGAATGCCTGGTTGTACTGAGTACCCCGGGTTGTGTGTTTATTCCGTGGCGTCAGCGATCAAAAGCGGTGGTCTGAATACACTCTGCTTGGACTCGCCTTCTTCAGCGTGGAAGCATGGATCCCTGGACACTCAGTCGTCATCCGTGAGTTTTATATTACTATGTGCGCCTTCTCCACCCTGAACCTCCCTCGTATGCTTTATCACTGGTTCCGTTTGTCCGTCTGCCAAACAGACTATTAGGTAAATGTCAGGTAAACAGTGAAAGGACGAAGTCATCCGTTTTTGACAAATTCCAGAATTTAGTTCTCATACTTCCCTTAGTTTACACCACAGAGTCTTCGTACTTTACTGCTATCCCTGATTGTGTGGTGTGAACATTTATAGCGAAATCCACTGCAGAAAGTTAAATCCTCCAGGCTCATTTGAGTATCTGCAGGAAAGTGACATAAAGATCAAGCTTGTCCGTGCTTACATACCTCGCGCATAAACCCTTCAGTCTGCATACCGTTACCTAAACGTCAGTCCACAGAGATCAAGCGACCAGCTGAACTCGGTTCGCCTCTGGAAGCCCAACGCTGACCACGATCAGACTTTTGAGGGCGATCCATTTGGGAACAAAAGGAAGAAATTTATTATTCATTCCCATCATAACAGGTTCAGTGCAACGTGTTACCGGGGTAGGAAATCTATGTCGACCGTGTGCTATAAAAATTGATAGAATACCCTACTCGTATGGCATTAGGCCAATGAGTTTCCTGAACCAAGTCTTAGTGAAATATAGAGTTTTCGTTAGCATTTGTTACTTCCTAACAGGGGGCAAACAACAATTAGCAAATTTTTGATCATGGTAACCTAGTTTGCGGCTCTGTTCTGACGAAAACTCCTTAGCAGCAAAACCATTAGCAAGTGCTCATACAATTTTAGAATCTGGTAAAATCATTGCGGTGCGATATACTTTCCAGAAAACGCAGACGCTCACATTCTGGACGGTATCGAGTTACACTTGTCCATCCAGTGTTAAAGTAACATCATAGTTGCACTGAGTCGGTTCAGGTAACAAAATATACATAGCACCTATTCTATCCGCTTTTAATGGGTGGCAAGTAACCGCTGAATTATTCTCAAATATTTTACTGGATTCATGCACTGATGTTTCTCAGTCAACCACTCTTTCACAAAAGGTTCGTTAATAACTATGGTTTGTGTGGGATGAGCAGTATAAATGAGATTAAGCGGGCCTGAATGGAACATGGACATCAGCCCGCCGTCAACAACAGAAACCCCGCATGTGATATCACTCCTCCAACGGGACAAGGCATCTGGCCCGGACGGTCTGCACCCCGCACTCCTCAAAGAAGGTGGCGAGGTCCTGGTGAACAGTCTGACAACCATACTACCGAAGATTTGGAACGAAAACAATAACAGTCGAATGGAGCTCCTTGGGTGGCATCCCAGTGTTCAAAAAGGGCAGAAGAACGTCATGCGAAAATCACCGTAGCGTCAGCCTGGTATCCGTCGCATCTAAAGTGCTCCCTGGCATTATTTTGCACAGGTTGGTCGATTACCCGGAGAGACAGATTCGTGAAAATCAAGCTGGCTGAGGATGCATCGACCATACCTTTACCTTGAGACAAATTCTTGAACAGCGCCATTCCTTCAGACGTCCACTTTGGTCGTTTTTCTTGATCTGAAAGCTACTTTTGACTCCGTTGATTGTGAGATCAAAGGTGTCCCTTCCAAATTTATCCCTTATGAGGGCTGTATATGCGAACTCCTATGGGCGCGTACGAGTATGTGGCAAGCTTTCGCATGAGCTCACCACGTCCAGTGGTGTAAGACAAGGCTTCCCTCTCTCATGTTTCCTCTTCAACTTGTTATTGGTGTGATGCTTGAAATTTCACTGCCTTCCTCTGAAACCTCGGGAGTCGAAATGCTCTCGGGACATTTCCTCACAGACAGAGTATGCAGGCGGTACTGCTCTTCTTGGTTCATACCCTTCCAAAATGGAGACCATTTTGAATAACCTAAATAACTCTGCCGCACGGTTTGGCATGTGATTCGCACCTGCAGACGGTAAAGTGCTGCTACAAGACTGGGTGGGATCAAACCCAAACATCATGCTTGCATACGAGCCAATCGACGTGGTAGATAAATTTGTTTACCTGGACAGTTGTATAAGTTCTGGTGGAGTGGCTAGAGATGAGGTGATTTCTCGAATCGGGAAGGCCGGGGCAGCTTTTGCAAATTTCCGACACCTATGGCGCCGACGTGACATCAGTTTGTCTGTCAGGGGCAGAGTTTACACTGCGGCAGTGCCAACCATACTGGTTTATGGATCAGAGACGTGGTCTCTACGTGCACAGGACACACGGAAAACGTCAGTGTTTGATGATCGGTGTCTCCGAAGCTTTGGTCCGATCTGGTGGGGCACCGGATTAGTAATGTTCAGGTACGCCAGATGGTCTTAGGAAGAAGGTACTCTCCCGCGATAGATGAATTGCTCACGCTTCGTAGGTTACGCTGGTTAGGACATGTATTCCGCATGCCAGAAGACCGTCTGCCTCAGCCTCGTCTACACTCAGCCCTGTGCTGAGTGTAGGCGACCGAGAAGTGGAATGTGTATGACCTGGCAACGAAGTATGAAAACGATAACCAGTAAACTGAGTTGGGTTGACAACTGCCGCCTCCCTGGCTGGGGACACCGGGACTCAACTCATCAATGGTTAATGACACTGGCGTAAATGGCCCAATCGCACAGTCAGTGGCGCTCGTGTATCAAAGCTATCGCCTTCAATGCGTAGCCACCCAGTTCCCGAACCAATCTAACATGCCATCGCCTTCAAGGCTTGGCTGGATGTCCTACACTCTCCAATTTTCTGGTGATCGAAGGTGTAGCAGCTGGAACCATTGTGTCTATGGTACACGGTTTATAGCTGGTAAATTGATTGGTTGATTAAGCTTTGTTTAAAGTCAGAATGAGATATTGATGGAGCGCTCGACGCCACTTTTCTTTTTTGTCAACCAATCGGAACAAGATGATAAAATACTTTCCTGAGACCCAGTTCAGATATGTTGTTGAGACTAACAGTGAATTTGTCAGTTTTTCGGAGTGGAAAGCGGTTTTCATTGGTAGCTTTTGACAAGTCACATAAGGGAGGAAACCTGTCAATGTACCAAATTTCACTGCGGAGAATGTTTGACTTTGAGTGAATAAACAATATCAGGGTAACTGACTGTGGTCCTGGGGCATGGGTAATGCTGCAAGATGAATGGGATATCGTCTATAAATAACTTGTTGGTTGTAGCATGATTGATTTGTTTAGTGATAATGGCACCGTTAATCTCGCTTACAGCAGGTGTTTTTTCTTCTGTGAAACAATGACAGCAATTAGAGAAAGAAATTGCTCAAACGTTGCTCACATAGGAAAGACAGTACGACAGAATTAGTTTACGAGCCAGCGGATGTAACATAGACTTGGTGCATTACTTATGTGGGGCTTGGACAAGCTGATTACATTGGCTCCCCGGAAAAACGAATGACACGTATTTTCGGGTTATTCATTCAGGAAGGACCACTCTACTCTGAATGAGTGCGTCGAGGTTCTGCAGCGTCGACTGTAGACTTGATGAAATTCCACACCACCCCGTCCGTAAAAGTTACGGAACCTTCTTATCGGTACATGGCTAAACGACGACCGGGAGTTAAAGCGTGGCACTATGTGAGATAAGTGGAGTGCACTTGACTCACATCCATTTGCGGTGGAGTAACAAATCGATCAACGAATGTAGGATGCAGTAAGGTGTTTACTGCTTTTCTCGTATCATTATTTACTACATTCTGTCCTTCAAACAATACCGCTGGAATCTCGGGATATCAAAATACAGCAATTTGTGTCATATGATTGTAACTCTCCAGCAACAAGACAGCTTCGGTTAAAATACCAAATACCGAGTTCTTTTAATCCATTTCATTCGAACGGAAAGAGGACCCATTACGGAATTCAGTCACTCCGGCAGTATTCGTCGGCAGTGTACAATTACGCAGGCCGAAAATGATGTGCTGATCGGCTCGTATAAGCAGTACAGTTTGAAAGATACACGCGATAAAAGCGAAGTAAAACGTCAATGGCTAGTTATGTTCAGGACGAAACCACCATTTGAGCCAGCGTATTTTTGAAGCATGAATTTGGTTGCGATAGCTAGGTGCACTGGGTTCATTGCCGTGTTGGCGATGAGGCTGAAAAGTACTTCTTGCTGTCTCTTTGTTTGCTGGCTCACGTTGTCCCGGCGTGACAACTGTTTGCGGGTTCCTTGACGTAGGGACCGTTCAGTTCTGCCTGTATACGGGTCACTGCTGCTCCAGGTGGGTTCATAAGTAACGTGTGAGGCAGAGTTCGCCGATGGATCGCGTCTTATGTCGTTGAACCGAATACCATCCGCAGTCGGTAACTGACATCCATGCTGCTGGGTACGTGCGTCGCATCCTTTGACTGGTGTTTCTGGCACTCCGTTAGTAAGGAGGTCTCTAAAGGATGGTCTAAGAATAATCCCATTTTCCGCGATATGGCACGTCACGTATATCTTACGGGTCTTTATTGTACTTTGCTACAATTTTCCAGGTACCCATTAGATACCAAGGTTCCGGTTATGAAGCATTCATCTTATTTTTGACGATCTTCGGCATATTTACAGTGTACTTTTTGGTCTAGGGCTTTTACGAAACCGCACGTACACAATCGGCGCACTACTCGAACATTGTTCATTCGGGGTGGCTGTCCTTGTGAACAAAACATCTGAAAACATTAGGAAATTGCTACAATCCGCTTCACCGATCACTCGTAAGTCAGGGTGCAGTTAATTCGTCAATTTTGAGAAAAATCAAATAGAAGTAGATTAGTTAAGCAGAAAGCGTAACGAGTCTGCATATTTGTCGAAGAAAACACCGGTCTAGACGGCTGCTCATAGCCAGCAGTCTATATAATTGCTGAATCCGGAGAGTAAAAACGGACATTTGAGGAATTCAGTGAAAATAGACGATAAAATATCCACACAGACGGTTTCTGTCTTCATCTAAGTCAACATTACTGAAGAGAGACCTAACCTCTATAGAATATGTGCTATGCGTTTACGCAGTGGAACGTGAGGCCCAGTTTGTTTATATGCCAACCACCGAGTTATTCGTAAACCAAACAATACAGTGAAAATTGAGTTTAGCGGAATGGTGTGCTTTTGTGCTCATTGTAGTGTGTTACCTTAATGTTGTTCCTGTGATAGAACCATGCGATAACAAGTTTTACATTTTTATTGATGTGAAAACAACCTGCACAAAACGCGTCATTTCCTGTGGTCATTGTGACACAAAAACGAATATTTCTAGTTGGGATATTTTAATCGATGGAAATCAAATTGAATATATGAACACGACACTAAATTCGCCTGTTTTTCAGTCCCCCTGCTCTACTCCGTCGATGGTACTCATTGGTGCATACCGTGTTCGGATCGATGTGACTTCCTTGATACAGGCCTCCGCTGGACTGACGTTCGGTGGACCCAACAAACCGACAATTTATATCCCGCGATCAGTTAGCTGATTTCCGTATTTGTCTTCCCTCTACAATTTAACCAGATCTAATAAGACTGCATTTAATAACTCACTGGATTTCCAGTCAGTTTTCTGTCGATTAATACAGCTTCGTATGGAACGAATGTGTCGTGTCTAAAAAACTGGGACTTATGAGAGGCTGTGACTGTTGATGGGCGAAGTCTTAGTCCTATGCTCACTACTCCCAGTATTCACTTACCAAGTGTATCATAGCACCAGCGTTCGCATTCCGCTGCCTCCAAGCATTTGGGTAGGCAGTCAGAGGGATTCGAAGTTCCGGATGTGGATTCCAGCCTGTAAATGAAGCAAACCTATACTGAGCTGCTCTACAGGGACCCGTGAGATTGGGAATAAGAGGGACGGAATGGCTGCACGATGTTTATTGGCTTTTTAGCTGCGGGGTGAAATTCACGGCTCAAACTTGGAGATCTCGCCGCCTGTGAAATAAGATAATCAGCTCAGGCGAAAGCACCCTAAGCCTTCTGTTTGCGAAGTCATTCGAAATGTCAGCCAACACAATGCCACTTGATGAATTGTTCAAGTAAAGGGCAGGCGACGCTGAAAGTGCAACTTAACTACTACTGATTAGCTACCCGTAATTTAGTGAAAGCGCTAAGCCTCCAACTGAAAAGTTGTGGTTGAATCCGCTGGAGACCAGTGAAATGCGCATCGCTGAGATTCCCCCTAAAGATAGCTACTGGAGAGTGCTTTGCCGTTCTTCACCATACATTGACTTCACCTGCATACTGAAGTCCACATCTGAATCTTAAACCTTATTTTAGTGCAGCACGTTCCCACATAGTGGTCATAAAATTGCTGCAGTTTCCGTGCTCCGGTTTTACCCAGTAGAGGGTTACTGTTAAATCGGACTCCCCTGTCTTTATTCCTCTGTCACTGTCTCTTTAAACATTGTATGTCCGTCACGAACAAAAAGAAAAAAATGAGAGGTTTGTTTCCAAGGGAGATCTGAAGTTCAGCTTTTCGAAATCCCTGCGATTGTCATTAACTATTAAATATGGTTCTGTATGAGACAGAAAATAGCCATATCCGTCTAGCGCAAATTCAGCGTACCAACAAAATATAAATGTGAGGGCACAGTTTGAAAACTTGCATTGGTAGCTAAGAAGCTTGGTTACTATACCATTGGGTACTACGGTGTGGCCCAAAGCTGAGCTGGTTAACTTAGCCCATCCTGGAAAACGTGTGCTTGTCAGGGACTATCGCCCCGGGCACCGAAGATGGACTGTTGGAGTCGTCCTCAAAAGAATCGGTCAGGTGATTTACAGCGTCCAGGTGGGATCATTGGTATGGAAACGACATGTCAATCAATTACGGCCGACTGAGTGCCCGATCCCAAAGGCGGAAGAACATTTACTAGACCTCAACCTGCTGCTTGAAACCTTTGATCTCCCAAGACCAGCACCAATGGCCACTGCTCCGCATGTACCACCCAAGACAGATCCATTGCTGCAACCGAGACGTACCATTCGCGCTAGAAAACTGGTGGAACCCTTACAACTTGACCCGCGTCGACAATCTTACGTTGAACGACCGAAAGGGGGAGGTATCAGGAAGGTCAGATTCCTGAAAGCAACCACTGAATGCCGAGATCTACTGAAACCCTCAGCTCCACTAGATGCTGACGTCAGACACCGCCCACTCAATACGCAGCGCGTCACAGCCTCGTACCAAGGCCAGNTATGCGCCCACTGAACGAACTACATCAAGAAGGCTTCATTGATAAAGGCGTATTACGACAGCTAACACCAAAAAGTTCTATTGCACCACGGATCTACGAAATAAGTAAGGGCATTCATGCTAGCTCCGCCCACGAGAGCAACGTCGTCCCCGTTGAAGATCAGTGCTCCTGAGGTCCATTGTGCAAAGATATGACTTGAACTTGTGCACGATCGGAGCCAATGTAGCTGGTACGGCGCTTCATTCCGATATAACTACTCGATCATGAGGTGAAACTAGTGAAGACCTGATAGTGAATACTCACTGGCAGATCCCCTGTTGGTGTTCAACTCAAATTGTTTGGATATACGTGATCTCCTTTCCGGGGTACCCACTGGTTAATCAGTATGTTGTTGAGTTGACCCAGTATACTCTTGGAGGCGTTCTTGAATGACCACAGATGGTCATCTTCCTGACTACCGATATACAGCCGCCGAAAATGAAGTGAGCACACGGACAACTATTGGTAAATATGTCCAACGAAGCCAGATCTTTCCTAAAGCTTTTTATGACGATCGCGATGGCTGAGCTAATTCTTATTTGGTGATGCGTTTGGGTCGTTAAAGCTCGAGAGGTTTCTCGCCCAGATGCAGCGAATTTATGCATAAGTAAATGCCTACAGGAGTTTCTAGGGGCAGTGCCATCCAACATTAGACACGCGATTACGAGACATGTGGGCAGTCGTCCCATGCGCATCCCGGGAGACGCAGATGCTATCTGTTCAGTGTTGACTCGAAGGGGTGGGCTGTAATTTCTCACGATATAATCACCTGTTTTCATGTACGTACCAGTTCAATAATTTATTGTCATGAACTAAATTATACAGTCGTCCTTGCACCCCAAGTATATGTATAAAATAGTGCCAATAAAATCCTTTCCTGAGGTGACAGATAAAACAAGGCTTTACTCAACACCCCAACTGGCCGGTTTTGTCGATAGCTGTCAAGCAACTGCTCACTGGAGGCTAACCCAGATAACGCTTTTTTCATGGGACTAATCGGGACACCCGAATGGACGTGGTGTGAGATCCTGTGTAATACACATTCATACAATGTGGCCTAGCTGTTCTTGTAGAAACTGACAGCTACAATATCATCGTGTGGCGTGCAGTTTTTCCCTGATTATCTACCTCAGCGCACCTGTGGGCAACTGGTGTTTCACGGAGATGCAGCTAACGGTCGAGGGCTGCGCATACGTGAAATGAAATTTTTAAATTTTGGAAGAACAGTGATGTGTCAGTCGCGCCGATCCGATTCACCACCTAGCCTCAGGTACTCCTGCGATTGAGAAGTCAGTAGCCCGTTTACATCAGAACATGCACTCGAAAGACAGTTGCTGCTTTAGGGACGAAAGCTGAAAATCTCTGAGAACAATAGCCATCATCAACTTTGACAGTGACACCACAGGAGAACACTGATACTCCATTGTCTTACAATCATTACAGTTTATCTGAATACAGCGTCCTAATGGATAGAAAAATGAGACAGGTGGATGGACCTACGGCTAGCCTACCACAAACATACGATGTGTCTACACCTCCAACATCCAATCAGACAATCTGGAAAGTGACATTTTGAACGCTACTGACGCCGGTTAGCCGCCACATGCTCTAGCCAGGTCACATACAGGAGGGATGACGGCACCCAAAAGTAATATCCTTCATTCCCTTCTGCCATGTCAAATTCTGTCCACCTCTAGGTTTGCGCCACTCCACATTAGGCAAGGGGAACAGCACTCGTCTCCGAATGCTTAACACATGGCCCAGAGACCCTAACTTGCAGTGCTAGATGTATTCTTTGAGTGAAGTACAGCCTGCTTCACCGAAGATTCGTTTACCTCATCACCTCATTCGAATTCGCTGGTTCCAGCCAATTCCAGTTATACTTCTGAGGCACCGGTGGTCAAAGATGTGAGGATGTCTCAAACCCTCCGCCCGAAGTGGCCAAGTCTCGCAGCCGTACAGCACTGCAGTCTGATATAGGCGTTCTTTGAGATCAACTGGTATGTCTTTTTGATGCTACAAGTGGCACAGGTTGGCAAAAGCAATCCCGATATTTGATATTCATGCATTGAATTCATACGTTACACTAAAGTCAGAGTTAGTGCAACTTCCAAGATACGTAGTGTTCTACAACTTCCAGTGTCATCCCTTGAATTCTTAGAAGCAGTTTCAACGATTGACCTGCTGCATGGATTTGCACTTTTTGGGCACAAAGCACAAGCTGAACGGCTGGATGACCCTGCTCAGCTTTCCAAGTGACACTTGGGTTCCTGCTCTTTTTTCGAAAACGAGAATAAAATCGTCCGCATATTCCAGGTCGACAAGGACCTCGCTGGGAGGGATCTGAACACCCGGGTTTTGAAGACATTTCAGTAGCCGCACGATTACTACATCAATGACGTGATTCCACAAAATAGAAGAAATTGTACACCATAGTCGGACATCACTGCTTGTGGGTAAGGTTTTGGAGAGCTCCTCACACACTCTCACCCTCCCACAAGTGAAAGTTATTACGAACTTCTAGGGTATACCCTGTTGCACAATCGTATTGAGAAGTAACCGATCGACAGAATAGAATGCACTCTTGAAGTCAAGGAACACCGAAATTGTAGGGTGACTATAGGCATGCCATTGCTGCAACACTTGACGGACTGAGGATGTAGCCTATACTGCCTCTTCCTGGCCAAAATCTTGCTTGTTCTTCTCGGATCGTGTCTTTATGCAATCTCGTAAAAGCGGCGACGCAAAGAGCCCAGTTACAAGGGGGGTCAAGCTAATTCATCTGTGATCCAGTCAGCGCACATTCACAGTTTCTCGTCTCCTCAACCTCTCAAAGTTTGTGGACCCACCAAGGTTCTCGATTCGAGCATACGCTCTTTTTCATCTGAAGTCTAACATTTCGTCGAGTGATATTGTACCCTCTATCAGAATGAATATGTGTCCGAGTTTGGAGTAACTTAAGTGTTGTTTGGGATCCAGTGCCTAGGTCTAGTTGGCTACACCGTTCCACAAGCGGAGCGCCCAGCATCTTGCACGGTTGTTGATAGGACTTTTCCAATAAGTCATCAGAAGACATATTGTCCGAATGGGTCTTTAGTAGATATTTTTGTTTCACATTAGGTTGCAGGAGCTTCCAGATGACCGAACTAGGTGTGCGCGTCTTGCTTGCACCCGAAAATTGCAACGACAACAAGGCAACGGACAAGCGCGTGATCTGAATACACATAGGTGCTCCAGAACGAGCGCCAATCGATAAATGACCCAAGCCACCCACGGTTAATAGGGATTTGGTCGACTCGCGTTTGATTTTGGCTAGCACACGAAGAGCACCAAGTGACCAAGCGGCTTTAGTTGTTCCAGAAGTAGAAAAAAACAGTTGTCCTTTATGGTCTCTAGGTTGATGGCGTTATTAACCCGCTAGCTATTGAATGTCGATGGTAAAATTGACCTACCCTACTGTGAAAATGCAGGTTGTGACATGGACAATCGGTTGGCCGAAGGTGAAGAACAGCGGGAAAGTGGTCAGTTTGCACGTGAGTAGAACGGACAAATGGTCGACATTTATCTGGTAAGTAAGTAACCTAATACCCAGAACTTCGGGCCGATCTGGTTGTCACTCTGGCCGGCTTGAATATGACACAATGTTCTATAGGCTGTCGTCAATGTAGATTTTTTTGCTCAACGGTGAAGATCTCTTGTCTAGAATGCACAAAAGCTAAGTCAGAAGCCCAAAAGTGCTTTCGTCCAATCAATAGTTTTGAAAACAATTCATCCACGGTCAAACCAGCTTTGACGGAAAAGTGACGTGAATTTAGGTTTTAAAGTCACCCCCCGAAGACCGTTAGTTCGAGAGGAAGAAGTTATTAAAATCACCAAAAGTAAATGTCCGGTCATTATTGCTTGGTGTAAAACAGCTTTATTGATATAATTCCACCAGCCAACTTGAGGCATAAGCCCTGATTGTGGAATAGTTTTAATGGTCGATTTACAGGGAGTTGTAACACTTCAAAAAAGTACAAAGCAAAAGAAATAATGATCATTTGACGGCAGGTGTCGGACCCGCTGTCTGTTGCTTGCTGAGCTTGATGCCACGCTGCCGAACACACATAAGCAGATTCTGAGCAGTCACCGGATACATGATACTTTCGATAATCGCTGGGAGGAACGGTAAGGAAGGTAAATACGAGTTTATTAAAAAGCAAAATCCATGAGTACATTATACAGTGACACCATATGGACGCAGGTATAAACCATAGAATCCATACAACTGAAGGAAATATCCAATCTGTTGTGGCTCTACGTACCTAGGATAAAGCACACCACGTAATGAGTGCGAACGTGATGCTTGGAAGATATTCCCTTCTAAGTGTGCCGTTTATTCGAACGCACGATTCAATTTCCGCTGTTAGTCACTTTGACGGTCGATTTTTCCTATTTTCTGCAATTTCTATATTAGGGCTTGACTGTTTTTGGGAGGCCGTTCCAGGGAGGTTGCTATATGCGGTCGATTTCTCTTGATCCAGTTTAGTGTACCAGAGACCAAGCATGCACGAGGATACACCAGTGTACCAAAGCTGATAAAAGAATGGCAGAATGATGGCAGCGGAACGGAACAGTGTTCCTCAAGAGTAGGAGGGATGGACAGACGTACACGAGAGTCCATGGCTCCACTGCAAGAACATTGCTACGTAGATGAACATCTATTCCATTGAGCAACTAATATACCGTCCTACAACGGAAAACTGATAGGTACAATGTGATAAATTTGGCTAAATTAGAGTTCCTAAGTGAGTTAACATGTTCTCATGCTTTGCTGACTAACCTTGGATTGTTTCCAATCGACAGACGGTTGATTGAAAAGGACTCCGTAACCAGGTCTTAGTAGTCACTAGGTCAACCAGTGTAACCTACGGAATCTCAAGGATCTTCCAGTTCACTCCACAAAATCATAAGTGCCCGAGGATTATTGAGTCGCTGTTTCCAGCAGGGGACTTTTCGAAAAAGGGACGGATTTAGTGCAGTAATTACACCCCTAACTGCTTTAGAATCAAACATTTATAAGAAATATAACCATATTCATGTCCGAAGCCATATCCAGCACTCCACCTACCAAATGACAGCTAAATTCAATAGGTCACGTTCCATAGCAGTCAACAGCCTGATTGTCAAGTGCATTCATATGTTCTGCTGAAATCGATTCGATAAGAGAATTAACATACCCACACCAGATTTGTGGTAGTTGGGTTCAGTTTTGTCTGTCCGAATCCGAAGAACCCTCCAACCAACCCCGGGAACCAGCGAGCATTCGACAATTTTACCATCGAGGTGCTTATCCTTGGGACCGACGTGGGCGAGTCTTGCCGAAGGAACGTTTAAACCACCGAGATAAAGTTGACCTACATAACCAGGAATCTCACTGGCGGCGGAGGAGAAACCGTCAATGAGTAGAGGGTTAGAATTGTACTGACGGCGACACGGCAAAAGAGATACGATGACAAAAGGCAAACATCAAGACAGATACATATGTTTTAGTGAATAGGTAAGTGGTATTACTAAGATAACATACGTTAATGACGTTGAATAACGTCTAACTCAACCTATATTGACCGTCGCGTGATGTCAACAGCTGGGTAGCCTTACTTGCTGCATACAGCAGAGGGGGTAAGCGAAAACATGCCACTGCTGATGCCTCCATTCTCACACTTTCATGTTTTCCGTCTTCTACCCTCCAACACCCAAATCTGAATACTCTCTTCGCAGGTCCCAGCACTAGGACCAACCGCTTTGTTCGCCAAGCGTCACACTCAGCTGCAGCTTCTGTGCGTCCGAATTCACTAACAACTCGAAATCTGTTTTCAAACCCTAAAAGTCTGTCTACTTAGCCGTCTTTAATGTCCTCACACAAAAGCAAGCAGGACAATAAGTAGCTCTTGCTCGTACACTGCATTCCCTTTGCATTGATGTATGCTGTCTGTCAGAAACAAGGATACAGGACACAAGCATTGCAATTGAACTGACTGTCCCCTGGCTGTCTGCCGGGTCCCGGCTGCGCATCTCTGGTGGTGCGGAGGCCGCTGCAGCCGGATATGCAGGGGGTGGGTATCGTATTGATACATCGACCGGAAGCGTATCTACTTGATTTGATAGCACTTGATATTCACCTCTGTGCGGCTCGTTTGGTAACGTCTGTGAGGAAATCTCGAGGTGAGTTCCACCGCACCATGTTTATTGTGTTTCCTTACACCCCGACAGACTGTAGCTCTACATCTGCCAAAGATAGTTTCTGTTACGCTCTAGCTGCTCCTTTACAACGAATTAAATGCTTAGCAATCATACTCACCTACCTATGATGACAAAAGCACACTATCCGAGGGGTGCATTGGGGTTCCATTGAATCACTAACTTGCTCACTCTGAACGCCAACTACGAGTGTACCCAATTCAAGGTAGAAGGGCTTGGCGTCAGCTTGGTAACGAGTTAAAAGCGCACAAGACTGCAATAGTTCTGACCTACAAGAAAATGGACAGATGTATCGTACTCAACTAGCCTTATACTCAGTGTCACCTACCTTGGATTACATCTACTGTCACCTGGAGTGAGCGGTGGAACTATGCAATCACCGGAAACCAAAAGGACTCTTATATCAACGGATCAGATAGATGAAAGTACCACAGGCATGACAGCTGCACAGAAAATACTTGTTTCACTCGAAGAGTGCTGGTTCGGAGTTCTCTGATAAAGAAGTGAGCAACTAAACAATCCTGACGCGCACGCCGATATATCGGAATATTTGGCATTATCAGTCCTTGAATTCAGTAGATATCAGTAGGAAATCAGTAGGATATCTGGAAAATACAACGCGCGTTCTTGAGTCCCGTGCACCATCAACTAGGTTCTGCCCCGTTTTACAAAGACATTGAACTGTCCAAGTTGTGCTGCTGAATTTAACAGGATTGGAACCCTATAGGGTATACTAGCATAGTGCACCCAACACTGTCTGCCTAGAAACAGGAATGGAGAAACGTGGTCTACGTAGCCAATAGGAAATAGGTAGGTAAGCACTACACAAAGTGCCTACCTTGGTTATTTCTCATTTACTCCCTTCTGACAAAAGGATTCCTTTGAATTTTTGAAATTAAACTCGGACGGTAGTAGTCAATAAGTTTACATCAGTTCTAAATTTAGTATCTCCAAACCTATCTCTAGAGAATTTCATGGTATTTCTTCGGAGATAAGATGCGGGAAGTTGGACTGGGCCATGCGCCAAACATATCATACAACAGAGCACAAATTCTGCACTAAGAAAGTATACCTATGTAAGGATGAAACGCAGAATGATATCAGAATAACTATTTTTATATCCCGGTGAAATTGACTCGGAATGTTGTACGACCACCCAAGCTGCTTGGTTTTCGTTTCATATACGCCTCTACCAACCGCGGAAGATAGCATGAACTTTCGTGCAAACCGGTAAATGTCAAAACACATTTCACTAAATCCAAACTCCAAAATATTGACCAAAATGACTCGATTGCGGTTAAAACTTCCAAAGGACACGATTCATGAGGATTTTGAGGCAAAGCATTATCAGCCAAAATCACCCTCGACCGGAAGATCTAACTAATTGGTCCTATAATTAGTAATAACAACAATCTCGGAAATTCTATGACTGATTTATTCTGGGATCTGTCACCGGCTAATTCAACACCATTCAATTTCCTCTACCGAGTGAAGTTATGGTGAAAAACGTGGTGGTTCTGGGTCGCGGGGTGTAGCAAAGCGCATACGGTCTAAGAGAGACGCCTTGCCGAAGCTTTATGTCATGGTACCAGATTCAAATGTTTCCGGACAGATGTCTAGTGACAATTGCGCGTCAGGTCCCCCTCCATAAAATATTCAGTTATTTCGTGCTCGTTCCTTTTCTCCATTCAAAATAAAATTTCCATGTCCCACATTTTCAATTCCAACTCAAAACCTACTGATAGACTCTGTTTCACGCACGCTGCTCACAAAAACAAGTGAATCCGTACCCAACTTTGCTCTCGTGCACGATTTTGCACCGAAAATCGATGGTATTCAGGTGAGGTGGTTTCCACTTCAACGTCTGCGGACAGGTCCCCAGGATGTAGAATTCGTCAGGACCACAGGGTTGAAAAATCAACCCGTCTGTTATATGGTCAAGGTGCTGAGCGAATTCGGGCTTTAGGAGCTGTGTGAATGAAAAAAATAGACACCCCGGTTGTAAAACAGAAAGATTTCAAATGACTTTCAAGGCATCTCAAACAAATAAAAATCTACCATTTTGCCCACCTACCAAAAGACTGTCAATTATCAAGAGGCTGAGGTCAGGTTCAACGTCCCCTGGATTTTTCCCCAGCTTAATTGATCGCTTTTAATGTCACACTGAACATCCAGACACGCCCTTATGAGTACTCGACTGCACATAACAGCAATTTTTACGAGTCTTCCAGAGAAAGTTATCGACCAGGCTTGGTAGGCATAGGTAGGCATGGGCACACTGTGGGTTTTAGGTGAGTGTAGATCAACTGGTGCCTACACAATACGAACAGCCTTATGCCCCTACAGAAAACGACCAAGGACAGTGAACAAAAAAGGAATGAGAAAAATGTACCTGGGCATCATATAGAAGATGCCATCAGTGAGAGTGCCCCAACATCCTTTGCTGACCTGGCCCAACATTAGTCTAGCATACAACGACAAACAAGCTTTAGCTGAGAAGTCCAACTGTGACCGATTACGTCCTGTACGGTTTCCAACCACGTGCAAGGAGAGTCACGTGGACCCCAAACAGGAAGGCACGAAGATTTCCCAGCACTCAGTCTGACAATGATCACCTTCGTTCCACATTGCCAAGACATAGCCTGTCACCCCTGGAAGCCCTTCGCCAACGGCAGTTGAGAGTAGAAAACATTGATCTCTTTGGTAGACGGTGAGTGGACATGCATAGTACATAACCAAGATACCTCAACCTGATAAGGCTTATTTGTTACTATAATGATTGTGATTCCTCGCCAAGCATTCGCTTGAACACCAATTCATTGCGAACACGATGCAGCCAGCTAACGCCTGCTACACTGCGAAGGCATCGAGGATCAAGCGTTTGAATCCATATAATATCATCGAACCGGATGGGCCAGGTTTCACACCCACAGAGCGAGACTTCTTGTACATGCCTTGTACGCACGCCCCTGAAGCTTCGATGAAATTCGTCCCTGAAAGTGAAGTTGGCAAATGCAGCTAGCGCCACGCTAATGTGTACATTTGCATCCGTCACGGTCTATTTACCTGCTCAGACAAGTAAACCGAAAAACAAACACAGGTTCTTCTCTAAAGGAATTCAGAGGAATACATGGGGACAGAAAACCTGAAGCAACAATTTGCACGTCGAAGGAGCAGCACGCATGCCGAAACAAGGGGGAACTTCTGAAATTCTGTTCAGAGTGGACTGCGCGAACTGAAGATCCTCAAGTAAAAGGACAACGTCGTCTGCACATCTCGAGTCCGCCAGTCTCGCTCTAGATGTAATTTAAATACCAAGATACTCGATCCCCTGAAGTGGACATTCCACGATGACATCGACAGCAAAACTGAACACAAATGGAGGGTGAAGGCAGCTTTGTTGGACTCCACTAGTTGAAGGAGATTTTTTTGGCAGTTCACGGCCAACTATTGGACGACCAGAAGGGCGCGAGTGTGTGTACAAACCTGAGTCAATAACACGTAGAACTGACTCACCTACAGCTAATACCTCTATGGTTAGAATACGGGCTCCGCGTACCTTTTTTGAATACATGTATGATGACTGATTCGCCCCAGGTGTCTGGAACGCGCTCGTTCTCCTAAATTGGCTCAAACAACCTAAACAGGAACGAATACAGGAATTTACCGTCTTTAAGTAGCGCTGGTGAAAGCCCATTTGGCCCAGCAAACCCAAATACGCTTCAAGGCAGAGGCATATTGGAATTTGACAAACTGAGGAAGGATATAAACTCACAGAGCACGGCACGAGTTGAACGAGTCAAATGCAAGCGAAAAACACCCATCTCCAAGCAAACTGCCCAATGATCTAGACGCTGGCGTTTATCGTATATTATATTTTCAATTTTATCTCCCACTGACTCACTAAGAGACGGTGCCGCTTTGCGGATTATCTGGAAAAGCTTCCGTGCATTCCCTAATGAACCCGCTTCCACCATTTCTTCTGTTTTCTGGTTACACCACGCTTCCGTGTCCACAAACAGGATTTGTCTGATTGAAGTCTAACATAGGGTCTGGTCGAAATGCGCTGGTTCCCGGAGGGATGCGATTTCTCGCATCAAGTGACAACAATCGCTCTAAGATCCAGTGGTTAGTGTGTGCGTGCGTGCGCGAAAACACAATATTCAGAGTTTCCGGTGTCGTGTATTACGGCCATTGTCCCTTCCTGGTTACTATGAATGTCTTCTGAAAGAATAGCTTTCAAAAGTACCACAGAGTACGTTCTGGTGTTTCCTTAATTCGTAGTTAAGATAGCTTACCGATCGTCAAATGGGAGTTTGATTCTTGTATTTACTCGGGAAAATCAGTCGAAGCCAAATTCGGACAAGGGTATTACTTGAATCAAAATATGTATCGGGGCTACTGTAATGCACTAGTACATCTAGATAGTTTCTCCAGACAAGCTAATATTATCGCAGACTTAATTTTACACAACTTACTGCAGAAGAGCTTAGTTAGGGACAATAAACCATCGATTTGTTGTCACAAATGATTTGTAATCCTCGCCTCTTCAACTAAGCGAGTGAGGACTTTTAGCAAACACCGCACTCATATCCAGCTTATAGCGGAACGGTTAGTTAACTTTGGAGTGGAGTTCAAATGGGATATACCAGGATGGTAACTTAAAGTGGAACGCCGTTGGGACGAAGCTTCGGTTAGGACAAACAGGTTTACAGGACCACCGAGTGTGATTCACATACTCATGAAGAAGTTCTCGTTATACGAACTGTTTCACACCCCGACTGAAATATTATTTCCGTCAGAACAGGCATGACTGGACTTCAGCGGGTCAGTAAAGTGGCATCAAGGTGACGAGACACGCCTTCTTCGGCGGTGTAACAACTTGATCGTGCCAGGTTTTAGACCCCGGACATCTAGCATTCGAGTCCAGCGTGTTACAATTGATTCACGGGCGTAGTTGGACGCATTAGTGTCGAGGTTTAACGACAGTGAATATCGAGCATCCCCTGTGATGTGCATTAAATAGAATGACCGCGTCAGGGCACGAGAATTGTTCTAACCCGACTAAAGTGGAAACAAAGTTTACAAATCCCGTAACTACGCATAACTCTCACGCCGTAGTGGTTCATTTCTTATGTCGTCCGAAAGGATATCCTCCGTGTCTAACTTCTCAATCGTCAATCAGGGATAAGTTTATTTATCGATGTGTCAAGGGCGCTTCAAGGGTATTCCTGTAAAAACTTCCTTTGTCCAAACGAATTCATTGCAAGAGGATTCTTTTTGAGTACACAGAAACAGAACTGGTTTTCTCCGCAATGGCCGCATCTGCAGGTACAAAGGTTCGCATTTGGAGAGAACCCCCTTAGAGAGAAATATTCTACGGGGGGAACAATTTTCTCTAATCTTTTTGGAGAGAATATATATATATATATATATATATATATATATATATAGAGAGATAGAGAGAGAGAGAGAGAGAGAGAGAGAACAACCTACATGAGAGNAAGAGGACACTCGACTAGTCAGCTTGTGCAAACAATACTTACTACGAAGTGTTTGGTCAGCCAAGTTGTGCAAGCATGATTAATACGGTAAGATATATATGACAGCAGCTCCAAGACCTACGATAAGTTTCAGTCAGTACCGGACAGCCCAACATCCATCAACATAAAAAACATTCACTTCATGTTATTAGAAAAATCTGGATGGATCGGAGTAACTGTCAACTTTATCTCATTCGAATGTCGTGCACCAAATAAGCAGCCACAGTTTCCAACCTGCTCCGTTTCGATTAGATCTGCTCACCCCCCCCCACACACACACACCACTCAGCAGAACAACCGACAGTGAGCAGTAATCAGTTGACCAAAGGTGGATTAGCCAACAACGATACCATCCGTTTCATGTGTGAGCTCGAAAGAGCTAAAAGGTTAGGGTACAAAGTTACTGACAGGAATGCACATAGTCTAAAAATACCCTACTTCTCGATCGTAACTGCATAGACCAAGCGACAAGTAACTTATGTGAAGTCCTTTCTGAAAACCGATATGCATAAGAGAATGCTGCAGTACCTACTTGATTAAGGCCTGTAGGATCCACACACTCCTATCTTTTTTAAAATGAGGAACTTCATTCCATTAAGTACATCGATCTAAGTTGATGAGTATCAGAACGTAAATCGAACAGAAAACATTGCGGGACACATTAAATACGGTAAAACAAACCTCTTCCGTTTGATTTAGCGGGCGGAACGGCTTTCGCCTGATGGAGAAAGACTGCGCACTGAAGTCAACCAGGCCCATATGTCCAGCAGTGTTTCTGGGCCAGATAATTTGCTTATCTATGGCAGCGTAGCGCTCAAAGAAGGGGGTACGACCGATTGGCTGACCGTTCACAGTAACTGCATCGTAGATAAGAAAACGTGGCGTACCGTTGGCCGCATTTTCGTGCATATACGCTTCTGATTTCGATGGGTCATGACACATGACCATCTCACCATCAAGCAAGGTATTGAACAAGTGTCCGTCGGGACAAGTAAGAAATGCCGAAGTGGACTGTATCTGGCTTCCAGACTGCTGCATGTTTTTGACCCAAGAGACTGTTGGAAAGTGAAGAACATCGGGTTTGTAGACGAAATTTGCTCGATCGATAAGGTATACTTTATTTGGTCCACTAATTAAGAGGAAGTAGCGACAACCATCAGCCTTGTAGGAAACACAATAGTCATAGTTGACGAGCGACTCCATATTGCGGACGGATATGGAGACGGGCTGACTGCCTCGAAAGCGCAAAGGATGTTTCGATCGTTTGTTAGTTTCCTCGAGACGGTCGGAGTTCGGAGGGACAGAACTTTCCGATTCGCTATTGGAGGACTGGCCGTCAGCGAAAACCAATTGTCCATCGGAATAAGTAAAGGCGCCAATCTTGCACAATCTGTCAGCCAACTCTCTAGCTTCGTGTGCCTCGACAGAATCCTGGTCGAGAGTAGCCACGCGGAGAACACCTTCCATGAATTTCGGTGTACCTTTTGGAGGCGGTCGAATGACACGGCTTCGCGCATTATCCACGCCATGAAGGCTGTCCAGTGTTACATCATGTCGGGCTGCTTTAGCAGTGTCGCTCGGTATCCCCTCATCGCCGACGTCCCAACCGTTGGGAACGCTCCTTTTCCGTGAACTGGATGAATCTAGCGAACCGTCTTCTGTAGGTAAGAAATTGAAATCCAATTACTTAGGACAAGTTCGACGTAGCCGAAAAAAGAATATATACTGACAATTAGTCACCTTGCGATTGGTGAAACGAGAGAATCGTATAGTTCCATGCTTCGTCTCTCCACCCTTAGTTTTACATGTATGTGATACATCTTCCGTCACCTTTGTGAGAATAGTAAAACCGAACAACACGGATCACTACAAAGAAGAGCTTTCGGCCAATTTTTCCGCCGCTGATATACTAAGGAGGGTGAAGTTTCAAGAGGCCACGACTACGGATGCAAAAAGATTTCTACACAATAATCGCTGGACGGAGTAGTGGCCAAATGGCCGAATGGGTGTAAGGAAAAATATATAGGTAAATTCAGGAATTTCCGTTATAGTCATATATAGGACCTTTTGTGGGACGATCGAGCACATGTGTGCTCATGATTACTGCTCAACGATAGGCAGTGAATTCAATGAACTCAACTGATTGAGTTCAATCTGGTGGTACTCAATTTTGCCACATGGGAACAGGCTAACTGAGTCGAAGGAACAAACAATATCAGGAATGATGGATGAAGGCGCCGATGGTGCTGAATGACTCGCATATAACGTTAAAGTTACTCCTACAGGGTACAGTGAGACCGATCGTAAAATAAAGATGGGAGACAGAAATGAGAAATATATTGTTTTATGGTACACATTAGTGCACACACACACATTAGTACACATGAGTGTTTCAACCCAATCCCAACTTTTTGGAGACCTCTACTTACCCTATAAAATATGAACAAAACAACAAAACAACCAATTTTCAGCGTTGAGTTGTATCCGTTAGCAATAGGCTCGTTGCACTGTTGAGCCGAATAACCACAAATGAAAACGAATGGGAAAACCAAATTTGTGCATGGGTTCAGTGATATCTTTACGGTGCTGAGGTTTTGCACTGAGCCCCCGTGCATGTAGTTCGCGTCAACAGTGTACCTTTTTTCACAAAGTTCGTCAATATCGGACCACTGCTATCATGATGAGAGCAATGATGAGTTTTGAGCTTGGTGACCGAATATGGAGTAAGCTTGGGACAATCGTTGATAGATGCTATCTGAGCAATGAATAAATGGAAGCCGACACAAACAAGAGTACAATCGGAATCCAATTGGTTGTTCCAAGACGAATGATAATCTTTCATGTTGTGCTGTTTGTAGATAAGTGTAGTATGACCTATCAGTGTCCATAACTGGTTCGGATAGTGTGGTCTCCGAGCACTTTTCAATAACGTTTTTTATGTCGAAAAGTCGTGTTCGAAACACACGGATTTTTAATAATACAGTGGAGTAGTCTGCAATGAATAATTGTAGCTCTTGCGCAGGAACTGTTCATAACATCCAATGCTGAGAGAAGCCGATCAAGCTGGGCGCGCATTTCACCAGCCAGAATAGTGATGATGGTATTTTTTGCTTCGGGTAGACCTGACAAGCACCATTTTCAGTAACTGCTATCTTACGTTAGAGCGTAAGCTGATCTCATGGATGACGCGCCTCTACTGGGTCACTTATCCATGGTAAGTGACCTGACAACTCACAATCGGCTGCTTATAGAAATCCAGTCAACTAAGCTCCTCATTTGACGTGGAGCTTAAAAAGAATCCGAATAACTAATTTTCAGCAAGGCTCTATATGACGGGTTCTTTGCACTCGCATTCAAAACTGTGACAGTATTGGAACCATGTATTTGAGTTTCGGAGACGTAATGCACGTCGGATGTTGAATTTGAGGATGTGTTTGGGAGACAGCTAAGGATGCACTTGGACCATATAACTGACATCCGCATTATTATAGAAAGGATCAACAGGTTTCCAAAAATCAGTAGCGGGCCACTAGAAATCTGCAATAGTTTTGTTTATGTACTTATTTGGCATCTAGCTTTACTCCATTGTGTGTTAGTATGCACACCAACAACTGATGTCAGAAAACAATTTTTGTTTCGAAACGTGAAATGTTAACGAAATGACCGGTAGAAAAATTGTTCTCATGAGTGCTTCGCGGATTCAAAAACGACCAGGACAAATCAAGTAGCAGCAAACTCACCTACACACCAATCAGGCAAGGGTGGGGCAGGTGGACAGTCTTCTGAGGAGCCATATCTTTCAAACAGTTCCTGTAAATAGTCCGGTTTATAAATCCCAGGGGGGCGAGCGTCGGCAAAAATTTGTACAGCAATTTCTACACTGAAACAGGGAAATATCATTCAGCAATGAGAAACCACTGACTCACCCGTAATTCAGCTCTTCAACCAAATAAGCAACAATCAAAAAACCAGTTCGATTGAATCCGTGCGTGCAATGGACCCCTGGGCACAAGGTAAGAGACATGTTGCGTTATATACAGACCTACCAACTTTCTGCTCTCCTGGATTGTTATCGAGAAACTGGTTGACAACTTTGATGAACAAGTCCACTTGCTCTGGCGTGGGTCTTTCTTCATTGCCCTTACATTCTATTTTGAGATACTTACAGTTACTATCGGTGATTTCACGACGGTTATAGAAACGCTTAGATTTCGTGAGGTCCACAACTAGACCCAATTTATACTGTGAACAATCGGAGTTGAATGTTTATCAGTTCGCGACCTACCGGTTCCGCTGTCTGAAAGACGTGATCCACATGAAAAAACTGCTCTGGTTGGATAAAGTTGTCAAACTTGGAGTCCAATGGTGTTTTAAACGGAATGAATATATCCAGAATCATATCACCCATTCGAGGGCAATTGAGCCACCGAGGTGGAAGCATGGGTATACCTTTTGGGTTCATTCTTAAACTGGAACAAATCAGACAATAAATGTTCACAAGCATAGAAAACACTGCAGAATTTTATGACACCTACACCAACTTCAACAGAACCAGCGTAGTACTGGTAAAGCCTGAAACGTACTCGAGAAGAATAAGGTTAGACTTGACATGACTGTCAGGATCGGTACAGTATGGAATTACTAAGTTCAGTATTATTAGAGTCAACCGATGACGAAATTGAAAAGAAATGGAAAGGGTGGGCATACAAGGAGAAGCGCTGGAGGTTGTGGGTAATTTCATATACCTTCGTAGTTGTATTAGCTCTGACGGAAGTGTCTCACGAGGTCAGTGGGAGAATCTCAAAGGCTGGAAACACGTTTGCCCACTTATGCCACTTACACGTCAATGAGACATCATTGTCAGCACGGGTGTTTCGGCTTGTGATGATGATGGTCCTCGAATTCAAAGAACGAGGATTGTAGGCTGTCTGCACACAGCGTTAATTTAACACCTGGCGTAGTGTGGTGTGGCCGGTACAGTCTCTAAGCGGTTGAAAGCCCGCTTGGTCCTCAAGGCTCAGGGATTCGCGTGCTTTGGCAAGATGACGAAGAATCAGTGACGCCAGAAACCTCGTCGCAACCAGTAGCTGCCACCTTGACGTTGTGGTCGCGCTTAAGTGCTGCAGTGACCTCATGGGCTAAGCTGGATGATCCGGCCATAACAGAAAGGCAAAAGTGAAGCAGTCGGACAAATAGCAAATGATCCTCAAACTACGAATAATCGCATTGCGAGGCGGTCCGGTGGTACATCAGAAAGAAGCATGAAGGCAGTAAGGTGTTTCCTTCAAACAACAAGGACGTCCATATTTATCGAAGCAGTGATTCAGCCTCTTCCGAAGAAGGGTGGGTGAGAACAGGAACCGCACACATCAATCGCTGACCGTGACGTTGGCGCACTACGCAATACAACAAAACCCTACCTTCTCCCACTGCATGGTGGGCCAAGCCTACGATGCACATCCAGTTTCTTATCTAACAATCGATGTGCCGTGTCTCCGAAACACGCACACAAGACCTTACTAAGGCAACACTTCTGAAAACGGTTTAAAACAGATAAAAATATTCACGGGTTACAAGCCGGATGTAGGCCGACATAGAACCATTGTCCCCTGATCTCAATGGTGAGGGTTTTGTGTTGAAATTGAGAGTTGAAGATGCTCAATTTGACGGGACACTGGTGAAAAACTAACTGTACGCAGTCAGACTGGTCACCATTATCAACATAACCATCACCACAATCAGACACAGCAACATCAGTGTTGACACTGATACTTCACTACCGAACAACCACAAAGCTTACCTAATTATATTTCAAACTTTAAAATAAAAACAAAAGAGTGGGTGAGGCAGGGGACCTGGTGATGGCCTAACACAAGTATTCTGAGGTGCATACAGCTCCAAGCGCTGTCAGATAAACTGGAATGAAACTGACAACAACACCACTGACACTGATCAGCCGCCATTTCTTGCAATGCCTCCAGGCAAGCGCAGGAGGGGTCAAGGGGACTTCAGTCTGGAAGACGCACTGCACCAACAACACCTTCGTAATCTCTTTGACACCCTTCTGCTAAGCCACACGTCGTCCACCTCGCGGTCTTCGTCATTCTGACGGAGGAACAGAGAATAGCATTCGTCTCGGTGGACGGTGTCTCGGCATGCCTAGCACATGGCTGAGCACCGCAGCTGATGGTGATGGACATCATCCACGATTGAAGCATCCGTTGCGCGACTAAATACCCGTTTTCTAATTACCTCATTAAAAAAATTTTGGACGCCATCCAAAACCAGCAAAGCTTGAGGCATCAGCAGTCAAAAACCTGAAGACGCCTCACATCAACTGTCCGCAGAGGCCATGGTTCGCAACCACACAAAAATACAGCACGTACTGTAGCCTGGTACACGCGACCCTTGAGAACAAGTGATAGGCCGTTTGACGCCACAAGTGAGGCAAATTGAAAAATATGACTCATTCCTTCGACATTCGTGCACTGACTTCATGAAACACACTTCCGCCAGAGCCTATAAAACGACCGATGTATGTAAAGCCTCCAATGTTTCTACTTGAAACGTTCAAGTATGTTCAAGTGCTGCACGCTCTTAAACATGACCTGGCAGTTTGAAGGTGCAAGATGCAGGCCAAAAGATGTTATGACGGTGGTCAGCCCAATCAACAAGGCTTGTGCTTCTCGTTTATCCTCAAGGATGAGGACGATATTGTCTGTGCGCTCCAGATTGAAAAGGATCTCACCAGTAACGGTTTGAACACCGTGATTTTGAAGACTTTTGAGGGTCACGAAGAGGCTGGACCTTACCGTGGTGACGGTTTGTGTACCTCGGCGACCCACTGAACTATACTGGGGGGTGTCCTGCGACACTCACAGTCTCTCATACCAGGTTGGTCAATGGTCTGACGAATAAAGCCTCCTGGTCCTCCAGGTTGGGGGTTGGAACGTGTGGCGACGTGTTTCGTAAAAATGTTAATGTACTTGCATTTCCCGCCACATACCGCTGCCTTGTGGCCAGGCTTTTGAGTCAAAGGCTTTGGTTGAGGACCCTAATCGTCCTCCTGTCTAGGGGGCGAGATGGCTCAGTGGATAGAGTGCGAATTTACTGACCGGAAGGTCCGTGGTTCCAACCCGACCTCTGCCTCTCAACTTCCCCAGTAGAGGCTTGGGCAACTTGGCAGTATCCCATCCCTCATGTTTCCTTNTCACCCAGATACCACTCAGTACAGCTCAGTGAGTAACGGAGGCACACGAACCGTCGCCCCACGGTAAAGCCCAGTCTCTGTGGCGATCGGCTAAATGATGACTGGTTCAACATTCGGAGCCACGGGAATCCGCCGTGTGACCGTGTATGTCCCGGAACAGAGCTACGGCCCAAGTCAAGTTGCAACTCACATTGAGGACAAGTAGGGGAACGCCGCGAGATCTCTGAACCGAAGCTTGACCGGCTGGGAGAAATGGTGGCTAAATGAATTCTAAGTACCGGGAAGGGCGCGACGATTCCAACTTAGCAAACACCAAGCCAAAAAAGCTGTCAATCTGTGAAGTCACCACAGAGAATGACAGATTAAAAATTTCATTATAAATCTCGCCACATACTTGGGTGAGCAGAACACCCCGAAGAAAAATTAAGCTGGCTTGGGGTGCTTTCCATAACGATCGACGCACAACAAGCCTCAAAACGGGACGTAAGCAGATGATGAAATCAAAAACGAAATCAAAGTTCTGAAGAGAAAAATGGGACAAAATCCTTGCAAAGTATTTGGTAGACGAAGCGGTACCAGAAAATTGGCAAGGAGATCCTTTCAGGAGAACCCTTTAGAGGGCATGAGTAGGCGGACGATATTGCCTCACTTGGTTCAGTTTACATCGAGATAAAGAACATCGAAAGGTCCAAATGATGCTGCTACGTCATTTGGCGTGTGCTTCGCACCTTCGAAGCGTAATTGAAAGATTGGACGCGCGTGCCGGTACAGCTCATCAGGGATCACCATCATTGACAGCAACGTCAGAGAACGCTGGTTTTTCACTGCCGTGCGACCACGTCAAGTTATTTAAATAAAGACTTCTGATTGAACAAATTGGATAGGCCTACAGTTAGCCCAACGCAATCATCTGCCTACACTCCAAGCACTCAGTCAGACAGCT
>SJOL01005316.1:78428-100081 GCA_004794785.1 Opisthorchis felineus
CCCTTCTTCCGAACTTTAAGGACTCCGTTCCGCCGGACCTCCACCCCGTGCTCTGAGACATGATGGTCATGACATCGGAATCCTGCCCAGTGGCGCACTGCATGCATTCTATGGTACACGTACTAGCCACCGTTTTACTTGTAATCGTTCCTTTTGTCTCTCTTCGTGTTTGTTTGCTACGGTACGTAACCAGGACGACCCAGCCTTATGCTCGTAACCTAAATCCGTGTTGAGCCTGTTATTTACCCATTTGGATACTCGCTGTTTCATTTTAGGAGTCAAGTACGCGGACAGACCACCAAAAATCCGGGGAGACGCGCCTATGTTTTCGCGGCACCCAAAGGCGGAACACAAGTTCCGCCTCAAGGTGTGTTTTTGGTGGGGTGACTCCAGTATGGTCGTCTTTTGTGTCCGGCAAAAACACCCACGTAAGCTAAATATCTCGTCGAGGGCTGCGGCACCGCCTTCGTGAATTCGTATTCAAGGGCCCTGGTGGCGAGTTCTCAGGCTGCAGTCTTTTTGAGAACCGCTGTGTTTATCAGTGGAACAGTATGCATGTCCGTGGTCCCTCTCAATTATTTCGCCGTATGATGTTATCAAAAACCGTTCCACCTAATATGGGATTTTGGATGATGGTTATTCAGCGCTTGGCTTTTTCGGCTCCCGGTCTACTTGGTTAGGTTTATTTCCATTACCCCTACTTCAAATATTCATAATCGCTGTGTATCAACTATTTACCAGCTGTTCCGCGCCACGTGCATACCTTTTTTCCTCCCCAGAGATGACGGTTAAATCCATATTCGTAGCACAACCAACTTTTGTGCTTTTCTCCGAAACTTTTGCGCACGCGGTGGCCAAATTGCTGGATGCAAATAGACTACCCTTTAACTCATGTCACAGCAATTGCCCCACAATAATGGATCCTACAGCGGTTGAAATTTCTGTCAACGACCAACTTTGAATAACGGCCTTTTGTCGTTTGGCAGGACAAAACGCAGTGCCTGTACATAGTTTTAAGGAGTAGCGGTAATAATTTCGGGTTAGGCAATTTCGGGAGAGATGAACGGCAACTTTAATGTTCCTGCAAGCGGCGCGTTCAAAAGTATCACCCTACGGAACATCGCAAACATTTAGTGGCCATGCCAGACTAATAATTCCTGTTCCAGAAATCAAAAAGCTGTTCTGGGCACTTCAAATCTTGTCCAGTAAGTTAGGTATTAAACCGTATCTCACGCAGGGAATTTGGACCATGTAGCAGAGTATACTGGACATTAAGGAGGTCTTTCTTACGTCACACGGCCAAGTCGGTTTCTGAACCACTACCACGTCTCTCCATCTGTAATATCAGCAAAGTCCCGGGGCTGGATAAATTGGTGCGTGATTGTTTCACTTGCAAAGTGTCATCCCAATCCCAGCACTTTTGTCATTGGTGTCCCACCTGAAGAGCGCAGGCATCAATAATTATGTCCATAAAACCCTGTCTCCTGTCAACGCGCAGAAAGCGGAAAGCATATACACTTCTCAAGTCACAAAAAGGTCGTGTATTCAAAAAAATATTTCAGGATGGTTATGAACTTGTTCTTCCCGCCTCACTGTTTGTTTAGACGGACGTGTGACAGTGAAGGAACGCGTAGCAAGCAGGAACATAAGGACCCTTTCAGAATGACCTAAGCAATCTGCATATTTTGAATTGGAAAAGTTTCGGACCAACACTAAAGCCTCGTTAGGCTAAGCAGGCAGGTTACCAAACTGGTCAGGTTTTAAGGCAAACGGAGAAGGAGTTAGCAAGTGCTCTTCCGATCAGCACACTGGATCATTGTTAAATGTCAGTTTTAGGCTCTGGTCGGTTAGTGTGGCTGCCCAACTATTACGGTTGATGGGTTGGGGCCCAAACCAAAGACCATAGTAATCTGCCCCACTTTTGTTGGAAGTCGTTTTAAATGATCTCCCTTAATGTTGGAGCCAATGCAATTTTATAACTCAGTTGCTGTGGCTTCAGATATGTTTTCTGAGAAAGCAGCGGCTGTTTGGTTTTCATCTTTTATGGCACTTGTGAAAGCGATAAATGAATACATGAGGGATACTCGTGTGGCATTTGCGTGTGCATGAGGTAATAAAATCGCCAATGCTATCTGGCGTCACTTAGGATTGGACTCAACTGTTGACTTTAAATGTGCATATACATATCCTCAAACAACTTGGCAACCCTCCTGGGCTGGCTTCTGAAGGCCTGTTATGTTTCACCATTTGCAACGGAGTACTCAGCCGCCGGTAAACAGGATCTGAATACTTCCACCTTGATATCAAAAACTGAACCGGAACACTCGACGTACATGCATATATCATAATCATCTGCAGGCTTTATGTTCCTCAAAACTAGTACGAGTGCTCCAAATATGATGAATGTCTATCACGATTATTACCGGGAATAACTGTTCTCGAGGTCCGAAAACACAGGATTCGGCATCCGTCTAGTCGAGCAGAAGATATAGGGAAAATTTAGTTACAGAAGTGGTACTGCCGCATATTTTGCACCCACAATGTAGGCTATAGCCGCATGACTACCTGCAATTTTCACTTACTGTGAGTTATTCCCTTTTGCCGTAAGTCGCGACATCTTATTTCATTAGGCACTGTTTTTCAGTTTGCAATACTTGTCGACCTTGAAGATTCACTCACCTTGAAAGATCAACCGTACAGAGAATTCGCAGAAAAATGCAACAAACATAAACATCCTCAAACATGACGTGATAAACAGGAAATCTATTTCGTTCGACGAATACCGACCAGCCAATCCATTCCCCATTGGGTCTTGCTACCAGTACCAACAAGTAATTGACGCTTGATCAAACAAACCCAATATCCACCGCCCAAAAGTTTATTCTTTGCTCCAATTTCGGCCGCTGTCCGGTCATTTTCTTCCGCGCACAGTGCTCTTAGTCGGCTAAACGTTGATGGAGCGATACTGGCGATCACCGCCGTCGGATGGACGTACTAGTAATTCAAAACCACCCCAGTGTCAGTTGGCTCCTGATACTTTGTTCAGTTTCCCCCGACCTTACGTGTGATGCGATCTTAAAACTGAAGTGTACTCGAAGTTGACTCTGTCCTAGTACTAAATTTGGCATGTTGATTGAGGTCACTCAGATATTTGTAAAGCTCGCCGACATTGTTTCATATTGTCAAGACGAAAGTGTCATCTACACAACGCAAGAATATCTTGGGGGGATGTAGGAATCCGGCCAAAACCTTATGTTCAAAGCATGTCATTAAGATGTTTGCCAAAACCGGAGATACTGGAAGCTCTTTTTCTGAGCCCTGTCCTTGCGTATAAGAAAACGGTTCAAAAACGAAATGAGTGAAATTCATGTATGCTTTTATACCTTACAACATTCGATTTACCGAAAGCTGTGTCCGTTCAGAAAGAGGACTGTTTTCTAGGGGCAGTAGCTTGTCTATTTCTAAGGAGTCCCCTTTGGGCAACCACACTGATCTAGTGTACTAATCCGAAGAGCTCTTGCTGGCTGTTTTTCCATCTGCATTTAAACCTGACAAAATTATTAGTCTCCTCACCTGGCCTAACGAAGTCTTCTGTTAATTCGAAACGTTGCCAATTTAAAGACTGCCGATTGTTTGAAACGATGACTTGTCAATCGGTCCCAAACGTTTCCAATTAGTTAAGGAACATAATTATTTCTGCTTTCGTGCCCGTGGGTGGTTTCACGAAAATAGCTGTCCCACCATAACAAGGAAAACGATGACAGCAGCCAACCGGCCCTCTCTCATGTGCCTATTGTACTGCTTACGCTTTCATCGTTTTTATTTAGCAGTAGAAATTTCCGCTATCCCCTGTTTACCATATGGTCACTAAATAAACAAGCATGCCTAAGTGTATGTAATGCCAGCCCGTAAATGCAGTCCGCCAAAGGTGCATACCTTGTAGTAGCAAGGGAATTTTCCCGAAGTCCAAAGGCTTAGATCCTGTTTACCCCACAGAGGGTGAATGTGAGCAAAAATCTGCATCACCGCCTGTTTCTTACTTAAAATTACCGCTGTTTGCACTGTGTTTCGCCAAAACGTTTCATAAAATTGAGATTGGGTAGAAGATAACTATGAGATCATGACCAAAGGGACGTGTATGTTGAAAGCAGCGCTTTTGACCCCGCTTTTCGCTCAATATCGTCTCCTTCCCCCGTGTCAATGTCCTTCACTTCATTGTGTAACGTTTGTTTTAATGAACTATAACGGCAAGCCCCTTTTTGGGCCCAACGGGTATTTGCGCCTTTTGCTGACTGACTGTTGTTGTAACTGGCAGTCGAATAACATGGGCTAGCACAAGTTCCCAACGTGAACAAAAATTTTAGCTGCAAATACTGGACCTATCCATTCACGTCAGCGAATTAATATTGCGCCTACTGGGGGTTTGGAATACCAGGGAAGTAGAACCTTCTCTTCTTGGTGTGATGGTTTAGTGGAACACGGACCAGCGGAGTCTCCTCTCTTGAACTGTGAGTCAGGATTTCCTTGAATTTTTCTCTTTGTGGCATTATATCTGACTTACATTAGTAGTTTATTTTGTTCATTGGCGATTCCTTGGGGCCGTTAACCACTACACCATGATCAGTCAATTATACGAGCCACAAAATACGCTAGCAACACATTATTTCCACAAAAATGGGCTGACTCCCACATACTCCTAAAACATATGCCATGTTTACAGTGATAACACTTTACAGGATGGCAGCAAGTTATCATATGGCAACTATAAACAAGAGGCCTGTCGGTGCTGCGTATTAATTTTTCCGTCGGTTAGTGCTTATCCTTGACACATCTTTACTTCTCAACAATTAGGGTTAGATGCACTTGTCTTGTGTCGCTAAACCGATACAAAGTAACACCCGATATTTGGCGCATCCAGAATGACCACACGATCAAAAAATCAACACAGCCTTGCAATGAAATGATATCATGGCAGTTACACGCACTGAACTGAGTCTACCCATATATCAAGACACTAAAAACAAGATCACCATTAGAAGGCAACCAAAAAAGCAGAATTTCGGCATACTCTTCGCACTTATCTACCACACTTGAAAACACTATCGTGGACTTGAAAATATGAAAATTGCAGAATAAGAGAATGTCAGCTGATGGGCGCAAGAATTAACTCAACCGTTGAGCTACTGGAAAACCGTGAGTGGCCTGTAATAAATTAGCGAGGTTTTTATGTCAGTAATCGTTTTCGAAACGGCGCTCCAAAATCGGTAAGGTGGTCCCAGTCACGTTTGAAATGTGTTTCTTCAAGTCTTATTCGATTTCGAACCATAAACCACGAAAGTACTCAAAACTTTGATGTTCCGCAATTCTAATGGCAGGAGTGCTTGCAGCAGGCTAGCACAGGCAACTACAATCAAAAATATAGACATACCAATGTTCTTATTAGCTCCACAGAGCAATATGTTCAAAATTGGACTTTTCAGTTAAACTTAATTTAGATTCTTTTCGGAAAAGTCGTACCCGCAATCCCGAAAATTACAAAACTTTCACAAAGAATGCCATCAATCAACCCTACGGGTTGCTGGGGGAAACCCATGCATAAAAACATCTGATCTTGGAATATGCATCAAAAACGTCGAACAAAGTTCACTCAACTGCTGACAGTTCAATGCAAATTTCGGGTTTTTTAAGGGCAATAAGAATTACCAGGTAGAAATTTTGCTGACGGTGCTCAATGTTTTTTCGAGTTTTTGGTGCGGTATGAAGAATCAGCGTAGTCGCCATCATCTCCGAGTAGTGACTTTCCTAATTGAATTCATTTGCGCAGTTCCAGTTATTTTTCCAAAACCGTGATGGATTTTGCCATAGAAAATTAGAACTTCATGCTTTTGCCGCGAAATTTTTTCTCACAAGAAAAGTAATTTTACCTTCTAACGAATATGCAAAAAAGCTTGCTGAGTACGCTGATCTTGTCGCGCAGAATTCCTGATGGTTCCTCCTTGTCTTGTTGAGAAATGCAAGCGGTTTTGCTTTACGGGTGGCACCACCCTAATGAGTCGCAATTATCAAAGTATGAATGTGCACTTCTCTTTGTCCCCTAGATAATTCATCAAGACCGAAACCCTTGCAGAAGGTGCCTAGGATACAACAAAGGTAGTCTTTAGAACAAGGCTCCTTTGCCTTTTTGAGCACACTTAAAGAGCTTGCCAGCGACATCGAAATACCAAGTGAAAATTCCATATTCTCCTTGCGATATTTAAGTAGCTGTGCGGATGAGCCAAATTAGATATCCGTTGTCTGATCCGGTGACGATCAATCTATATTTTTTATACTTTCTGACACACGCTGGCGTTTTGTAACGAGATGAGCTATTGCAATGACACCAAAAGATGATATTTGCTTGTCACTGAGCTTTTTATAACGGCATTGATAGGACGTCAAAACTCTTGTCGAGGTTGTCGAAAAGTGACTGATCACGGGCCTGTAGAGGCAGTCATTCATATAACAAACCGCGCTTTTCAATTTGCGAACAGGAATCTGCTGCAGATATTGGAAGGCTTTTAACTATTCTTCCGCATCAGTACGAACACTGTATTACTTTACTTTCGGCCTTCTGTATGTTGAACCAAGTTGAACCCAGTCATTGCAAGCATTTTCCCAATTCGAGGTGTTTACAGAAATTGAAGGCTTGCCACCAATAAATACGCTATAGTTTCAGGCAAACCATTTAGGTTGCTGGCCTAGGAATAGGTCATAAAAGCTAATCCAGACTGAAGGCCATTTAATTTGGCGAGCGGTAGAAAAAAAAGGAATTGAATTATCGAATGAGAGTAACCCGAAACTAAGGCTTCGTTGAAGTACAACCAAAGTCTTTATGACATTTTTATGGTGACTGGTGTTTTCTAATTTTGTTCATTGTGCTCGCAATACACAGTCCATTCAGATACACCGAAGTTTCGCGTCTCACAGCGTGAAAGTTCTGAGCGAGCTGAAGACAGAAGCTGAGTCATTTGACAGGGAAGTGTCCTCTACAGGATCCCGCTAGATTCTTCGAGCGAACAGAGTGACCAGAAGTGCCTAGGTCATTTCAGGCGCTTTGTCAGTCACGTATTAGGGAGAACCGCGGCCAAAGTTAAGGCTCCATTTACAAAATGGACTGCAATTTATTATTACTACACTACGTAGGGAATAGCATTATTGCCACAAACTTCGAAAACTTTTCTCAAAAAATTCCGACTTCGACTTTTACTAGTTTCACACTACGCCATCAGTAATAAATTTCCACTAAGCAGATGCTCTGATATTCAAATCTTATTGATTGCCCTGATAAAATTAACTGGTGGTGCTTACCGAGGAGCTACATGCATGTGGTTTCTCAGATTTTCCAAACACTCATAACGGAACACAACACTCATAAGGTCGCTGAAAACTTCTCGACAACCCACGACTGGTTTCGTCATTCTTAGGATTCATCATGTGGGCGCAGTCCCCGAGTTCCTGTCAAACTTATTTTCTACTTGAACCCATGTTATACGGAGTTCACGAAGTACCTTCACTTGAAGAATATCCTAAACGAGAGTTTCACCCGGGATTTAGCCGAGTTGCAACTTCCCCTTGCACCCTTCCTGGCTGATAAACACAAGGTCAGTTATGCTTCACTGTTCGTGGAGAAAATGGGCAGTCTCCAGCATCGAAACGCAAATGAAGTCATGCACTACAGCAAGCGAGTGAAGCAAACTCATAGATGGTGCTAAAAACACTGGAATTCAGTGCCTCTGGTGATAAGTCCCCCACCAAGTGTAATCGGAAAAAAGTTACCCGCCGTCCAAAAGAAGGAAGACGACTTCGAGTATTCGACCACACACAGTACAAGGCACACTTCAATGTAAGCAGTCTGAAAAATTCTTTTAGAATAATCGGGCTTCATGCGACGCAAAACCACTAGCTTCTAGGCGACGAAGCTTTGAGGTGGTTTAATCACAACCGTCGAGTGGATATCGGGAACTGGAGATTGGGTGGTTAATGTTTGAACTCCAGAATCTTAACACTCGGTTATAAGTCCGATCCAATTTCGACAACTATTTGACGAACGGTGACGTCAGGAATATTTGGGCGCATCAAATAATTGGATGCATCATTCCATGTATATCCCAGTCCTATTGCTAAGCATACACGGATTCCCGATCAATCCTCGACTGGGAAGTCCACTTCAGCCAGCAAGGTTATGTCCGCTGTTCGCGTAATGGTGCCATTTGGACGACTCATTTTACTTACTCAACCTCTGAGAGAATAGCATTTAACGGCAGGTTCCAGGGATTTGTCTACTGATATCACGTTTCTCACAAACTAAGAAGAGTATTTTCCGCGTTAGCTACTTATTGTAAATGGATATCGTGAAAGTATTTCATGGCCATCGATTTCCTCCGGCAAAAGACTAGGACTGACGTCAGAACCTTCCAGTTAACACTCCTAGAATTCTTTGGTGGCGATTCCTACTTCACTTGTACCATGTGTGACAATGTGAGTGCTATTGTAGAAGTAATAAGTGATGTTTCGTTTGGCATATCATATAATGCGTCACGTTTACATTGTTAGCGTTTTCCTCAAGCAAATTCTTTCATATATTTCTCACTGTCGTGAACGCACCCGAGTTTCAAAAATACTCGGTTTGACTATAAGTGGGTTTAGTGGGCTACAAACTTATTACACCAAATACCACGGCAGAATGCCGTGCAATTCATTCATGACATGCATGACACGAACATGGCGTACAACAGGCAAGCATATGGAAAGCGGTCTCAGGTCAGTCGAATTGACACGTAGCAGCGGTTCTCAGAGAAATGGTGTGGGTGACGTACAAAGACAAGACATACTGAGATTCACTTAATCTCCACAACCCCTAATCCACTTGTCCTGGCTCACCCTAACACACACAGATCAACAAAAGTTGTGAACGACACCCATAGGGAATATTCCAGTAAAGTGCTCTAAACCGAAAGAACAAGGCCTCACAACCCCATTCAACTTTATGTTTTCCCCTAACCCATCTGTCGTGGACCGTCCAGCGAAAAAGAAATTCTAACATTCAGCACCGACTAATTCGTTTATTTGAAGGACCCTACTTCGTTTGCCTTAAAGTTGGGTGAAACTGGTAGCTTATTCATTTGGCCCGACCAGGCTTTTGTGTCGAAAGTGAAACATTGCCCATCAATATGTCCACCGATCGTTTACCACATATCGTTGAAACGAGGAACCGTCAATCGGTTTCAAACAGTTTCAACAATGTAGAGTCATCCAATGAACTGTTCACCATCCACGTTTACGTTCTTGAATTTCACTCATCCTAACCCACTGACGCTGTCAATATGGTATTGACTCGGATAGCTTTCGGTACCCAGTAGCACACAGTTTCAATTACGGATGTCCGTGTGGTCACTAAAGTTAGGTTATACACTGCATTGGAGCCCCAGAGCCAAATCTGGGGCTCTTTTTGCTGATTTTGACAACGCCCCCTGGGTTACGGACTTGCCTTGTCTAATGCTAACTGCTCACCGATTACAGGCAAACCTATCACTCTACCGAAGAAACTACCTCCAGTGGGCGTTACCTTGTTCACTGAGCTGGGAACCTCGTTGAAACCAACCGAGGTGTCATTATCAGTGCACCACTATGTGCAAAGAACCAACAGCTCGACCAGAATAGTCAACGAGCGCCGACTGTCGGATTAACAACCCAAGAAACAGACATCTCTTCTTCAAAAAAAGTTCATAAGGCGGAACCCAGAAAGGTCAAGACAGAAGTCACTCGAGCGCCGACCAGTGAACGAGAGCAGACAGGGCAAGCCTAATGGTGACGTACACACAAACCAATCAGGACATAAGATAACACACTAGCCAGTAGGACCACCTGACCGAGCAGAAGTTCAGCCTCGATTAGCAGCGCGTACATTAACACACGCGGCATCACTGAACGCACAACCGCTACGATCCACCCCGCTCCCTAACAACGCACTGATGTCACCCCGATTGGAGATGAACTGTACGCAATCAAGTTGCCCAGCCCAACAAACACAACAACGACCACTGAGGCTAAGCTCTCAACATTCTCCCTAATAGCGAAATTGGTTCCATTTGTGCTTCTTTCACTTGACTGATCGGCTACGCTTATCTTATTGTGGGAAATACCTAACGCACTACCCGTGACTTTTTAGTAGTACACATATAATCCCGTTACCTATTTAACACATTGTGGGGTTATATTGGTAGTATCAGCGCTACCGGAGAGTACCATCACATATACTAGCTGAATACCCCAAACTTGGTAAATCTCCTTCTAGTTACAGTGCACTCGTACAAATTTCAACACGCCATTATTAATGAGTATGGTTCATCCTATGTCCAGATGTGTTAAATTTGAGGATTAGGCAAACTTATATGACAAACCGTTCTCCATCAACAATATAATTTCTTCCAAACGCACAAGTATCTAGAATTCCCGTCGGATCGGTGCAAATAACTCATACCGCACAGCCCGTATTCATGAGATAAATGCATGACGTCTTGTTTCTTGTTGGTTTGGTCGAAGCATCGTGTTTCAATCTTTGGAACCTTAACTAACCACTACATTAGATTTTCTTCATAATCATGCGGATTAACCGAATGCTCATACATGTCTTCAGGACACATCTCCCACACATGGTGGAAGAACTAACTCGGCAAAAACATTGCGGGACAATGAATTTACCCCAAGTTTCCCCCAACATCTGACGTAGTAGCTGTTTCATCAGTGTGGTATACGTGAAGAATGTAGCAAAACACTCGATAAATATGATATTCCGTGTGCGTTGCTTCATTTTCAAGCTGACGAACAGCTGCGCAAAGATCAGAACTTTACGCTTTCTTTTTATCCGCTATCACTTGAACAGATATCACACTCCATAGTACAGGATTAATGGTAGCTGTTCCACCAAGATGAACCACTCCGTTTTCACGCAACGCTGGACACTTATGAATGAGTGACCTGAACGAAAACATGTGGAAGAATGCAAGTTAACCTGGCACGAACAAAATGTCTTAAGTTGAACTACATATCCCATTCGGCTAACCGTAAAATGGAAGCAAATAGGCCGGCTGATTTAGCGAATACGATTAAGGTGACAGAGTCCCGCTAGCCCATGAACAGTGAAAGTCACCACCACTATGCGGCGGTGAGATGGAGTTGGTCATTGCGGCAACTCACCCTCCTACATTCCATTGTCTGCGCAGGGTCATTTGTTTAATGTGAAGCAGTCCGCCCCGCGCGGAACAACAAGACAGACGCAAAGAATGACACATGCGCCCATACAGAATACTAAGTGTCTCTAAAATGGAATACAAGAACAAGGTTTGTTAGCTTAGTCTGCTGACACGGAAATGGCACACGAATTACTAGCATACCTTCAAACAACCAATGCAGATTACGTGGTACCAACAGCTGCAAACAGCTCACAAACAGCAACACCACTCAGTCTCGTTATCCCACCCAAACACTTCAATGACCTTTCTCTGCAGAAAATTAGCTGATGTTAGGCGGTATCTTAACGACTGTACGGTGCTTAATTGTGTCCAAATTTTCCTAGACTCTGAATGTACCAGAAGGTTTTACGCGACCGACGGATAATTTTCTGTCCTTGGACACTTTTGTGACCTTAAATCAGGTGGACCATAACGATCACACAAAACCAGGACTAGTACTAGCGTAACCAAAGTGCTGCCTTCATTTGTTTTCCCGGATCAATTTACCTTATTCCAATCTTGTGTTGATATTACCGAAAGTGTCTACATGGCAAATTTCATCCACTGAAAGAGACATACGAACAGACAATTCCTCTAAATCACGATGTTTTGTGCCAGTCGGCGAGAAGTAAGTAATTATCGCCCTGTTTCCGCCAAAACTGGTTCTTTCTCCCAGTTGGGCAGAGCCAGTTAGACAAGTTGAGAGGTCTATTCCGACCTCATTATTGGACCGCGAGTTGAGTAAGGTTAAACTGAAAACAGGCTTGTACTTTAGCGAAATACCCTCATTTGCATACCAATGTGGTTTTTGACGGGACTTACTTGGAACCCAGCTGAATCTCTCGTTCATGATGTCTTTAGGCAACTGAATGCGTTGCACCCAGCCGCTTCATGTTTTAGTTGGTACGATACTCCAGATATCGCGATACATGTATAGACGCAATACACTGCTCGTAAGGTTGTTGAAAACTCTTCGACAGCCCACGACCGGTTTCGTCCTTCTTGGAGCTCATCAGGTAGGCGCAGTCCCCGAGTTTTCGTCAACCTTATGTTATACTTGAACCCAAATTGCGCGAAAATTAAGAGGTCTCCACCCGCCTCATTATTGGACCGCGAGTTGAATAAGGTTAAACTGAGAACACGCATTTACTTTTTTTAGTTGAACGTTGCGGTGTATTTTGGTCTGAACACATGACAACGAGGAATGTGGTATGAATCGGTGCTTAATGTATCTGGTCGTGGACTTGATTTGGCTGGTTGCCAGTGTACGGTGTACACTGCTGCGCACTGTCAACTTGTCGGAGAGGTAATGCTTATCTAAGCAGCCTTTTAGTCCAGCGCTTCTGTCTAACACTGACTATCGCCGATCATGTACAGACCACTATAATTAATCGCCAGGTTCCTCAGGGCTAAAAATTTGCAACTCGTTGCAACGGTTCATGAAGTTGTTTCAAGTGGAAGACAACGAATAGAAATACCTAGTTTGGGCAAACTTTCCTCATGAAGACTAGTCGACAAAGGCAGCGATCATTTAGCGATGATCTATCCCCCATGTGTGGCATAGACTCCTGAAAATCACCGGCCGGCATTTTTTCAGCTGTTTCTGTTTTCGTGGCGCAGAATACGCTAAGGTTTTAGGAGTGTGGTCTGCGAACTTGTAAACTGCATTCCAAGGAGAAGCATTGGTGGTTGTGGAGAAGTTTACGTACATTGGTGCTCATATTAGTTCTGACGGTGGGTGTTTGTCGATTTGCGTCGTGAGAAAAGCATATAACTGGGTCCCAAAGCTCGTACAGGCCACAGTAAAGGCTATGTTGTTGTGTGGATGAGAGACATGATCGCTGTGGTCAGATGAGCTGAGGCATCTTCAAATTCTTAACCACCGGTGTTTTAGAAGCGTTGCTAGGTGGCTACTAATCGGCTTTGGCTCAGAACCGATCGCACACCACTTTCAGTATTTGCACGATCAACTTCGGTGGTATGTGTTGAGAGGAGTTTGTACTCGATACGATTGGTCTGAGAAGAGCCTTGGTTTGTGTAGTCTGGGAAAGCCGTAGAGTTGGATGCCTCTCAACTTCAAGACGTTGGCAGTGATCCCGGTAGTAAATCCAACTTTTGAGATGATTTTGATAAAGCGCAACTGCATTATCTCCACTCTGACACCGTAAGAATTCTATCTGATCACCCAGAATCCTCTCCATTTTTGTAAACGTGATCGCTATTGTCCATCAAGACCTCTGACCCATTGTCCGGCTGATCGTTCATCCCCAACAGCCACTCGAGTGAACTCACGCTACACACGTAACATCCTTTAAGTCCAGCAACCAAAATCATGTCACTCCTTAGTCCTCAGCACTAAATTTCTCAAACCGGACACATTTCAGGACAATTATTCAAAAGCGAAGTCAAATATGTTAGAAGATGCAGGAGTAGTAATCAATTTCTGTCTGAAACACAGTCATCTGCTCCAGCGACAGAAAAAAATACCTTGGACAATCCTTGTGTTAACACTGGTCAAAACACTTTCGCGGTTCCAGCCTCAGTCAGATGGTTCGACGACCGCAGTATTCAAGCGTTAGAGCCACGCTCAACCGTCAGGCTCCAATGAAAGATAATCATTAAATTTCTATTGACGAGAACGCATTTAACTCAGGTTGTATGGATGAAGTCGACTGGTTTCGTGATGAAACAACTGTTATCAAACTGTCTAACTCAGCGAATGGACACAAGGCCACAAGCACGAAGCTCTAGTTTGCTAACTACTGGTTGAAAAGATGAACACCTGATTAACTAAACTTTCCAGTTACTAGTAAGGCCTGTTCACTTTGAACCGTAGAACTATAGCTGATTTGAAGGAAGCGCTCTTTTCAAGAAAATTCATCAGAATTCTACCACATCCAATCGCATTTCATGAGGGCCAAACCACATTCGTAAGTTGTTTTCGTAGACAGAGTTAAGTAGAATTTGTGTGACTACTGAACGTATGAACGACTGTGGGTTCTACAAAAGTGGAAAACAACTGGGTTGACTCAAATGCACCATATTGACTGGCGAATCTATAGGGCTACATTAGGCGAGCTGGACTTTGCGAATACGACCTGAGTGGTTGCTTAAAGTTTTAGCCTACGCGAGAGCCTGCCTATGAGAAGCAGAAGAGAAAATGAGATCAGTCAGACGAACTACAAATACTACAATGATGCTGAAGGATGCACTTCACATCAAGGGATGACTGTGGCCATCTGCGCCGAAATGCAGTCTGGAAGTCCTAGGTTTGCAAACCGTTCAGGAAGAACACTATACCACCTTTTTTGTTGGTTTTCCCTCAGGATATCATGTTAGGTCTGTCTTTTTATGCGGCTTCTCCAGAGAGAGGATAATTGTTTGTAGAGTTTAAAGTCAAAGCGCAGTGGAATAAGATGTTATGATCCGACGTTTCGACTGTCCACGGCAACCATATTACACATCACACGGCACTCACTTTGTTCAATAAGGTCCGAGCCGATTTCTGCCCGGAACTTCTAAGAGGACAACTGCAGCTGGAATGTTCCGGTTCGGTTCAGGGAAGAAGAGGATGACCCGTCGACAAATATTTTAAGGAATACGAGGTGCGGAGGTTGAGAAATATTACTTTAGACTACTCGTTACCCACATGAGTGGGATTTTATTCATCTACAAGTTAGCTCTCCGTGCTGTCCCCCACCTTTTAGTAACTTGATCATCACCGTAACTGCGTGCGCTGATCCGAAAATGGGCTGACGAAAAGGTTCACGTTCATCACCCTGTTTTTGATAACGTTACGGTATTCTCCAGCCAACCAGTTCGCGCACCGCTACCATATTGACAGACTGCGTCAAACATTTTTCCTCAATGCAACCCGATTGATCGATGCTATTTCAGTGAGTTGCACCTCACCGAAAATAAACCCCGCAGCAAAAAAGACTCCAGATAAAAAGTAAATAGAACAGTTCGCCTGTGCAAACTCTGACTAGAGCTGACCATTAAGAACATGAATGCAAGCGAAGGCTGGAAAACAGGACCAAGTCATACAACGAAATATAACTGCAAGTGCTTATTGAGGTCAAGCAAAAAGCGGTGGAACTTAGCACAGATTATAGCGGAATGGTACATAATCCGTTGATTTACGAAAGCCACGGTTTAACGTAACAATCTAGAACAAACGGCAACCCAGAGGGTAGATCGCCACAGACGTACAAAACTTGGTCTTCTTAACTCCGCACAAACCGCGTTCACATGACATGAGAATATCCAACCGTGAACAAACAACAGCTGAATGTCGCCAAGTGCACTGAGTGAAATCTAACGCAGCGTTACCGGATACAGTAAGACCACTTGAATAGCCGCTTGGCTAGACAGATGGAAAAACAAGGATGAACTCTCGCATGGAAAGTGAACGGTAGTACAGTTTATAGAAGTTGATTGTGCAAAGGCTGACCGTACGCACAAAACGGGGTGAATAGAGAGAAGATTAAAGTAAACAACGGATGAGTAAACCAAATCTGTTTGAGTAATCACAATCATGGATGAAAGCACGCGGGGTGGCCCGACAAGACTGATGAAATGGAATGAAAGGGTGGAAGATGCACAAGTGGCGCAAATATTAAACAAACCGCTGGTGAAGAAACAGGGCAGATATATTGGCTGATGGATCCTGAAAGACAGAAACAAAGGAGTTTGGAAAGGGATTATATGTGAGTTTTCGTTCATTAGAAACTTGTCCTAGAAATATATTGACTTCTAAAGAGACATTCAGAAGGGCTGAGCCAAGGGGAACCCCGGTTAAATTAACTGAAACCCGCCGTCCTCCACTGTTTCGATATCAGTTCACAAACCAAACTAAACTTATGTTCTCTCTCTCTCTCTCTCTCTCTCTCTCTCTCTCTCTCTCTCTCTCTCTCTCTCTCTCTCTCTCTCTCTCTCTCTCTCTCTCTCTCTCTCTCTCTCTCTCTCTCTCTCTCTCTCTCTCTCTCTCTCTCTCTCTCTCTCTCTCTCTCTCTCTCTCTCTCTCTCTCTCTCTCTCTCTCTCTCTCTCTCTCTCTCTCTCTCTCTCTCTCTCTCTCTCTCTCTCTNAAAAAACCACATGGATACAAACAAAGGAGGGACGTTCGTTCCACAAGGATTTGAACAGATGCCTGGCTGTGCGCTTCACTGAAAACTCACCTTAGCAAGCCCGATGTGTACTTTCAGATTACCGTCCAAGGGGCACATCAAAGCTGAACAGTTATTTCGGTCATTCCTACACACATTACAGTGCGTTTTCCCATTGTACATCCTAACTGCACCCTTCCAAATAGAAGAATATGATAGCACGACATCGAATCCTGGCGGTGTACAACACAACGTAGCCAACTGCATTACTTACGGCGGAATCCGGATCACCTCGTTCTCCGCTTAATTGTTCGGACGCTGGCGGGCTCACCCAGTGAAAGGAGCCGATGTACGTACATACTAGCTTTCTAACCATCTTTGAAGGTAAATAGACGGTTACTAATGTTCTAATGAACGAGTGCCTACTACCTACAAATTGGAGATTTTGAAAAAGGAACGTTTGATGTAATTAAAGCGTCAACGTTCGTCGACTCAGAGCCAACTAGGATATCCAGATACCTGATCCCAGTTGATACGAGTAGTCGGAGTAGAAGTGAACATGACTTCCACGTTTAACAAGCCAGATGGCTTCATCTTGCTTTGCAGAGCGTCGATTGGAGGTCCAGCCACGATATGTTTCAACAAGAAAGTTCGGTGAGGAGACATGACATCGAGACGCACAATAGCGCGGAATGTATTGATCGATTGAAGTACACGAGTTGCTAGTTTTGAAATGCTCCAAAATCCATGATTTGAAAGTATATGTTATCTGGCGTGACAAGATTTCAGGAAACCTTCACTGAAGTGGTTGAACAATCAACATAATCATCTCACCATTGACGGCAACACCAGATGTGAACACTGGCGCTTCACTGCCGAACCACAATGTCAATTTATTTGAATAAAGCCTTAGACTCGAAAGGAGAGAGAAATGGGGGAGGGAGGAGGACCTACAGCTAGCCTAACGCAAACAGCCGAGGTGCCTACACTTACAACACCCAATCCGACAATTTGAATAAAAACTGGCGGCATGAACAAGATACACGACAGACATCACTTCTTCTAAACACGCAACAGATCAGCACGCAGCAGACAACCATAAGAGTTCTTAAGGTTGATAAGTACCATAGTGAACGGGCGTAAGTCACCTAACAGACCAAGGATTTCCATAGCTGAAAGACGTCGAATCAGACGAGCTTGAGGATCTAAACGCGAGTTGAGTTGACTTGATAGATAACGAGAGATGATGCAAGCGAGTAAAAGCTTGAGGTAGCACTGCCAACAGTGCGGAGGAAAACTCAACCCAACAATCGATTAGCATCCCGTTGACAGGCAAACTGTGGTCAAGTTGGATAGGCAAAATACAGCCGAAAAACCAATTCCTAATTAATCGCGCAGCTCGACAGGGTTAGCAACTCAAGTGATTTAGGTCATCGGGTAGCTACGTATGAGTGCATTTAATAACCATATACAGATTTTGGTCGAACAACAACTGACGGACTTGTTGTCAGAATTCATAGTATGCTCAGTTAAAGCATGGAACGATTTCTGGACAACTACGGGTCACCGACTAACACCCGTTTCCAAAGTACGCTAAGACAGACACGAGTGAGTTAGAAGCGGAAACATCACTGAGTTATTACCTACAGTTCACTCACCGTGGGGGATGAATGCAAAGAAGTTTGCTGTGGTGTAGCTGATGCACAATTAGCGGGTAAATCCGTCTGAGGAGTCTAAAACAAACGAAGCGGAATGGGTCACCGAATTAGACTGATGGACACGATGCGTGACAGCTTGGTCATCGATATGTAACTCAGAATCACAGAATCAGTGAACGAAGATGCCACAACCTCGATGACCAACAGAGAAGCATGAATAAACCAGAGAACGCAGCGGAACATCGACCCAGCTTGTACAGTTAAACAAAGGTTTTGCAAAAGGCTAAACGAAAGCGACTAGGAAGATGGAGCGTATGAAGGCGCGGGGACAATCAAAGGATAAATGAGACGGAGCACCATATGTTCACCACGATAAGCAGCTGTCGAAATACAGATGGAGTGACAAAAATACGGTTTCTGTGTGCTGCCGCTGTGTGTACTGCTCAACATTTGAACTCGTGAGATGGCTTCTTTAGTTGTGGATAATGAAGCTAATTGTTCTGATTGTCGACCGTCGTGACTTATCAAATTATGCCACTACCACAGGAGAAGTACGGCATATATTTGTGAAGCGTCTCGAACAAGATAAACTACACTATCAGTGAGTTTTTTTACCAATACCAGTTGCAGGGAATTTTTGACCATTTTCTGATATGTCTTTGTTTTAAAATTCCAGGTCTTCTTCTATTCTGACACGATTATTCTGGTTGGAAGCGGTAAACCCTATATCGTTCACATTGGGTCACGTCAGCATACATATCCAGCAACTAAAGAAAGAACGTTTTCCCGGCAATTAAACGTACCCAAAACAAATGTTAGCCTCGGTATTTCTCTTACTGCCGCTTAGATCAATACAACAAGGTGTCTGTTGCTGGAGTTATGTAATTGATCATCAGAGTAAGGCTGAATTTAAGTCGCTCCCTAAGCATTTTCCCGGCCAAAAGCTCATAAGATACACAAGTATAACTATAGGATTGGTCGATAGGGATGATTTCCAACCCTTCACTTATCTCTGGAATCCAAGTGATCACGCAGAGAAGATAAGTGACACAAACGCTGGCCGGGCCAGCAACCACGACTGCGGTTTTTCACACGCTACGCCGTACAACCCCTGCAGATTCCTTCATATTTCCCTCACATGTCGACAGTCTTGTTTAGCTTAGACCGTATCCCCTACGCCATTTTCTCACTGCCCGACTTCTTTTGACGCATTCACGTCACACCGGCAACTGCCTAAGCAACCAAAGCGAGTTTCCCTTCCCAACTGCACTCACTCTTGGTCGCTATAAATTTCAGGTTTAGTCTACCCGCGTTTGTGACCGGGACAATTTCGCCTACCCCTCAGTCTTGGACCAAGTCTTTTAAAAACTATTTGCATCGACTCTACCCTGTCTCTTACCGATAGTCTCCAACTTCATTCTCATCGTTAGGATGTACCACAAGTTTCCTTATTTTATCAACCCTAACACGTCAAGGTTCCTTTTCGAATTTATGTCAGCTTTCCGTTTTCACAAGCCTGAAAACGTTCCACACGCCAGTCATCATCACGATTCGTTGCTTGACCAACGTTTCGGCCTCTCCCTTCCGCCCCCTCCCAGACTATACACACCTCTGTATATCACTCTAATACTCTACCTCTACTGGTCACCATCACCTTGACTTTCACCATCAGCTGTTCGATATTTGCTGTTACACGTTCCTGCGAAAGCCAGCCGTCTTTCCATTAACCTGGTCGTTGCGTGTTTAATTCAGTCAGGTCACTGTATCTCTCCTATAGAACGTTTATTGCGTAATAAAAAGGGTCTCATTGACGTCAAAGTAGCATTGACGACGGAAGATCCGTTTTTGAGGAAAGCGAACCGGAGTACGGTCAGCGGGGCGGTGGTTTGTTCAGTCCGATTAATACGGATATACATAGACTTGGACCCGAGTTAGACTGAGTTAAACAAAGCTATCCAAACACCATCAAACATTTTCATACTATAAAAAAGTGTAAAGGTGGACTAGTCATTGACAGTTGGAATTCTGTTTAATTGCAGAACAAAGTGCAGATTTTTAAGCCCATCAAGTAACACCGATCCAATGTGTGCTGAGAGACTGTGTGCAATGTCAATTAACATCGAACCTTTTGTTTCAATTGTTCTCTACCATCACACTGTACAACATTACGATTGCCGACTTCAAACAACCTTGGTTTAACTTTATTTTGATTCCCAGATCAAAATGTGAATTGATTTTAACTGGAGGCATCCGCTCACAGGGTACATACTATGAGGCATGGAAAGTGGTTGATTTTCGCGTTGAAGGTATACAAAGCGGTCCTTGACTCGGTTGGTAAATTTCTTGCGTTCGCTGACTCAGTCAGATGGAATGATTCTTCCACAACATGGTTGTATGACCACCTACCATTTTGAGTGATTACGACCGATTGTAAATAGTTGCGAGATCAGTGGAACTTCTGTTCGAACTGTCTTCCATCTGTTACGGTGTAATTGTTTTGCTTTGTGCACACCAAAGCGAAGAAGCACTGGATTCGAGTTCCACTCTTACAAGTGTTCATCAGCAGTGCATATACTTGACTGTACCGGGATTTGAAGCGAGCGCGTTACCATTACCCCACTTCTGAACGCATCTGCATTATCACAAATGAACGATGTGATTGGTTAGCTCAACGACTCGAACAATGATTCAGTGACTGCCCTGATTGTGTGGACCGACTGACCCATCCGTCAGGAATTCCCAGCCAAGTAGCGGGGTAAAGTGCTTCACTTCTTTGGGACTGTTGAAACGCGAGTAACTACGAATACCCGAAGGACATGTCTTTGAAACATCTATGGAGAATAGGAAACGTCTGACCTGGGTGTTCACGCAAAGGTACCATACAACAAAAAAGGTGAAACATAATCATAATCTAATTACGAGATCACGCAAAGCTGCCACAAAATCAACAGGACAGTGTGATTGTGCCATTCCGCTTCAGCAATCCTATGAAAGTGCTGATTATAGTTTTACTGGGAGACGTTCCGGGAAGACACTCCAATTTTAGTCGCCAACTCAGTCGGAACTTATCGTGCGGCTGAACGAGTTGAAGCGCAAAGCACTGACACAAATACACCTGCACGATGCACCCGAGCGTATCACGAGACTTAAGCTGATTTGTTGTTGGACCACCAACATATCTGATCTAACCGAATTTAATTATGGAATCAGGGTGGGAGTGGTTTGTCGCAAATTTGCGTAACCGTTTGAAGAGTTCGGCAAACAATGGGCGTATTTGTTGCAACGTTTCGCATTTGACATAAAGGCTTCACCAGGTCGCGTTTTTAAACCGACAGAGAACCAACCTTTCAACTAATAGGGTAAATAAGCGCTGAATGCAATGTTGAAAGTTCTTGTTGGTTAAGGGCGATCGTCTACACAAGGCTGAGCAACACCCCATAGGCGACCATCGCATCGATAAGGAACAAAAGAAAGGCGGAAATGGTATCTATTTCATGAAGGAAACTACTCACAAGGTTGCTGAAAACTCTTCGACAGCCCACGACCGGTTTCGCCCTTCTTGGGGCTCATCAGGTAGGCGCAGTCCCCGAGTTTCCGTCAACCTTATGTTCTACTTGAA